>JARHVA010004888.1:597500-1115000 GCA_037957365.1 Torreya grandis
ATATCCATGAAAAATTTGAACAATGTTTAATTTATGTTTACCTACACAAAAAACACAAACTTGATCAGGCACTCATATCTACATGATGTGTGTTGATGGTCTAGATTATCTTAAGCTAGAATATGCATGTTTCTCTTTCCAAATTGATGTAGAGATTTCTCTTATCTTGAAAGTGTTCAGGATCTTGATCAAAGGTATTTTTATCTTATCTTGTGCATTCACTTATCTACTCCTTTAAGACCCTTTATCCTTATCTACAACATAGGACAAAGTGAATTATCCTTCTCACTAGGTCTCTTAGGCTAGTTGACTATCTACAGGGTTGTACAATACATAATATTTATCATATAGATATTAAACTAGTTTATTCACTCAATATACCTTAATACACATTAGATTTAAAAAATTCAGGAATTTTGAAGCATTGAAACTCTTCCTATGGTCAAAACCCTAAAAGTTAGGGTTTGAAGCAACTGCTTAGGCTAAGACTGTAAAGAATTGATTATAACAATCAACCAAAGGATTAAAGGAAATATAATGGTTGTAATAGGTATTTATATCACTCTTAATTTTCTTTAATTCAATGGAAAAGTTTTCATAACCCTTTAGGAATGCACAAACAAGAAAAACTCAATCCTTCCATACTGTATTCTACCAATTTGAAACAAAGGTATGCACAGTTTCAAGGTTTTTCAACATCAAAATACTATATAACCCACTATAGGTTTACCAAATCCTTATATAACCATTATAAAACCTTATATATCACCTTTTATAATCTAATATAAGATATAATACAAATATTACAGTTTACATAATTCTAATTTTAAGGACTGCGGACTTTCAATGGGTAACAACTATGATCAAAGTGAAACATACAAACTCTTGTCCATCTATATGTTGTAACAAGATTGATCTTAACTCTTCATAAATGTTATATGTATAATGATTCATAGAATTAAAATGAGGAAAGGATCAAATACTCATATTTTTCCTTGAACAAAGTTTTGTGAATGCATTCCCTATTTGATAAACTTGTCTATCTCCTTAAAGTGTCTTACCTGCTACTCAATTTGTATTCCTTGTATAGAGTTAGAGAATATAATTTTTTCATACACAAGATCAACATTCATTAAAACAATATAATGACCATTTTTAGTTTTCCAAACACACATTATACTATGTCCATCATGCAAATTGATTACACATAGAATTCACATATCATAGATAGTCTTATTTCAGCAAGTTTTTTTAATTTTCAATCTCCATTCATCATCTCCCTAGAATGGAATGTGTGATTCCAAAACAAAAATAACTCAATAATAACTTGTATAAATGTTCATAAATTATTTTTGAAACTTTCCCTTCAAGATGTCTCTTTGGTTACATTGCATTATTCAAGAGAGGTGATTAGTATCGTGTTAGTCCAAAAATGCAAACAAATTGATAAAAACACACTAATTAGCATACATCTCTAGGCCTAGTTACTAGGTTGAGATTAATAGAAAAAAAATGAAAATAAGAATTGAAAATTAAATAAAAACAAGAATCCTTCACCTTCCTTGGATGGTTCAAATGCTTGTTGTAGTGGCTTGCTCGGCTTGTGCTCATGAAGTCTTCATCAAAGGAGGCTTGGCTATTTCCTCTTCTCTTTAGCACCTTGTCACTTTGGCTTGGTTTGGATAAATATTTTATCATCATAAATTTTTCATGTGAGATCTATTTAAATCAATTTTACATGGTAACCTTGCACAAATTAAGCATAAAAATGATATTCATGGCCTCTCTATTTATAGATTTTTAAGAATGACTAGAATCAACCATAACCGTCCATCTCAAGATTGAGATGTGTGGTCATGGATTAATTAAATTATGTAATTAAAATCCATAATTATCCTCATCATGAATTTTTAATAAGGGACATTAATGATGCATGGGAGGTAATGAAGAGGCATGTGAGACCCATAATCTTGATATTTGTGGCATTTATGGCCTAGGGATGTCTTCCCAAGAAATTAGGTCACCTGATCATGTATATATTCAATATTAATTTATAAAAACAATGTTTCAACAATTTTCCATGGAATTATTAGTTAGGCCTTGATTTGAATTAATTATCTCTTAAGCATGATTAAGAACTTTGTGCACAAATTACTCAAATTGATCATAATGCCTTGTTATTGGTTCAAACTTTGACTAGATTGGAATCAAAATTCAATGTCAAATGCATTGGATTAGTTATACCATTTAGGATTTTATTAATAGAAAATTAAAAAAAGTATTCATCTTGTGTAAGATATTTGACAGGAAAGAGCAATCCAGAACACTTAGGTGCAAAATTGGCATTTTGACTCAAAATGATCTGATCAAAGTTAGGTGACCCATAAATTGAATTGCATAATTTAGTGATACCTTGGCCAAAATTTTCACTTGAATATGTCAATTTCAACTCATTTAATGTGCTTTACTATTTTTAGGCCAAATTGTGCACTTTGGTGAAAATTAGTCAAAATCCTAGTTGGAAGTTATTGGTGGCTATATTTAGGTGTCTAAGTTCATACACAAGATCAAAATACATGAAACAATTTACGCACCATTTTGAGTTTTCCAAACATATATTATACTATATTCATCATGCAAATTAATTACAGATAGAACTCACATACCACAGATAGTATTCTTTCAACAAGTTTTTTTAATTTTCAATCTCCATTCATCATCTCCCTAGAATGGAATGTGTGATTAAACACCAAAAATAACTTAATAATAACTTTTTTAAAGGTGCATAATGGATTCTTGAAACTTTCCCTTCAAGAGGTCTCTCTGGTTACATTGCATTATTCATGATTTTACACAATATGACCTTTTATAGAACCATGACCTTTTACTCATGAACTTTTATAAACCTTATATAGTGTCTAAACCCCTTAAACATGTTTTTGTGACACATTAATAGCTTTATAAACATATTATATTCTTTACAAAGGCTTGGCAAGATTCAAATTTTCAAAAGAGGTTTTTGGTAGGAAAAGCCAAAATTCAAATTCTATGTAACTTTGGACTACCTAAGATCCACCTTATGACTACTCAAGACTTATAACACCTAAAAGACACTTAATAGACTAACCAAGGACAAAAATGAGTCAAATTTTGGGTCCTTATAAGATTCCCCTGCGTCATACTACTAAGCTAATAAATGTTTACCATAGCTAGTTGGTGATGCACTTGGTGTATGCTCTTGTTTGAGTAAGATGAACCTTATTATAGAAGGTATATATTGTTACTTACCTCTCTTAGAGGTAAAATTTTTATTGGGACCCACAATTAGGCCTTATTTTATTCATCTTCCTAAATGGTATACCTACACATGCAGCAAAAGTGTTAAGAAAAACAAATTTGTTGTTATATGCTTCTTCCTTTGAAGGTGTGTACCACTCTTTTACTCCTAAAAATTGATCCACCATCTCCTTGTTTCCATGGTTGACTAATGTTGCAAATATTTAGTCTTTTTTCCTCATCCATTATTCTTGTTTTTTCCACTTCATCTCATGTATATCATATTATTTGTCCTTGCATGCCACATGAATATATAAATGCTTGGTTTGTTGTTATATATCACCATCATAACTTCCCTCTATCTCCTATATATACAAGTACTTCATGCTCTTTTCAAACATTTCATTTTATTTATTTGACACTCTTATAAGATTATATTGTGTGTCACTTGACTGTCCCTCATGGGTTTACTACATATCACCTAATTCTATGTCATATTTTTTTTGTTCAAGACTATCTTTCAAGAATTTTATTTTGGCTACCATTCCTTCTATGAATCCAAAACTTGAAATCATTTTCAAGTGTTGGGTTAAAATTGTAAACAACTCATTTACATACTTGAAAAACATTTACTTGGTAAAGGTACAACCATCTCACCTTGGGCTGTCGTAATCTCCTTAGATTATTTATCTATCTTTGTATCTTCATCCTATTGTACCAAATATTTATGACCTAAAATAAATACTTTATAATAGACACCAATAACATGATCATCTATCTTAAAATATAGTAATGTGTGATTTTTTCCCTTGTATTCTAACAAGTGTTCTTTAGGCCATCATGACTAGTTGATCTGTGAAACTACCATGCCCTTCTTAGAAGTACATGACAAACATCCATTGGGATGATATCACACTTGACCTGATCCTTGTAATTACCAATCTAAAAATACACTAAACATTGTTCACTGACAAGCACATGATGACCCTGTTAAAGCCAAGAAACTTTGTAAGGTGTAGGGTGTGATAATATTTTGAGGCCAAGATTACTTACCATTTCATTATAAGCCAAATTATTTGTGCTCCCTAAATCTATGATGATCTTACAACATTTACCATGGGACTTGCATGTTTTTTTAAGGTATTCCATTAAGCAACTTATGTCTCCTTTGGTGGCTTCAGCAATGTCCTCCTCATCAAGATTTACTCTCCTTCATATTTTTCAAAATGTGAAGTAGATCTAACACTTTCTTATTATGTAGGCTACACCACTTGATTTTTATTCTCATTTCCATGAGTTATTTTTTTTGCTCCGCTGGACATTCCCAATATATATGAACTACATGTTTGTTAGATTTGAAGTACTTTCTTGTAAATTCACTAGTTCCTCTTCTTCTAGATTCATCTCCACCTTCATATTATGGCCTCTTTATCCTATAACCACCTCTTGGTTGTGTCTCATGCCTTTGTAAACTAATTTCACCTTCCTCATAGGTTTTATATGAATTATTTCTTTCATACTCTCCTCTTCCTCTCATTTTCTTGCCTCTTCCTCTTGTATGCTATGTGTACATTCTTGTCAACTTTTCCTCAAATATCAAGGCTGATTGATAAGGTTATTATACTATTTTCAAAGTCAAAATTTTGATATCATATTTTATATAAAAATTAAGGCCATTTAGGTACCTTGCTACCTTTCCATCATCCTCTTCCACGTGACCTATTCTAATAGTCAACCTATGAAATTATTATGTATACTCTTTCACTAAATGCTCCTTTTGTCTAATATTCTACAATCTCCTAAACTAGTGAGTGTGGTAGTCCTTAGGCATGAAATTACCCTTCATCTTCATCACCATCCTATCCCATGAATGGATTTTTACCTTACCTCTTTTTTCTCTCTTCCTAGATTTCATCCCACCAAAAAGAAGCATGTCCTTTCAATATTATCACTAAAAGTTTGAATTTTTTGGTGTCATTCACCTCTTCATACTCAAAATATTTGTCCATGGATACTATCAAATCTACCAATTCATCCAAATTTAGATTGCCTTCATACATAGTCACATCCAACTTTGGTTTTGAGCACATTTTCATCATGGCTTTAATCAATCTTTCTTCCACTCTATCTTATCTTTCTTCTTCCTCTTCTACTCTAGGAGTATTTCCTTCTATATAACTTTCATCTTCACCTATAACCCTTATCCTTTAGGCTATCTCCATAGCTTCCATTCTTTCCTACAAATTCCTCACCTCTAGACCATATTTTCCATGGTTTGTTGCATTGTTTGAGCTACAATAGATTTTATTGGTCTCCTAGCTACCATTTGATCTCTTTAATATTCCCAATCTATCCTCTAACCAAACTTATGATCTGATACTAAAATGATGTATATCTTTCTCTTAGCTTACAAGTGTTCAAGATTTAGATCAAAGGTATTTTTATTTAATCTTGTGAATTCACTTATTTTATCCTTCAAACCCCTTTATCCTACTCATAAAACATAATTCCAACTTTTGAAACCCTCTCTACATTATCTTTTCTCTGGTTTCTATCTCTAACCTTTGTCTTGGCTTGTATCCCTATTTTAGTGGAAATCACCTATTATGTTCCATACACAGACACTTCAAGGAAAACTAAATAGGTTTTTGACAATGCTTTTCTATGCCATTACTTCACAAAAAAACTTATGTTAGGTTCTTGTTATCACTTGGATTTGTACCCCTTAAAGAGATGCCTATCTATACTCTTCCAAGTGGCACAATGGAAACATCTCTCTTGCTATGGGTAACAATTTGATGAGATGAATCTCTAGAAGGGATAGCGTCCTTGATGCACTCTTTAAAATACTTTATTGCCTATCAAATTTTGATAAAAAGGGTTAATAAAACAACTAAAAAATATAAAAAAGGTGATGCACCAATGTTTTATTTTCTCCTATTTACTAAACTTATACTAATTAGATCAAAACAAAGCTTCTCTTACACAAAACTCATAACACAAGATACATTGTTACATCAGTGTTTCATAAGATAGGTTAAAGAAGGTATTTGTATATTTAAGAGGGAAAAAATTGATTAATTTAGAGAATACAATCATGAAATTCTTATAATACACTTATAAACTTAAAATATAACACTAACAAATACTTGTAATAATAATTCTTCTACACACATGGTGGATAATCAAGGATAACATGCTAGAAAAGATCATCTTCTACTAGACAAGACCAACAAGATTGCAACAAAAATAAATTTTATAGCATGTAATTAGGTAAATACACTTTTATTTATTTATTTAAGAGACATTAAAGTACAAAATTGTCTAGGGTTTCACCATCAACCAATGGAGGCTACTTAAAAGAGCCAAAAGAGTCAATATTTATAGCCTTTGAGAGGAGACCAAGATAACAAAAGTCCAAAAATCATTGGACACTTGTAAATTTGATAAAAATGGTTATAATTTCATGAGAGATAGGTATGGGATGAAACATGTAATGTAAATATGCTCAAGTGTCTATACAAGTCATGAAACCTATGAAAAGTGTCATAAAACTCCCAGTCTTGGCTCAAAAACCTACCTTTATAATTTGAACCTATTTGAACATCACACTATTGACTAGGGATAGGTCTGATGATTAGAATTATATGGAATGAATTTAATTATTCCTTTTTATGAATTGGTTGCATTCTTACTGATTGAAAAACTCCTAAAAGGAAGACATCACTACATGTAGTCTAAAAAACTTCCTTTTCAATCACCTCTCACAATTGTCTTAAAAATTTGCTTTATTTTTCCATGAAAATATATGGGATGTAGTTAATGAAAATTTTAAAGACTATTAATGGCCTTATACTACTTAGGTACACCTTGAAAAGGCTCACATTTGGAGTTTTCATCCTTCTCACCCTTGTGTCTACTATGCCAATTTTGACTAGTTGAGATGAAGGCTATAGTTTGAACACTTATAGGATTTTACTAGGAATTAAATTATAATTAGGGGTTATAAAAAGTATATATACTTCCTCCAAACTTTATTTAATATTTTGAAACCTTTTAGAACTCAAAAAACACAAAAAATGGTTTAAAATACCCTATTTTGCCTGTTATCCATACAATTTTGTATAGATAATCTTTGTGGGAGATATATTGAGGGAATAATATACATGTTAAAATATATTTAATTTCAAAATTATGTCATTATGATATATTTCCAAGATTATTTTCTCCATTGGGTCATGGTTGAGGGTTTAGTAGGGTTTTAGGCAGTTTTGGGTCTTCAGATTTGTTCATAAAGATTTGATATTGGACCTAAAACTAAATGACACAACCATTATTATATGGTACCCTGGTAACTCCTCCCAATTCCTTTGTTTCCCATGCAAATCCTTTGAAAACATATGAATAGTTGAAGACACTCCATCGAGCTTGTATATACCCTTTTTTGCACATTTGGACTCTCTCTAAGCTAAAATAAGATTTCCCATAGGTTTAAATTCATGAGAAAATATCATATAAGTCCATTTTAACCTATTTAACATGTATCAATAAAACAAATATCCCTCCAAGAGTTATAAGTGAATATGGACCACTAATTGGCTCTAGACCTTTGAAGGCCTAATAGGTCTAATAGGCACCTTGCTATCTTTGGTTGTTAGGACTTATATTGCATGGTTATGTTTGTTTATTATGAATTTTCACATCCCATTATAGCTTAAAAATCCACTAAATAACCCTCCAAGATCTTTTCTTCATCTTCTTCTCTCAGTCACCAACTAGGCCTAATGAAAGTTTGCCTAGTTGGACTTTGTGTAGAGGTATTTGGCCACCTTGAGGGGTTTTAGTTTGATATATTTATTATATAAAATTTATTTTCCTTCTATACACCTCATTATGTGTTTAATTATGTTCTCAAATATTCACATCAATCCTTTTGCCCATTTTGTACTCACTAGCTTACTTTGCTAAAGCCTCATTTTCCTAGACTAGCTGACCTCTAAGACAAAATACTGAGATATATCCCTCATACCCAAGGCAAAGTGAGTATTTTGGGATTTTTTAAAAGTATTGATGATTATTTATTTTAGAGGGTTTAAATATATTCTTTGATTTAGGTTCCTAACCATCTTTAAGTGCCTCAAAAAGCCTATTTTCTTGCATTTTCCTCAAATTCACCTAAGAGTAACCCTTACATGATAAAAAAATTCTTATATTATTCCTCAACATGTTACCTATATCACATTAATGTTAATTTATCTTTTTACTCACCCTAAAACATTCAATTTTTTTTTTTGAATTTTTCATACTTGCCTATTGAGCAAAGAGGTTTCTTATCTCATTGTACAGACTAATATCATTAACCAATAGGAAGAGTGGATGGACATGTTTAAAGGGTACTAGAGTGTGTGTAAAAAATTAATTAATAAATCATGTATCATCTTAAGTTTATGTAAAACCCTCTCTCTTTTCTTAAACACCTTCATCTCTTCTTCTCACCTTCATGTTCAAGACTGCAACATGGTGGTTATAGGTGCACACGGGGGTATAAGAGACCCTTTGTATGTTTTTTTCATCATGTTATTAGTTAATGAAGTTACCATGAACTTCATTGAGGTGGACACATGTTTATATTATCACCCAATCTCCTTTTTGGCCTTCATATGCACTTTTGTAATATTGGAAGTATCTCAACTTAATCAAGAATGATGAGACACTAAATGGTTCAAGCTTGAAAAATGGTGAGATTTTTCAAACTTAGATTAATCACAAAATGGAAAGAGTCTTCAAACTTAGGTTTCTCAAAAAATGGTGAGAGCGTTCAAACTTAGGTTTCTTGCAAAATGGTGAGAGTGTGGTAAGGGGGTAACTGAGCTAACCTAAACAAGTATCAAGTGTTACCTACATAGTCCCATAGTAGGACATCAAGTCACTATAGTTCTACCCTTATAATGGAGGAAGTTGACTAGTGTAATCGCTAATTCAAACAAAATAGGCACAGTTGGTGAAAAGGCATAGTATGGCATAAGAAGTGGCAAGATGGTACATCAAGGCTCAATAAAAAAATGTTTCCCCTAGTTTTCCCATAGGCAGTTATAAATAAGACAAAACATCATGGATCAATGGTACTAATTTTCCCAAAGGTAGTTATAATTAGTAGTAGTATCAGTGATAAGAAAGGAATAACAAATGAAGGATGATCCTACCAAAATTTCTATTATACTAATCCAAAATATTATCTCTATCTAAAGTAATTGAAAAATTTGATGAAATTGATCCGATTCCTTAGTGTTGAAAATGTGTAATGAATGGAAAAAAAAGGTCAAACAGGCTAGGCTTTGGAACATAGTTGGTCGATAGATCAGGAATGTAAAGTGGATATGGCTAAGAGGATGGATAAGAATGATATTTATACAAATAATAATATTGATAAAATGGCATAACTAAAATGGTCCTTATAGACAATACACCCTAGTGCTCAATCATAATACCACTTTTGGTGAACAATATTCATCAGCTTGGGAAGTTCATCTCCATTTCATGTTATGAGATTGTATGTTTTTGATCCATAATATGTAGTAGTGATGAAGGGCCCTATCTAGTTGGGTTTGAATTTACCTTTATGCTTCTTCTCAGCCATGGTATTCTTTTGGTTTCTTTAAGAAAAAGATAACCAAGTTAAAATATTCTATACTTAACACACTAATTATAGTGGCCTTTGAGTCAGTTCTAATATGCTATAAGATTTTTGAGTGCAGTTGTGCATTTTCATCAAGTAGGTCTAGCTCTTGTAGGTGAGCTACTCAATAGTCATGTGCAGTGAAGGAAATTTAACCTCAATGGGAAGGATGGATTTAGTAGCATAAACAAGTAAATATGGAGTGGCTCCCATGGGGGTATGATGATTGGTATGGTATGCCCAACGGGTAGGTAATATCTATAGGTGCCAATAATGATTGACATCATTGACAATATTTTTTAGAATATTGATAATGGTTTTATTCGATGCTTCAACTTGGCCATTACCTTGAGGGTAATATGATGTAGAAAAATGTGTGATGTTATATTAGATACATAACTATTCTACATACTTGTTTTTGAATGATCCTCCATTATTAGATATAATGTCGAAGGGGATAATGTAGAGGTAAATGAGATGGTTGAAGATGAATTTGGAAATTTACTTTCTAATCACATAAGTGAGGGGTATAGATTCAACCCACTTAGTGAAATACTTAGTGGTGGTAAGGATATGTTTATGGCCATCAGATGAAGTGGGGTTGATATTCCAAATGAGGTCAAGTCCTCATGTAGCAAATGGCCATGGTGTCAACATTAGTTTTAGAGTTTGGGCTAGGGCATGAATCATTTTAGCATGTCGTTGATATTTATCACACTTTTTTACATATGTAACTAAATCTACCTCCATTGTGGGCTAATAATAACTAGTACGTAAGAAATTTTTGAATAGGACTGCCCCACTAAAATGAACTCCACATGTTCCTTCATGAACTTCTCTTAACACTAGTGTAGACTCTATCAAAGTTAAACAATGAAGCAGAGTTCCATGAAAACTATGGTAGTAAAGGGTAGATCTAAGTAGAGGATAATGAGTGTAATGATGAATAAAATCTTTGGTTTTTTTTCAAGATAGGTTAGGTGGTAAAAATTGGTCATAGAGGTAGTTGTAAAGGTCTGAGTACTAGACAAAATTAGGACCAATAATATCACAAATCATTGAAATGGTTGAAGGTTCATGAGCTGGTGCTAACAAATTATCAATGAAGAACTAATACTCTCTAGCTTTGTCTATTTGTTAAATCAGAGAGCCAATAGTAGGCATGGCATCTGTAGTTATATTGCTAGTCCTTGGTATGTGCTCAAACTAAATGTTGGCAATTTTTTGATTTAGGGTATCGGCCATGGATTTATATGGAACCAACTTGTCATCTTTGGTCTAGAAATGGTCTATGACTTGATTGATGAATAACTGAGAATCACTATAAACCTTGAGATGAGTTATATTCCATTATACTTCTTGGTGAAGCCCTGCAATAAGTGCTTCATATTCAACCATGTTATTGGTACAAAGAAAGTTGATTCAAAATGACTTAGGGATTAGATCCCCCTATGGTGTAATAAATAAGAGGCCTACCCCTAATCCATGTGCTAAGAGTAAACCATCAAAATATAGCTTCTAGTGTTAGTCTTCAAGGGGTGTGTCAATGATGGCCATTATGGATTCATCAATAAATTGAAACATGAGTGGCTCTATGTCTACAAGGGGTTCTTCACCAAGTTGATCTACAATAACTTCTCCCTTGATTGCATTTTAAGTAACATACTGTATGTCAAAATCACTAAGAAGCATGATCCATTTGGCCATTCTACCTTATAAATTTGTTTTAGATAGTAGATACTTGAGTGAATCTAATTTTGAAATGACCATGGTTTTATTATTCAACATGTAATGGCAAAGTTTGTGAGTTATGAAGATCATGGCTAGACAAGATTTTTCAACAAGTATGGATTTATATTCATATGTGACCAAGGTATAGCTTAGGTAGTATATGGCATGCTCATTTCCATTTTCATCATGTTGAGCCAAGAGTGCCCCTAGGGCATTATCAGTAGCTGATAGATATAACAAGAATGGCTTTCTTGGCATATGAGGTAATAAAATAGGTGGATTAATGAGATAGTCTTTGAGTTGTTGGAAAGATATTTGGTAGTGATCATTCTAGTGAAATGTAGCTCCCTTCTTCAAAATATGTGTAAATGGATGACACTTGTCTGCTAACTGAGATATGAACTGTTGAATTGATTGAATCTTACCCTATAAACTATGAAATTGATTTAATTTGGTTGGTGGTGGCATCTCGGTTAGAACATGAAATTTAGCTAGATCAAATTTAATACCTCTACGAGACATGATGAAGCCAAGTACTTTGCTTGAATTTACACTAAATACACATTTATTTAGATTGAGTCTAACTTTATACTCTTGTAATCTTTTAAATATCTTATGTAGCATTGTTGGATGGTCAACCCTGGTTTTACATTTTCTTAATATGTCATCGGCATAGTCTTCAAGAATATCATGCATCATATCATGGAATATGATAGTCATGGCCCTTTGATACGTATATCTAGCATTCTTAAGACCAAATGGAAATACTTGATAAAAAAATGTTCCCTATAGAGTGGTGAACATTATTTTATGCTGATCTTCTAGTGTTATTCTGATCTAGTTATATCTTGAAAAGCCATCCATGAGTTAAATCATTTCATAACCCACTATGGATTCAATGATCATTTCAATATTAGGCAATAAAAAGTTATCCTTAGGGTAAGCTTTGTTGATGTCTCAAAAATTAGTATAGATTTTGATTCCTTCAAGCTTTTTGCTAACAGGCACAACATTATATATCCATTCTAAATAGTCAATGAATCAAATACATCCTACTTCTAAGAGTTTTCCAAGTCTTTCTTTACCAAGACAACAACATGAGTATACATCTTACGTAGCTTTTATTTTACCAATTTGGCATTAGGATTGACCACAAGGTGGTGCAAAACCAAGGTGGTCTAAACCTAGCATATCATAATAGGCCCATGCAAAGATATCTACAAATTCTCTCAACAGAGTTGTAAAGACTTCACATTCTTCCTTAATGAGGGATACACCTAATTTTATCCATTTTAGGTCTGATGGAGTCTTGATGTTTACCTCTATTGTATCTTCAACTACAATGGTTGAACCATCTTCTAGGATAGTAGGCAAAGACTTGAACTATTAGACTATATCAAGGTCCTCTGTTAGGACACTCTCTTCAATGTCTCCTAGGCATGATGAATTTAAGTCCGCCAATGGGAGATCTGGCCATGTGATAAAAATGGTCAAAAATTATTGAAGAATTTGATTAAATACTTGTTGTTACAAAAAACTAAACTTGGATCCATATTCAAGTTTATCGTTAGTGGTATCCTCATCTAAATTTGAAGAATAATGAACACCCCCATCTAATGATGCCTAAAATAGGTTTTCACCACTAGACTGGCCTTTACTTTACCTTTTTCTTAGTCAAAAAGTTCCTCAAAGAGATTTTCACTTGGGGACCTCAATGTTTTATTTATTTATTTTTGGCTAAGGGTGTTCACCTGCTCTCCACAATAGGCTTTAGGATATAATGTAATTAAGAATCTTGATTTATGATCTCCCAATAGAACATTGTCTCTAAGGTCTAAAAAGTCACAGAATGCCTCATCATTTTGAAATTCATCAATTGATGAATTAGACTCTTGTTTGTCCCAATCTATTAGTTGGGGATAGTATAATGGCAATGGGTTATGAAAAATGATTAGGGTAAGAGTACATATGGCATTGTTATTGAACATGCTAGTCTTAGCTAGGTCATCAAAGGTGAGGCTAGTCGACATCATCATCACTATCCACTAGTGATGGAATTTGAATAAGATATGTGGGATTAGCCCCAGGTGGTTTAAATCCAAGTCCATAGGGTCTTATGTACTTAGTCATGGAAATTGGCTTAATGGTTCCTTATTGATTTTATCTAAGGCCTCTTCCTTCATAATCTTGATGTACATGATCCTATTGGGAATAGGATACTTTGTACTTTTATAATAATTAGCTTGGTTGTCATTATACAGCTATGATTCATCCCCTTCAAGAGGGTCTGGTTATAGACCAAATGCTGGTATAAACATGACAGGTCCCTTATCTTTATTCTTTTCTTTCCAATGCATGTGTTGGGTTTTTTTAAGTTTCTCAATGGTCTTTAGATTCTGAGGAAGATTGGAAATATGGAAGGTACAATGGGTCACATACTCCCCTGGGCCATTATCTAAAATGGTGAAATGATTGAAAGCTTCAGGAGGTGGCATGTGGGAAAGGGAATCCAAGGTATTAGGATCTATGCAATTATCCTATGGAGGATCAATAAGTATGACCTTTCCTTTATCTTTCTTGAAACTTGGATTCATATCGTATTGGTAATTGTAGCTTTGAAACTTGACCTCAATATGTTTGTAGTGTTCATATGGGTGTCAATCTCCTAGAATATTCACTTCCATCCCTGGGTGGGAGAACTTGATACATTGGTGTAGTGTTGATGGGACTACATGAATCTCATGTAACCAAGGCCTACCTAGAAGCATATTATATGATAGTTCAAGATCAATCACATGGCAAAGTGTATCATGGGTTAAAGGGCCAATGATAAGTGGTAAGATAATGGTGCTTTGTGATTTTATTCCCTAATTATCATAGGTTTTGATAGTTATCATTTTTGGATGAAGATATACCATTATGTACCCAAGAAGCTTGATGAGCTTTGGAGACACTATGTTGAGGCCTAATCTATTATCTATAAGGACATATTTCACTTTATGTCACTTTATATAAACTTCTATGTACAATAAATTATTATGGAGTGGGTCAAGGGAAGACATATCTCTTTAGTTGAATGTGACTTGTTGGGTTGGAGCTAGGTGTCCAACCAAAGCTTGAAATTTATCAATGGATATGTCACTGGCAATAGTGGATTGGGTTAAAAACTCATTCAAAATGTTCTTGAGGATTGTTGATGTTCGTAGTAAATCTAAAATAGAAATTTATGTTGGTGTCTTTTTTAATTATTCAACAATATCAAACTTCTTGTCTTGGTCAATGGTGAATGGTTTATTTTGAGGTTGAATGGTTGGTTAGATAATAGGCAAAGTGGTAGATGGTTGTGGACCTAAGATAGCAATATTTGACCTCCAAGTTGTGATTGCACAATCGAGATTAGATGTTGAACCATCAATGCTACCAAATGATAGTAATGGTTTGGGACCAGATAGGACAAGTCTTGATTGCCAGTTCACTTATATGTGGTCACGTGGCAAGGTTGAGTTATTGGTATATTGTCCAAAAGTAGGGGTCCTAATTTTTTGATTTTCCTATGTGTAGTCCTAGGTCAAAGAAGGATTATCCATGTAATTTGGTTGAGTGGTATTATTTATCAATGGTCTAGATGGATTAGTGCTCGGTCTAGGATTAATGGAGATGGTATTAATGCTACCCCCTACAATATGACCTACAACTCTATTGTAGTCATGTGTAACTACATGGTAGGTTTATTGGTTGTTACCATTTTGACCTTAATTTTTTCCATTATTTTGAAGTTGTGGGTTATGTTATTAATTTTAATAATTATGTTGGTTCGGCCTTTGATTTTGATACTATTGATTTTGTTATTCCATTGGTCAGTGTTGTTATTGTTGTTGTTGATTGTTATACTACTACTATGTGTTATATTGGGGATAAGGGTTTTGATAAATCCCAAGAGTTTGATTATAGGTGGAAGCACCATTATCCAATGTTATGCCCCCATTGTCCAACATATTCTTAATAAAATACTTGATTTGCACACATATTCATAGATTATGCCTATTGACCTGATGATATTCATAGAATTTAATTTCATGGTAACAATCAAGATAAGGAATGCCTTGTGGATAATGCTTTGGTATAGGCTAAATAATCAGGTTAGTAGTGGATATTTTGTCAAATACAAACTCAATAGGCTCTCCTAGGTCACTAAAGACATAATGCATAAGCATAGTTCTCCTTGGAGGAGGGGTTTGTAATAGTAAAGGTTATTGTATTTGTTGAATGGGTCTTAGTTATTATGTTTGTGGCATTGGTTGTAGAGGTTTTTAGGTAAGAGTAAGCTAAAAAGGTGGTAAAAATGATGTTTGCACTGTTTAAACATGACGTGACTTAGTTACTCCATTACCCAAAACTTTCTTATTGTAGTTGAATTGCTTTGGTATATCTTGGTTATTGGCCTGTGTTGGTTGTGATGATTACGCTTGGATTAGATGTTGGTTTTGGCCACCTCCCTAATTGGTACCTTTATTTTAATTAGTTGACGTAAACTTGATGATGTATTTATTAATAAGGGCTCACTTAATCAGCAAACCTTTATCGATGATCTCCTTGAAAGTATGTACACATTGTAGTTCCAGATGATAAGCTATCTCACTAAGAAATTTTTTAGTAAAAACAACGGCTAATTGTTTATCTAGTAAAGTGTGGGTGAATTTCCTTGAAAGGGCTCTCCATCATTGTAGATAACTTGTAAAACTCTCACCAGCCTTTTGTTTTGTTTGTGTTAAGTCAACCAATGAAATCTCATGTTTGAGATTATAGGAAAAGTGTTGCACAAAATTATCAGAAAGATCATCAAATTATATTACTAAATTTTTGGGCAACTTTAAAAACCACTCCAAGGCTTGTCTAGCCAAGCTCCTTAGAAAAAACAACAAAATGTATATATCACTATATTCCACTAGTTGACATGTGACAAAGAACTCGGTTAAATAGGCCTTAGGTCACCTTTCCCTTTGTATTTATCAAATTTTAGTGGTTCATATCCTAGAGGAAATGGTATCTTCAAGTAATCCTTGTTGAATGGATAAGAACACACATCATCCAACATAAAATTTTTAGTTTATTTCCTAGTCTGAATGGTAGCAATTATATCCTTCATCTGTTGTAATTCTTGGGATATTAAACTAGAAGGAACATTGGTTTGAGGGAGAATATTGGTTTGGGTAGAAGGTTGAAAGGCCACAAGTGGGACACTATGATGGAGATATCTATCTGTGTATATTGGTTTGGTTGGGAAATAGACTAGGAATATGCATACATGGATTAGGATGTACTTGAAATTGCATAATTAGTTGTGTGATATTCTGGTTTGGGTTGGTTATGAAGGTTTGAGTTGGAGGATATTGTAATTTGGATGGAGGGATATAACTATAATATGCCTGATGTGGTTGAAAAGGGACATATTATTGACTAATTGAACTTTACTAATGAGTGGAAACTTGTGGACCAAGACTTTGTCTCTGAACTTGTGACACATTCTAAACAAATGGTTGTCTAGTAGGTAGTTAAAAAACAAGGGAGCCTCCTTGTTGTATGAATCCCTATAGGGAAGTGAAAGCAATTTAAATATTTGGTATCTATTGCTGATCAATATTTACATGTTATTGACTAGTCATTATTTGGTTTTGGATTGGTATACTAGTCTGAGACTGAAGAAGTATGTTTGTCATTACTTGGCAAGGTATAACATTAGTTGTCCCTTGTTAATACATTCATCCTTAGCTACATTGGTACACTAGGTTTCACCTAATGTTGTGGAATATTACTCATCACTTGTTGAGGAGAAGTAGGATTTGTTACATTCTATTATTGATGCATGACATTGGTTGTTGGTTGACTACCTAATCTCGTAGGTCACACACTTGAGGAAGAAACCAATTGAGGTTGGGAAATAGGTGGTGAAGGTTGGGGTATAGAGGCTCCTATTCCTTGGTATGATGATCCACTCATGGTATTAACTATGGCCACATGTTGTTGATTAGTTGTTTGTGTGTTAGTACCACTTTGACTAGGATTGGATGTTGTTTGCACATTGTCCACTATATTTGGCTCACTATTCTATGTAGAAGCAGAAGACACTTATTCAATAATGGGCATATGTAGCAAGTTATCTATCAAAGTGTTTTGTATGAATGGGCCTAAACTCTGATTCTCTCAACTAGTTGACTCTATCAAAACTCCTATTTAAGGAATTGAGTCAATAAGAGGTTTGCTCACCATGTTCATCTGATTAAAATTATGTGCTAGATTTAGGTAGGTTTGATATTCTATCTAAACTTGATTAAAGTGGTCTTCCATGATGTTTTTGTCTATGTTAGGCATATTAGGGTCCTGATATGTTGTTTGGGCTAGAGCCAAAGGATTTCTAGACGAAGCTTGTTGATCATAAATGATATTTTGGGGCATTATTACTAGGCTTGGTAAATTCTCAAGAGGTAAGTCTACTGGAAACTTCACCCCTACCTCTATGGATCTAACTAAAATCTCATCTTTATTCTCCAATAAATAATGCTTAAATAAAAATGGAACATATGTGGAAGCTATATTTATAGAATATGACTATTGAAGAATTGAGTCATCAGTTGTGGGTATTGTAGCTAGGCATTGTGTGGTTTGCTCTTGGTCTTGTTCTGAATAAAGTGGTGTATTAACAAAATAATTAGTCAATAGATCTTGGATTTGTGCTCCTAATTGAGTATTATAAAATGGATAAGAATCCATCTCATAAATAATATTATCTAAATAGAGGTCTTGCACCATTTCTTCTTATGTAACCACATTATTAATCCTTGGATTGTACATGAGTCCACTACGAGTGCAGGAATACATGTTGGGATCCATAGTCAATGCTTTGCGATAAAAGGTGAAAGAGCTATTCAAAATCTAAAAAAATAATGTCTGAAATAGATGATGTTCAAACTTGGTCTAGATTTTTCAAATGGATAAAAAAGGTTTATGCAAAAATTTGTGAGAAAACAAGCTAGTGTTGAATATATAATGCCTCACTGTTCACACAAAGATGATCAAGTAAATAGACCAAAAATTAAAATGCCAAACTCTAAGGTCGAAGTGTTTCAAATTAGTATAATATAGGAAATTGAAAGTTACTAGGTATTTTGGCCAAATGTGGTGTCAAAAGCTAGGCTCAAACAAGGCATGTGCTAGGACTCTTGGCCAAATGACGTCAAAAGTTAGACTTTAAAATAAAAATGATTTTTAATCTAACAGATTTGAAAGATTTCTAAAAAATACTAGAATTTGAGTTTTGGATATAAAATTGACCAACTAAGTATAAGGTATGAAACAAAAGGCACTTTATAGATAGTTTAATTTGCTCATAAATAATGGTATAAAACTTGGTTCTTTTGACAAATAAGCTAGACAAATGTGAATGGCATAATTGTGCTAGACAAAAGTGAATGGCATAACTGTGCTAGATAAAAGTTTAGAAAAGGTACACTTGGATGGGTTTTAAAATATGGGAGTAAATTTTAAATCTATGAAAAAATATCTATGAAACAATATCTGAAATGTTTTGGGCAGCATAACAATGCTAGACTACCCAAAAGATGTGACAAAATGTTTATTTTAAAAACTCTATAAGGCAAAGATATTTCCCAAAATTTTGACATCATAACACTATCTTTAATGACTCAAAATGTTGTGGTGCATAGACTCAAAGTGAAAGTGTTTAGCACAAAATAACTTAAGTCTAACAAGTGGTGATAATGATCATGAGTCTTAAATGGACTTCAACCCAAATTGGAATTTGAACCTAAGTTCCCTCAAGTTTAGTGAAAATGGAGAACCCACTTAACACATCAACCCTATGAACTTATAAAGGTTAAATTTCAAATTTAGATTATAAATGAAGGAATTAAACAATTTTGGCAAAGGTCTAGACTCAATTGGGTAGCATAACTATGCCAAAGTGGATGATGTGAATCTCCAAGTTTTGATGAACTTTGAACAAGGCAAATTGATGATTTCATGTGGGAAGCATAATGCCTCTTTGATCAAAGGGAAATGAGGACCATGTGGTTGGTTTGTATAATTTGTTCACACCATATTTTGAGTCCATACAAGACTAGGATAAAACGAACTAATTAATTGCTCTTAGATCCTAAACTAACAAGGTTTCTTGGTATTGTTGGAATCCATCAATATACATCATTTGAGAAGATTTTAAGTGTTCATCCAAAAATAAATGCACATTATATAGTAGGGTTTTTACAACCTCCCTTCTCTTAAGTTATAGTACTATGACATAGACCTTGAGGCACACCTTGCACCAACAATACTTCCACGGTAAGTGGGGATTTGTCTAAGATTTACAAGTTTTTGAATTTCTAGAGGAATAAATTGAACAATGACTTTAATGTAAAATAATGCAAAATAAAAGCATGGATTTTGGGTCTGTATCACTTGGCTTGTTGAAAAAAGGTCTAGTCCTTTTTGCAACCAATACATCCTATTATTCACTCAGTGTAGTGTGACGTCCAAAGTTCCACTATGTCTCATGTGTAACTTTAAATTAGAGACAAATAAAGTCAATGTCAGGAGGTGAAAACCTAGGTCAAAGCTTCCCTAAAGAACTTGTGGGAGGTAATGATGTTCCCCTCATAATCCAAGTTTACATGAAATGAAGAAAGCATAAAATAGAAAGACTTTACGGTCATTGTCAAGGTCACCCAATACTTTTATCAGTTTTTGGGGAGTGCTTTAGATGACATTATTTCTATGCCTTAGAATAGGAAACTTACAAATAAGGAAAGAACTTTTAATTCCAATGGTTCCCTAAAGGGGACAAATAGAAAAGAATACACACAACATCTTTGTATTTTTTAGAAACAAAGTTCGAATTGAAACAATGAAAACAAAATTGACAAGTATGTTCAATTTTAAACCCAAATGAAAGATTTGGTGGTGTTATTTTGACCCCTTGGTCTTAAGTTGTAACTTTGAAAGTATAACTATCAAAAATTTATTTTAATCACCTAAATTTTCTATTAAGTACTAAAACAAACTTCTTATTTCATTTTAAAAGCATGCAAAAGATGATCTAAAACATGTTTTAACAGATTTAAAGTTCATCGGTTACCTGTCTACCCTGAAGGCATCACCTCAAAAGAAAATGTGTTAGGTTAGAAAATGTTAACACAAATATAAATAAAATATTAAATATATGAGCACCTAAAAACCACAAATTAGAAGGCTAAAAATATAATATAACACATAACACATAAAATCATGCACATAAAATATAAAAACCTAAAATTAGTATATTTTAAAAATAAATTTTAAAATATATATTGGTTTGCTACAAAATTTTTATAGGTTATGAAAAAATATAGGGCTCACATCTTTGAAATTTTTTAAAACCAAACATTCAATAAAAAACATTTATCAACTCTGTTCTGACCATTTTTAACAGAAAAATAAAAAATAGAAAGTGACAGTCACTAAAATAGTTATAACTTCTAAAATATAAAGATTTTTTTTGTTAAATTTTTAGATAATATCAATGACATATTTATAAAAAAATTTATATAAAAATATTAATTAAATAAAAATTTATTACTTATTTATTGGCCATTTTTACTCAAAGCAAAAACAATTAAAAAAAGAAACAAAACTATGAAACACAAAAAAAATTGTGGATTGCGCTCTCATAAAGATTATTCGACCAGGATTGCCATTATGTGAACTATGAATTTGACTCAAAAGAGGTGATTAGTATTGTGTTAGTCCAAAAATGCAAACAAATTGATAAAAACACACTAATTATCATACATCTCTAGGCCTAGTTATTAGGGTGAGCTTAATAAAAAGAAAACAAATGAAAAGCACAACTAAAAAGTAAATAAAAACAACAATCCTTCAACTTCCTTGGATGATTCAAGTGCTTGTTGTAGTAGCTTTCTCGGCTTGTGCTCATGAAGTCTTCATCAAAGGAGGCTTGGATATCTCCTCTTCTCTTTGGCAACTTGTGGCTTTGGCTTGGCTTATCATAATATTTTGGCATCATAACTTTGGAATTTGAGATCTCTTGAAAAAAAATTTACATGGTAACTTTTCACAAATTAAGCTTAAAAATGATGTTCATGGCCAATTTATTTATAGATTTTTAAGAATGACCAGAATCAACCATGACCGTCTATCTCAAGATTGAGATGTGTCATCATGGATTAATTGAAATATGTAATTAAAATCAATAATTATCCTCATCATAAATTTTGAATAAGGGACATTAATGAATCATGGGAGGTAATAAATAGGCATGTGAGACCCATAATCCTAATATTTGTGGCATGTATGGCCTAGAGATGTCTTCCAAAGAAATGAGGTCACCTGATGATGTAGATATTAAATATTCATTTCTAAAAACAAGTTTTCAACAAGTTTTCATAGAATTATTAATTAGGCCTTGACTTATATTAATTATCTCTTAAGCATGATTAAGCACTTTGTGCACAAATTACTCAAATTAATCAGAATGCCTTGTTATTGGTCCAAAATTTGATTGGATTAGAATTAAAACTCAATGTCAGATGTGTTGGATCCATTATTCCATTTAGAATGTTATCAAAAATAAATAATAAATCCATGCATCTTTTGCAAGATATTTGATAGGAAAGAGCAATCCAAAGCACCCACATGCAAAATTAGCATTTTGAGTTAAAATGATTTGATCAAAGTTAGCTAGCCCATAAATTGAAATGCCCTATTTAGTGATACCCTATCCAAAATTGGCAATTTAATACATCAATTTCAACTCACGTAATGTGCTTTAGTATTTTTAGGCCAAATTGTGCACTTTGGTGGAGGTTGGTCAAAAGCCTAGTTGGAGGTTATCGGTGGCTAGATCTAGGTGTCTATAGTTCATACACAAGATCAACATACATGAAACCAATATACTCACCATTCTGAGTTTTCCAAACAAACATTATACTTTATCCATCATGCAAATTGATTACACAAAGAATTAACATATCACAGATAGTCTTGTTTCAACAAGTTTTTTAAATTTTAAATCTCCATTCATTATCTCCCTAGAATGGAATGTGTGATTACAAACCAAAAATAACTCAATAATAACTCATATAAAGGTGCATAACTGATTCTTAAAACTTTCCCTTCAAGAGGTCTCTCTAGTTACATTGCATTATTCATGATTTTACACAATATGACCTTTAACTCATGAACTTTTATAAACCTTATATAGTTTCTAAACCCCTTAGACATGTTTTTGTGACACCTTACCACCTTTAAAAACATATTATATTATTTACAAAGGCTTGGCAAGATTCAAATTTTCAAATGAGGCTTTTGGCAGGAAAAGCTAAAATTCAAACTCTATGCAACTTTGGACAGCCTAAAATCCAACTTATGATTACTCAGGACTTCTAACACCTTAAAGACACTTAATAGAATAACCAAGGATAAAATTGAGTCAACATTTGGGTCCTTATAAGATTCCCCTGCATAATACTATCAAGCTAATAAATGTTTGCCATAGGTACTTGGTGATGCACTTGGTGTATGCTCTTGTCTAAGTAAGATGAACCTTATTATAGAAGATATTTCTTGCTACTTACCTCTCTTAGAGGTAAACATTTTCATGGGTCCAATAATTAAGCCTTATTTTATTCATATTATTTAATGGTATACCTAAACATGCAACAAAAGTGTTAAGAAAAACAAATCTGTTGTTATATGCTTCTTCCTTTGAAGGTGTGTACCACACTTTTACTCCTGTAAACTAATCCACCATCTCCTTGTTTCCATGATCAACTACTATTGTAAATATGTAGTCTTTTTTATTCATCCATTATTCTTGTTTTGTCCACTTTACCTCATGTATATCATCTCTTTGGTCCTTGCATGCCACATGCTTGTATAAATGCTTGGTTTGTTGTTGTATATCACCATCATAATTTCCCTCTATCTCTTGTATATACAAGGGATTCATGCTCTTTTCCAACATCTCATTTTCTTGATTTGAAACTCTTATAAGATTTTCTTGTGTGTCACTTGACTGTCCCTCATGGGTTTGCTACATATCACCTAATTCTTTGTCATCTCTTTTTTGTTCAAGACTCTCTCAAGCATTTGAATTTGGCTACCATTCCTTCTATGAATCCACAACTTTAAATCATTGTAAAGTGTTGGGGTAAAATTCTAAACAACTCATTTACATACTTACTTGAAAAAAATTTACTTGGAAAAGGTACAACCATCTCACCTTAGGCTGCCACAATCTCCTTAGGTTGTTTATCCATCTTTGTTTATTTATCCTATTGTACCAACTCCTTATGATTTGTAATCAATAATTTAGAATAAACACCAATAATGTGATCATCCTCCTTTAAATATAGTAATGTGTGCTTTTTTTCCTTGTGTTCTAACAAGTGTTCTTCAGCCCATCATGACTAGTTGACCTATCAAACTACCATGGATTTCTCATAAGTACATGACAAACATCCATTGGAATGATATCACACATGACCTGATCCTTGTAAGTACCAATCTAAAAATACACTAAACATTGTTCATTTACAAGCACATTATGACCCTTTTGAAGCCAAGAAACTTTGTAAGGTGTAGGGTGTAATAATATTTTGAGGCCAAGTTTACTTAAAATTTCATTAGAAACCAAATTATTTGTGCCCCATAAATATTTGATCATCTTACAACATTTTCCATGGGAATTACACGTCGTTTTTAAGGTCTTCCATTGAGAAAATTATTTCTCCTTTGGTGGATTTAGTAATACCCTCCTCATCAAGATTTACTCTCCTTCAGGTTCTTCAAAATGTGAAGTAGATCTAACAATTTATTCCTCTTTAAGCTACACCACTTGACTTTTACTCTCACTTCTATGAGTTATTTCTTATTACTCATCTAAACACTCCCAATATATATGACCTACATGTTTATTGGATTTGAAGCACTTTCTTGTGAATCCAATAGTTCCTCTTCCTCTAAATGTATCTCCACCTTCATATTATGGCCTCCTGCTCCTATAACCATCTCTTGGTTGTGTCTCATGCCTTTTTTCACTACTTTAACTTTCCTCATAGGTTTGATATGAATTATTTCTTTCATACTCTCCTCTTCTTCTCATTTGCTTGCCTCTTCCTCTTATATGTTATGTGTGCATTCTTGTCAACTTTTCCTCAGCTCTCAAGGCTACTTGATAAGCTTCTTCTACTATTTTCAAAGTCAAAATTTTGATCTCATATTGTATATAAAACTTAAGGCCATTTAGGTACCTTTCTACCTTTTCATCATCCTCTTCCACATGGCCTATTCTAATAGTCAACCTATGAAATTGCTATGTATACTTTTTAACTAAATGCTTATTTTGTCTAAATTTTTGTAATATCCTAAAATAGTGAGTGTGGTAGTCCTTAAGCATGATATTTCCCTTCATCTTGATCACCATCCTATCCCATGACTAGATCTTTGCCTTACCTCTTTTTTATCTCTTCCTAGATTTTATCCCACCACAAAAAAGCATGTCCTTTCAGTTTGATCACTATAAATTTGTATTTTTTGGTGTCATCCACCTCTTCATACTTAAAATATTTGTCCATATATACTATCCATCTACCAATTCATCTACATTGAGATTTCCTTCATACATTGGCACATCCAACTTTGGTTTTGAGCCCATTTTCATCATGGCTTTAATCAATCTTTCTTCCACTCTATATTATCTTTCTTATTCCTCTTCTAATCTAGGAGTCTTTTCTTCTTTGTCACTTTCATATTCATATATAACCATTCTCATTTAGGCTATTTCCATAGCTTCCATTCTTGTATGCATATTCCTCATCTCTATGACCATATTTGTCACGGTTTGTTGTATTCTTTGAGATAAAGTAAGTTTTCTTGGTCTCCTAGCTGCCATTTTATCTCTTTAATATTCCAAATCTATCTTATAACCAACCTTATACTCTGATACTAAAATGATGTATATCTTTATCTTAGCTTACAATTATTCAATATTTTGATCAAAGGTATTTTTATCTAATCTTGTGAATTCACTTATTTTCTCCTTTAGGACCATTTATCCTTCTCATAAAACATAATTCTAAATTTTGAAATCCTCTCTACATTGTATTTTATTTTGTTTCTCTCTCCAACCTTTGTCTTGACTTATAGCCCTATTTTGGGGAAAATCACCTATTATATTCCATACATAGACACTTCAAGGAAAACTAAATAGGTTTTTTATAACCCTTTTCTATGTCATTACTTCACAAAAAAACTTGAGTTGGGTTCTTATTATCACTTGTATTTTCACCCCTCGAGGAGATGCCTATCTCTCCTCATCCAAGTGGCATAATGGAAACATCTCTCTTGCTGTGGGTAATAATTTGATGAGATGAATCTCTAGAAGGGCTAGGTTCCTTGATGCACTCTTTGAAGTACTTTATTGCCTATCAAATTTGGATAAAAAAGGGTTAATAAAAAAACTAAGAAAGATAAAAAAAATGTGATGCACCAATATTATATTTCCTCCTATTGACTGAACGTATACTACTTAGAGAAAAACAAGGCTTCTCTTACACAAAACTCACAACATAAGATAGATTGTTACATCAATGTTTCATAAGCTAGGTTAAAGAAGGTATTTTGATATTTATGAGGGAAATGAATGATTCATTGAGAGAATACAATAATTAAATGATTCTAAGACATTTATAAACTTAAAATATAACACTAACAAAGACTTTTAATAATTACTCTTCTGCACACTTGGTGGACAATCAAGGATAACATGCTAGAAAACATCATCTTCTACTAGACAAGACCAACAAGATTTCAACAAAAATAAATTTTATAACATGTAATGAGGTTAATTAAAAAATTTTATTTCTTAAAGATACATTCAAGTACAAAATTGGCTATGGTTTCACCATCAACCAATGGAGGCTATTAAGAAGAGCCAAAAGAGGCAATATTTATATTCTTTGAGAGGAGAGCAAGATAAAGGAAGTCCAAAAGTAACTTATACACTTGTAAATCTGGAAAAAGGGGTTATAATTTCATGATATATAGGTATGGGATGAAACATGTAATTTAAAGAGGCCTACGTGTCTATACAAGTCATGAAACCTATGAAAAGTGTCATAAAACTCCTAGTCTTGGCTCAAAAAATTGCCTTCATAATTTGAACCTATTTGAACATCCCACCATTGACTATGGATAGGTATGATGATTTGAATTATAGGGAATTCCTTGAATCATCCCTCTCCATGAATTGGTGTCATTACTACTCATCTAGAAACTCCTAAAAGGAAGACATCACTACTTGTAGTCTAAAAAACTCCCTTTTACATCACCTCTCACACTTGTCTTCAAAATTTTATTTAGTTTTCCATGAAAATATATGGAATGGAGTGAATGAAACTTTTAAATACTATGAATCTCATTATAATACCTATGTACACCTTAAAAAGGATCACATTTGGAGTTTTCACCCTTCTCAGCCTTGTGTCCACTATGCTAGTTTTGACTGGCTGAGATTCAGGCTATTGTTTGAAAAATTATAATACTTTAATATACATTAAATGACCATTATGGGTTATAAAAATTCTATATACTTCCTAAAAACTTTAATTCATCTTTTGAAACCTTTTAGAACCTGTAAAACACAAAAAATGGTCAAAAATACCCTATTTTTCATGTTGTCTATATAATTTTGTATAGATCATCTTGGTGGGAGATAACCTAAGGTAGTACTATACATGTTATAATATATTTCATTTCAAAAATATGTCATTATGATATCTTTCCAAGCTTATTTTCTCCATTGGGTCATGGCTGAGGGTTTATTAGGGTTTTAGGTTGTTTTGGGTTTGAAGATTTATTCATAAATATTTGACATTGGAAATACCAATAAATGACACAAAAATTATTCCAAGGGACCCTAATAACCCATCCCAATTCCTTTTGTTCCCATGAAAATCCTTGGAAAAGATATGAACACTTGAAGACACTCCATTGAGCTTGTCTATACCCTTTTTTGGACATTTGGACTCTCTCTAAGCTAAAAGTAGCTTTCCCATAGGTTGAATTACATGACAAAAGATAATACATGTCTGTTTTAACATATTTAAAATTTATTAATCAACCAAATAACTATCCAAGAGTTAGAAGTGAATATGGACCACCAATTGGCTCTAGGTCCTTTGAAGGCCTAATAGGTGTAATAGGCACCTTGCTAAAATTGGCTGTTAGAAATGATATTTAATGGTTATGTTTTTGTATTATGAATTTTAACATCCCATTTTATATTAAAAATCCACTAAATAACCCTCCAAGCACTTTTCTTCATCTTCTTCTCTCAATCACCAACTAGGCCTAATGAAAGTTTGCCTAGTTGGACTGTGTGCAGGGGTATTTGGCTACCTTGAGGGGTTTGAGTTTGATATAGTGAATATAAATCATATATTTTAATTTCATAAAAATTATTATGTTTTTAATTATGTTCTCAAATAGTTAAATCAATCCTTTTGCCCATTTTTTACTCACTAGTTTACTTTGCTAAAGCCTCATTTTCCTAGACTAGCTGACCTCTAAGACAAAATAGTGAAGTATAACCCTCATCCCAAAGGAAAAGTGAGTATTTTTGGAATTTTTCCAAGTATTTATGATTATTTATACCATATTTTTTAATTATATTATTTTATTTATGTGCCTAACCATCTCTAAATGCCTAAAAAACGCCTCAAAAAGCCTATTTTCCTACATTTTCCTCAAATTCACCTAAGAGTAACCATTACATGCTAAACCCATGCTTATATTTTTCCCCAAAATGTTACATATATCCAATTAATTATACTAAATATTTTTACTCACTTCAAATCATTCATTTTCTTTGAATTTTTCATACTTGCTTATTGAGCAAAGAGGTTTCTTATCTCATTGTACAAACTGATAGCATTAGCCAATAGGAAGAGTGGATGGACATGTTGAAGGGGTAATGGAGTGTGTATAAAAAATTAATTAATAAATCATGTATCATCTTAATTTTATGTAAAACCCTCTCTCTTCCCCTAAACACCTTCATCTCTTCTTCTCACCTTCATGTTCCAGACTGTAATATGGTGGTTGTAGGTGCACACAGGGGTATAAGAGACACTTTGTACATTTTTTTCATCATGTTATTATTTAATGAAGTTACCATGACCTTATTTTAGTTTTCCACATGTTTATATTATCACCCAAAATCCTTTTTGGCCTTCATATGCACTTTTAGTCAAAACTGGGCACTAATGCCTATTTACTGAGATATCCTGCTCTTTTACCGCTATAGGTGCCTATTATCTCACTTGAATATTTTTTATGATGTTTTATAGATTTAATGACACTATTAAAACCATAATTAAATAATTTTAAACTCTACCAAACATATCAGATAGGTGTAACTTTCAACTTGATGATTTGTAGATTGTGTTTCCTATTTGAAAGAGGCACTTACAAGTGAAATTGTGTATTTATGTCTATAAAACAACATAAAATACCAAATTTAGATTTATTTTAATTTAATATCTTATAATATATTCACATCATGATTATATTTCTCATATAAATTAGAGCCTCAAGACTGAGTCTCTCCATACTTGACTGAGAAACCCTATTTATTGACCCTACCTATAGGTCATTTCGCTTCAACTAAGGTTAATCATGATATGTGTGAAATCCACTTGAACTCCTTGAGGTCAAAATTTTCCTATGTGATCTAGTATTCACCTATATGCTCCTTGGGTTCACAAACTAAACCTTCCTAGTATGACTAAGACACCCCTACCCTTAAGACCCTACTGTAGATGCATTTTGCCTCAGCTGAGGTTAATCAATATGTTGGTGGACTCCCCTTGGATTATTTTAGGTTTCCATGTATGTAATTGAAATTTTAACTCACTTTAGATGGATAAAAACCATAAAATTCCATTTCTTAAGCGATTATTTTCTCATCTTACCTATCTGACCCTTGTAGATGTCTATTTCCATAGTGTAAAGACTAGAAGTATGCATGGGGAGTAGAACAATAGTCTATCAATCTCTTTTGATGATCCCTTGAGTCATGAGTGTTAACTGAAGCACTTGGAGCCACTATTAAATGTTGGAATGATTTATAATTATCAACCTATAGTATAAGTTCACTTTTGGATCCAAGTCCTATAGATATCAATGCCTAAGTTTAGTGGTTTTGTAGGCAACTGTAGGCCTTTAAAAGACTATCTTCCTCTTGTCATTCTCCCTTAAAAATTTTAAAATTTCCTCTCCATTAAAAATTATACAAGATTAGAACATTAGGTTTCATTATAATATCTTGAAACTATGTCATATGATATTCATAAAATGCCTATAGACCGATGTTTTGCATTTTCAGGGACTAAATCCCAGAACTCAGTCATCTCCTATTAGAGTTGGAATCCATTCTTGATGATATACTTAGCATTTCAAACATGCATGATAAAATATCATCATATTTGGGTCTCAAAAATAGCCTCAACTCATGTTTTAACACCTCATAATGGCTTTTAAACTCTATGTGGGTTGCTTGTAGATGATTATTCAATGTATACAAGAAATGGGTAGAAAATGAGTAGTACACATTACTTTAGGATTATTAAGAGTTATATACTACTCTAAATAATTTAAAATACACCATCCAAATTTTAAGACACTTGAAAAAAAAAATTCACACCTTCCTTTCAACATGGACTCTTTATTTTGGCACCTGTAAGTGTATACTAATACCAGACTTGTGTGTGAATGTTGCATATGATTGTAACTCATGGATATTTTGCCTTAGAAGGAGGAGGGGACAAATTATACATTTAATACAGGGTTAATGACCTATCACAACCCTCTGAAGCTATTTTTAAAACGTGAAGATCTAGAAATGGTGAAAATAGGCCTATCATCGCCCATAATACCCATCTATAAATTTGAGATGATTTACCCATAAAATTTAATTGAAATTTGAAACTAAGCATGGAAAAAATTAGAGGGGAAAATAAAAATCCTCTATAACGAATACTAGTAGTTGAGTTGTATGTAAATGCTCAAACCAAGGCAAAACCTACATGGTATACAGATTAGTAAGTAGATTTGATGGGTCAAATTCTTAGGAATGATTCATAAAGCTTGGAAAACTATTATTATAAAATGAAACATAAAATATAAGCTAACTAATTCTAGAGTACACCCCCAATAGTATTTTTCCTAAAAACTCTTGTGCTGACCTACCAAGTACAAACATACAAGTCACTTTTGTTTGCCAAGAAGAGTGAAAAAGGAGATAGATGGTTTTGGATTTAAAATGACACTTACAACTCATTTAAATGTGGAACTAAGCATGGGGAATCTAAAGAGGAATTTTATGATCCTTTCCCATATGGCACACTTCTTGATGGGTTGTACAAGTGCCATGTTCTTCTCCTTTCTTAAAAAATGTATTTTCTTGTTAACAACCTACCACATTTTAGTTATGTCAGTTGATTAATATTTAAGTGGACACATAGGGCATTAAATTTTTTTTTTAATCCTTCAAAATTCCTAATAAATCTATAAAAATCACTAAACACACCTTTTTTGACCTCAAAATGACTAAAATAACTAAGGACCAAGGCTTGTATAACATAAAATAACATTAATTAACCTATAAAACAACTTGTGACATAATATCTAACCCCCTAGAATACCTAAAGGTCAAATGTTTACTTAGGGATGCCCTAATTTTACATAATAGCCAAATTTGGTCAACATATTTGTGACTTGTAAGGGTAGTATGCTTGCTATACCAACTAGACTAGTAGCCTTACCCTATCATGGGCCAAGGGAGTCAATATTTCTTGAATAAAACTATCAAGTAATTTCCTAAAAAACACAAAAAATAACCACAACACACCAAGAAATCACAAGATAAAACAAGACTCACACATGTGCATAAGCACTTAGGGAAAACAAGAAAAACAACAAACTATGTACAAGTAGAGAAAAAAACATTAGTAGCAATGTTTGAGATATATCCCACTAACTGGGATATGAAGTTCCTCTCCATCAAAATTTGAAAGTTGGAAAGCATTATGTTGCTTGCATTAGGTGATGACATAAGGGCCACTCCATAAAGTATCAAACTTTGTGTGTCTTCCAGTTTTATCCCTATCTTCATCCCACTTTAGAATAATGTCTCCTTGGAAGCTCCTTATCATGGCCTTCTTGTCAAATTATCTCTTTGTTTGATCTTGGTGAGATCTCATAGTTTGCATAGCTTGATCTGTTGTCTCTTTAAGCTCCATAAACTCACACAACCTGACTTCTATGATTTCATTATCCATCAACTTTAGCTGATAAAATGGATCCAAGGCTAGTAGCTCAAGTGAAATAGGTAGTCTAGATTCTCTCCCATAAACATGTATATATGGTGAGTTTCAAATTTCTCTATTAGGGGTAATCTTATCAACCCAAATAACTATCTTCAACTTCGAATGCCAAGTCCTTTAGTTTTCTTCCATTGTACTCTTTATGAGCCTGATTAGATTCTTATTGGTAGACTCATTTATCCATTCCCTTGTCAATAATAGTTGGAATAAGTACTAATATATATTCCATGTTTCAAAACCCATTCACTTATCTTCATTCTAAAGAAAGCCAATGCATTGTCTAAAATTATTATTGAAGGAGCCCCAAACCTTGTCACTATGCCTTCATACAAATCTAGAACTAAAATTTCATATGCTTATTTGACATAAATATTCTCCACCCACCTTGTAAATTAATCTATAGCAGTCAGCACACATTTGTATCCAAAACTAGAATGTGGGTTGATTAGCCCTATGAAATCTAGACCCCATTGCATAAAGGGTTGGTCAACTTGATTTAGATGAAGATGCATGGCAACAAGATTTTATTTACCATAAAAGAGAGAAAATATTTGACATGTCCTTACCCAATCATGGGTGTCTTTGAACAAACTAGGACAAAAATATTTAGCTCTCATTATGTTAGCAGTTGTGGTTCTTGAAGCAAAGTGACCACTAGCTAGTCCATCATGAAATTCAAAAAATATTTTCTCAACCTGATTTGATTCAACACACCTCAATAACACACTTTAGAAGTCCTTCGTAAACAACAATCCATCAACAATCACACAAGGAATATATTTTAATGTAAATTACCTTCTTTAGCTCTATATAGACCTTGTGGACACTCACCAGTTTGAAGAAAATGAATCATATATTGTTATAAAACCTCATTGATGAATGCGTAGCTGTCATAGGGTCATCATGAAGTGATAAAACAACCTATTTTTGTTCTTTCAAATCTAAAGCAAGATTCTCACATAACCCCTTTCCTTTCACTAGCTTGGTTGTCTTGATTTCTACATCATACTCCATCACTTTTGTGATCCAACCAACCCTTTTTTCAATCAAATCAATGCTCAAAAGGAAAGGTTTGACACTAGGAAGAGGTACCAATATGTGAATCTTGTTGTTAGACAAATTTGCCAAAACTTATTTAGACTTCTAAAAATTGAAATTACTTGCTTCCCAACACAGACGTATCTTATGTCATAGCCTTCTAAGCCTTGACTAAAGAAGGAAATATGTTTCTCTAAGTTTTCTTCATTTGATTGAGTAAGCATGGTAGACATTACCTCCTCATTTCCAAAGGTATACAAGTTGAAATCCTTGGAGAAATTAGGACTTGAAAGAGTTGGATCTTGGGCAATGGATTGTTTAATCTCTTAAAAACTCTCCTTCCTTCTTCTTGTCCAAGTGAACACTTCATCTTTCCTTAGAATATAGGTTAGAGGCTTGAATAAATTATAAATATTAGGAATGAACTTCCTTATGAAATTAATTGTAACAGTGTGCAGAAGAGTAATTGTTATAGGTCTTTGTGAGTGTTTTATTTTAAGTGTATAAGTGTCTTACAAGTGGTTAATGATTGTATTCTCTCAAAGAATCATTCATTACCCTTCTAAGTATCAAAATACCTTCTCGAACCTAGCTTATAAAACACTGATGTAAAAATATATCTTGTGTTATAAGTTTTATGTAAGAGAAGCTTTGTTTTTCTATAAGTTGTATAAGTTCAGTCAATAGGAGGAAATAAAATATTGGTGCATCACCTTTTTTATATTTCTTATTTGTCTTCTTAACGCTTTTCATCGAAATTTGATAGGCAAGAAAATACTTCAAAGAGTGCATCAAGTGAACTAACCCTTCTAGAGATTAATCTCATAAAATTATTACCCAAAACAAGAGAGATGTTTCCATTGTGAAACTTGGATGAGGAGAGATAGGCATCTCCTCAATGGGTGAAAATGCAAGTGATAATAGTTCTTTTGCAAAATCTTGTACCTCTAGGCTTACCTGACATTCCAATTAACCCTCCAGATGCATAAAGCTCCAAGTTTTCACCCTTATGGAGACACTTTGACCAAACCAAATATTATATTTGACAACCATTTTGTCCAATACTATTTTTAAATAAATTTTGGACCTCAACTCTTCAACTCTATTCAACTTTCTTCTTTAGTCCCCTTTCTCACTAGGTCTCTTAGGTTAGTTGACTATCTACAAGGTAGTAAAGTAAAAAAATATTGAGGATACATGTATTAAACCAATTTCTTCACTTAATGAACCATAATACACATTATATAACAATTTTTCAAGAATTTTTAAGGTTTGAAACTCTTCCTGTGGTCAAACCCCTAAAAGTTAGGATTTGAAGCAACTCTTCAGGCTAAGACTATAAATTATTGATTATAATGGTCAACCAAAGGCTTAAAGGATATATAATGGTTGGAATAGGTATTTATAGAAATATTTGAAATTTTTAATTCAATTTTAAAGTTTCCATAACCCCTTAGATATGGATACACAAAAAAACTCAGTCCTTTCATATTGTATTCTACCAATTTGAAACAGGGGTATGCAAGGTTTCTAGGTTTTTCAACATCAAGAGAATATATAACACAATATAGGTTTACCACCACATTATATAAACATTATAAACCCTTATATATCACCTTTTTAATCTAAGATAATATTCAATACAAATATTACAATGTATATAATTATGAGTTTAAGGACTGTGGACTTTCAATGGGTAAGAACTATGATCAAAGTGAAATTTAAAAACTCTTGTCCATTTGTATGTTGTAAAAATAATGATATTAAATATTCATAAATTTTCCATTTATAATCTTTCATATAATTAAAATGAGGAAATTATCAAATTCTTAGATTGTTCCTTGGACAAAGCTATGTGAGTGCATTCCCTATTTGATAGAATTGTATATCTCCTCGAAGTGACTTACTTGCTACTCAATTTTTAATCCTTGTATCAAGTTAGAGAATATAATTTGTTAATACACAATATCAACATACATGAAACCAATATACTCACCATTCTAAGTTTTTAAAACACACATTATACTCTATCTATCATGCAAATTGGTTACACACAAAATTCTCATATCACAAACAGTCTTATTTTGACAAGTTTTTTTAATTTTAAATTTCCATTAATCATCTTTGTTTAATGTATTGTGTTATTAAAAACCAAAAATAACTTAATAATAAATCCTATAAATGTGCATAACTTATTCTTCAAACTTTCCCTCTGAGAGATCTCTTTGGTTACATTGCATTATTCATGATTTTACACAATATGACCTTTATGGAACCATGACCTTTGACTCATGAAATTTTATAAACCTTATATAGTTTCTAAACCCATTATAAATGTTTTTGTGACACTTTAACACCTTTAAAAACATATTCGAGTCCTTACAAAGGTTTGGCAAGGTTCAAATTTTCAAAAGAGGTTTTTGGCAGGAAAAGCCAAAATTCAAATTCTATGCAACTTTAGACTACCGAAAATCCACCTTATGATTACTCAAGACTCCTAACTAACACATAACATACAATTAATAGACTAAGGAAAAAATTGACTCAACTTTGGTGTCCTTATAGGATTCCCATACATCATAAATGGTCAAATGACACACCAGAACTTCACTAAGATATCTATAGATGCCTCACAACTTCTTCTTTGTCCTTACAGACCTTCACATGTGTCATATCTCTCCAAGATATCAAAAAAAACTTCTTTATCATTCATAAACTAGTACCACATTATCTCTTTTACATCAATGACAACTTAAGACATCAATTACCATGTCAACAATCTCCCCCTTTGTCATTGATGGAAAAACACCCTTAGAATGATTTCTTACTCATTTTAACTTCTTCATTCTGATCTTTCTCCCCCTTTGACATGAATGACAAAGGATATCTTCCTCAACATGCCAAAAATCATTCCTTAACATCATGTATGCATTAAGATACTATTTAAGATGCTTAGAATATTTACTTACTTTTAAGCATATGAATCAGTTACTCTCCCTTTGACATGCACCAATTTGAATATGGACTTCTTTGGTCGTTGGACCTGATAAACATTAAGAGGGAATCCCCCTTACATTATGCACATCTCTTCGAACCATCTCATCTTTATAAAATTGTGAACTCCATGACATCCACAACTTATCATATACAAAACTCTAAGACCTTCTTCATGATATCAAAAATATGACAACACATTCTCAAAAAAACTTTTAATGATTCATAGGAAAGGAGATGTGATCAGAAATTGGGTTCTAATAATGGTTCCAATTCAGATTTTTAGTGGTGTCACACTATAGATCTCTTTAAGATATTTCCAACACATTTTTTGGAATGTAAATCTGAGTTTGGGAGCTCCTGTTATGGCTATTTGAAAATGGTTGATAAATGTCATGAGATTAATGCAACATGTGGCACGTGTTTCGATTTTGTTTTGACATTTGTCACAAGGACCTATCAGAGGTCGACACTTGGCAGATTAAAAAGTTAAAAAAAATGGTTCACTATCACTCATCTTGCCATGTCACATTTTTATGCCAAGTGGAGTTAAGTGACTAAGCTTGTGAGATAAGCTCATTGATCAAGCCATATGGCGAGTTCAAAGGATAGTTCAAGCTACAAAGCTCGATCAAGGTGGTAAACTCGAGGGAGATTGATTCAAGGGAGCTGGATAGAGCCCTTTACTGAGTCACAAGTTCTTACAGTGGGTCTTGTGATGAGCCCTCGTAGGAAAGATCGAGCCTGAGCCCGAGTGAAATGGATTCTTTTGTGGCCGAAGCCACATGATAATTGGGTGGTCAAAGGCTTTTTAAAGCCTTGTCTTATCTTGAATCTAATGTAGGTCAGATAATCCCATGATGGAAATGGCATTCAAGGCTTTGATAAGCCTTGTTTAATCCTCTCGACCCACACATGTGGGATAAAGATAAACACAAAGAGCTAAAAAAGGGGAGGTTGATGGTTTGAACTGATGACCTTCCATCCAAAAGAGATGAGCTTTGACCGCATGTGTTATAGGGGTCGAAGTGTTATTTAAGGAATGAATTTCTATTTTAAATCCCACTAATGAGGGATAATTATTTTTAAAATATTGTAATTATTAGTTGGTAATATTTTAAAAAATTACCAAGTGAGCCCCAGCCACATGGGAGAAACCAACTTGCCACATAAGCTGTGAGAAATGCCGAGTCATAGGAGCTCAAGATAATGCTAAGTATGCCACGTCTGAATACCTAGTGGAACATGAGAAGAAGGCTTAATGAATATTCATGATAAGATTTTGAACCAAATTTTATAATGTGCTTTGAGCCTTTGTACCCACATTCAGGAGCCACGTAACACCATTGCCGAGCACACCGCCCAAACCATCGATCATGTCATATGCCTTAGCAAAAAGGCATCAACAACTATTATGGTGGAGAGTCAAGCTATTAAAAGTTCAAATTAGTTTATATTTACAATTGTGGCACTAAAGATCAACCCATGAAACACAAGCCTAGGCCAATGACTTGAAGCTATTTCCCAATATGGGATTAATTCGGATAACCCAAGCACCCTACAAGGAGGCCGAAGATTTGAACCTTATACCTATCCTATAAAATGGATATTCCTTGACTGCCCAAGCTATGGACTGTCAAGTGATATAAAATCTATGAACCTATATTTGAATTTATGCTTTGCAAGAACTGTGTAAATATTTTTAAGAGGCTGAGAGCTAGTTTAAGCTTGGAGATGGCTTTAGCAAGCAGATTATGATCCAAATTCTGACCTTTATACATAGGGTAAGCCTTTTAGTTATGTTTTTTAATTGAAAGAGAATGTTTTTATTATTATTAGTAGACCAATAGATTGAATGAAGGGACCAAAGCACATTCGGAAGGGATTGAAGACTGAGGAAGGATTTCGTGTGACCGAGCTTTGAGTATATCAGCGAGGTGGAGTTCTTGGACAGAGATTAGACTTGAGGGAAGTTGTGCAACATTTTGAATAATTTGTAAGCCATTTGTTTCACAAATTTAATAGAAATGGTCCTCACTGTTGGGTGGACCCAGAGACATAGGCAATAAATGCCAAACTTTGTTATCAATGTTGGATGGTAATATTGTCTTATTTGCATGATTTTGATTCATTTTTTTATTTTTAATTGATCAAGACTTACATGCAATTTTAAAAATTAGACAAATTATGACATTTGATATAAATCAAAATCCAGTTATATTGGTGAATGGAAGTTAATAGTCTTTTGACAATTCCAATCTAATTCGATAATCGAGAATACTTTTGCCAAACATTTTTCAAGTTCTTTTGAGTATTTTTGAGAATTTGTTAAGTTTGAGAAATTCTAAATCCATATTTTAAACTTTACTTTGAGTTTATCAGTGGTGTTTACGGATCAAGATGACTCCCAATCTTTGTCTTAGATACTCAAATTTGGCCTTTATCAATGGTTTAGTCATAATTTATGCAATTTGTTCTTTTGTAGACACATATTCCAATTTAACAATTTCATTTCTTGTTATCTTAAGAAATGATATCTAATAGGAGTGTGATTATTTTTTTAGTTCATTCTAGAATTATTAGAGATACTAATTGCACTAGTATTATCATAATAGATAAGATAAAGTCCATTTTGTCTTACCTTATAATCTTCCAAGGCTTGTTTCATCCATATTACCTGATTACAATAGAAATTAATAGCTATATACTCAACTTCTATAGTTGATAAAGATACATAGGATTACTTCTTGATTAGCCAAGACACCAAGCATTCACCCATGAAGAAGACACCACCACTGGTACTCCTCCTATCTTCTACACATCCTACCAATCTACATCAATGTTGTCTTTAGAGTAAATTATTTACTCCTAGGCTACCATAAACCATACTCTAGTATGCTCTTTAGATATCTTAATATCCTTTTGACTTCTTTCAAGTGAGATTCTATGGGATCAGATTGAAACCTTCCTATAATGCCCACTACTTACATGATATCAGACTTAGAAGTATTAGAGTATAAGATAGTTCCAATCATGGATCTATATAAAGTTTGATCAAATTTTGGTGAGTCATCTTGTTTACTTAACTTGCATCCATTGATCATAGGAGTACTCATTGGCTCACAATCCAACATGTCAAAATTTCTTAGCATATCTTTGATGTTTTTTACTTGTGAAATGAATATCCCTTCATTGAGTTGGTTAATTTTTAATCCTAAGAAGAAAGAAATTTCTTCCAACATTGACATTTCATACTCAGTCTTCATAGCATATTTAAACTCTCTACTCATGTTTTTATTTTTAGAACCAAATATTATGTCATCAACATAGAATACTACTAGTAATTTATGAGTGTCATCTATATTTATATATAAATTACTATCAATTATCCCTCTTTTGAAGCCTTGGATTAATATATACTTGTCTGATCTATCATACCAAGCTCTATGAGATTGTTTAAGACCATATAAAGCCTTCTTCAATTTGTAAACATAGTCCTAATTACTTATTATTAAAAAACCTTCAGGTGGCTCAATATAAATTTCTTCATCTAAGTTTCCATTAAAAAATGTAGATTTCACTTCCATTTGGTAAAATTTGAAACCTTTAAAGCTTTCATATGATAGAAAGAGTCTAATTTCTTCCATTATTACTATAGGAGAAAATGTCTCATCAAAGTCTATCCCTTCAACTTGATCATATCCTTTAGACACCAGTCTAGCCTTATTTATTATGACCTCTCTTTTTTCATTCATCTTATTTCTAAGAACCCACTTAGTTCCTATCACATTTTTGTCTTTTGACCTAGGAACTAAATCCCATGTTTAATTTTTTACTATTTGATCAAATTCCTCCTTTATGGTAAATTTCCTATTGTCATCTTTGCTAGCTTTTAAGAAAGTTTTGGGTTCAATCTTGGATAAAAAATTTACATCTTGTTTATTTTGATCGATCAACCTTCTCCTTCTAGTCTGCAAACTAGCATTCACATCTCCAATACCTTGGGAAACTAGATGATCCTTCTATATTCTCCTAAAAGGGGATTTAGTATCTTATCTTACTTCTTACTCTTCATCATTTGATTTATTAGGTATGCTTTCATTATTTGAAATAACATCCTTAGTAGTGTCAATTGTCTACAAACTAGGCTTCTTGATGTCACTTGAATCTTCAACTCTCACATTAGAGCTTTTGATAATTTTGTGGAGTCTCTTATTGAAACATATATAAGTAGAAGTTATGAAGAAATAACCTAAGAAGATGCCCTCATCAGATATTGAGTCAAATTTTCCAAGATTTTATTCATTCCTCTTGATAAAACATTTGCTCCCAAACAATATAAAGTGTTTAACATTATTTGATCTATCTTTTCATAGATTATATGGAATCTTATCACCATTTTCTCTAACTTGGAATTTATTTAAGATATAAATAGAAGTATTGGCAGGGTCTTCCCAAAAACCATCTAAAAGTTTGGAATCTTGAAGCATGGTTCTAGTAATTTCTTGGACAATTATGTTTTTCCTCTCAACTACCCCATTCTATTGGGGTGTCCTAGAAGTAGAGTATTATCTTATAATTCCTTGTTCCTCACAAAATTCATAAAACTCATAAGACCAAAATTCACCTCATCTGTCTAATCTTACACACTTGATTCTTGATCCTTTTTCATTTTCAACAAGAGCTTTAAATGCTTTAAATTTTCCACAAGCTTATAATTTCTCTTTAAGAAAAATATTCAAATCATTCTAGTGAAGTCATCAATTAATAACAATAATTAGCTATTACCTTAAATGCCTCGAGTTCTTATAGGTCCACAAAGGTCTGTGTGAATAAACTACAATGGTACTGTGGTAGAGTGCTCCTTAGATTTGTATCTTATTTTGAATTGATTTCCATGAAGGCATGCATTGCAGAGAGTATGAGGAATCTTAGTGATTTTAGACATATCCCTCACTAGTCCTTTTGAACTGATCATTATTGCTCTTGGTATTTGAATTTAGAGGTATTATTGTTCAAGGTTATTGATTTGATAAGTTGCTGAGTATGTTTCTACAGAATGAATTTTAAAGTTTTTTAAAAAAAATAATAAATACTCCATTATTTTAAGTAAAACATGAAGGGTTGTATCAAATCTAGATTTATCTACAGTGGTATGATTTGTATTCATGTTTCAAGTGGACCATGTTAGTGTCTAATGATAATCAACATCCATGGTTGTAATTTTTATATGTATCAAACCATAGTTTGTGGTTCCACCCCTTCTTTTATTTTAGAGAGTAATCCACACAATCAAATGAAAGTTAAAGCGCACAATATTTTTAATTCAAGGGATTTTAAAGGTTTTGAAATTAAGACTTGATCACTATCAATTTATCATAGTTTTATATTTTTTCCAAATATCTCAACAATGGGGTCCATACATCCTCATTATCAGATTATAAGGCAATTAGATTGGAAGCTAATTCATGTGTATACTTTCCTTACTCTATTTTCAAATTAAAATGTTTATATTTGTAGTTTTTAAATATGGGAAGTAACCACTTTCAATGGCATTATTGCAGGTTTTGTATTAAGGCATATTGCATAATAAAGCTTCAAAGAAAAATAAAAAGTATGTTTACACAATTAGGTTTGCATCCACTTTACTCTAATAATTTTACTTGATCACATCACTAAAATATAAACTATCTTGAAATGAATGAGGATATCATTTAGACCAATCTATTATGCTTATAATATCCTATCAGAGCAATTCCAATAATCTTTCTCTTTATGGGACATGATCGCATTATGTCAGATAGGGTCACATTGTGGCAGTATCCACTAGTGTAGCCTTGTCCCCTATACTGTAACACTAAATTTTTAAATTTAAGTCATTGCATATTACCCCTACTATGATTTTAGTGAGGTTGGTAAATGTAAATATTAGAAAGATTCCTCGATATAAGCACACCAAAGCCTCTCAAAGCATATCTATAAATGACTTGGCAAATGCTATTGCACATTGAGCAAAAGAGCTTCATTTCTTCCAATTCTAATTTTGAAGTATTGTAACAATCATAGGCTAATTCTAAATAGATTTTATTTCAAGTCAAGGTCACTCATTATCAAGCAATCAAAGATATCTATCTAATTACATTCATATGACAAAGTAAAAATTCACACACTCACTCTACCTAAGGGATAACTACATCTACATGATGCCTATTTTGGGCTTGTAGGTAGAACTTGGATTACACGAATTTTTTTAAGGGAAGCTCATTTATTCCTCTAACAGTATTCCCCCTTAAGATTTAATTTTTAATGTGTTTATTTTATAGGAGTCAAGATTTATACTTTTCAAGTCTTCTATGTATAAAATTAGGACACATAGAAACTCTGTAAAACCTGACAGACAACCGCACATGCCCAGATCAGAAATTCAGTCTTACAATCAACCATGATATGATCACAATCAACAAAAGGCCTTAGTGTGTTATTGTCCTCTTAGAACGGCCTTGTCCAAACACAATTTGAATTCTTGTTTCCCGACATGATATGGTTTGTATGTCTTTCCATCCAATTTCTAGTCCTAGTCAGTGTGCATAGTTAACATAAAATTAGTTTGTGTGTGCCTATGGTTTGCACACTTATTTGTTAGTCAATTTATTATTTTAGGTCATTTTAAATTATTTAAATTCAGATCTACATATTCTCTTTATTTCAATTTTAATAATTTAAATCTATTTATTTGATTAATTTCAATTCAAAATAGAATAAACACTATCTAAGACATTGAGTGTTAATTTTCAACTTTGATCCTTGCCAACGACCGTGATAATAACTAAGGGATAACACATGCCACAAAATTGATCCCCCATTTTTTGAATTGTGATGATTTGTTGTGGTACAATTTCCAAATATCTATGCAAACTTTTTATAAAATAAATAAGGTTTTTTAAGCAATAAAGCATTCGAACATGATTTCCAAATCAAGTATCCCCAACACAAATTTTTCCAAAATTATTACTTGATATTTTTAAAATAGTACACGAAAAAAAAAATTATATTCATCTTACATTCTCAGAATATTCTTCTTACCCCACTTTTTACAATTTATCATCAATTTTAAATATTTTTATTATAAATTATATCAATCAGAGTATGGACCTAATTTAAAATGCATTTAATATTGATGTAAAACCATTTTCCCATTATACAATTATGCAAAGTATAAGATGTGACATCATCTCCTTATTTCCTTTGTAAATACAAGACACATTAAAGGCAGTTGGTATGTATGACAACACCATTAGTGTACGTTAAGTTCTAATTTTAAATGAATATGACATTTCCTTAAGCTTTACACAGTAGCCCAACATTCATTAAAAATTGTATTACAGCGATATTTATTTCCCTTCCTCGTATTCGATGTGTAACAGAAAAATTTACAATGTCTGAGAACCCGGCTATGCTTGCCAGACAAAAGTAGACAATTAAAGATCTCCTTTTCTCCTGGTCTGTTTGTCCACAAATTCATTACCGTCACATTCTACAGAAAGCGTCTCGGGATTTGGATCATCGGGAACCTGTCTTTTAATCTTCAATTTCCGATTTTGTCATAGTTAGGTAGAAACAAATAAACTACAGTGGATTATATTATCGTCTCATCTGCCACTGTTTTGAAATAATTCAGGAGATAAAAATCTAAGACAGAATATGCCTGTACGCATTGCAGGATTGAAGGTGAAATGTTAGCTTTAAAATATTTGTCGGTTGCATACAAATATTTGTCGGTGACAGTGGAATGTGGACCAGGCTCTGCCATTATTGAAGATAGGCCAGGTTGTATTCGACAATGACGATATAGAAAGATGCCTGCACAGCTTTAAGTGCGTGGCTTTTATTTCTTTGGTGGAGCCTCATATCTTTGTTTTAAGATATTTTCTTTAAACGAAAGGATAAATATTTTAATTTTGGAACTTTGCATCCGGTAACTATTTCATTTTTTATATTGTTTTAAGTTTCTGGTTTAGTTTTAATAATTGAGAGGTTCGAGGGTTCCATTCTGTAATTTTTATTCAGGGATTAGGCTTCATTCTTTATAATGTTAGTTTATATATATATATATATATATATATATATATATATATATATATATATATATTTTAAAATATTAGAGTTTTAATTTTTTTTTCTAATTCTATTTCTTTTAATAATTTTAGAATAATGAATCCTATTTTAATCTTTATATATATATATATATATATATATATAACAAGAATTGATTTCTAATAGATTTTTATTTTATTTTTTTAATATTAGAGTTTTAATTTTTTTTCTAATTATATTTCTTTTAATAATTTTAGAATAATGAATCTTTTATATATATATATCTTTTTACTTTTTAGATTCATCAAACTATATATGGTTTTTCAATTTAACAAAATAAATCACATAAAAATATATAAAATATGTTTGTTTTGTGTTGCTCTTCTCTCTTTTTATATTTTTTCATTTACTTATAGATAAATTATTTATTTATTTGTAAATAAACTTAAAAATATGTATAGGCATTTAAAAATGGTTATTCAGTTTTTATTAATTATTAAATTGTACTGTTTTCATGATATTTTTTGTATTTCTTTATTATTAATTTAAATTAATTATTATTGATGTGTTATGTTATTTTTAATCATGTTCCTCTCTTTTCTCTTTTTTAGTTCTCTTGTGGGTCTCCTTACACATTACGTGTCTAGGGTTGGAAACATAGTATGTATATTTTTGGAAGTGTTTGTGTTGTAGGCCAGGGAAGGTGCACCCTAATCTTGTGGTTTCGTCTTATTCACTTTTATATTATTTATTATCAATTTGTACACCATTTAGTATTTATTTAAATAGTGATATATTGAATATTTAAAAATATTTTATAAAAGTTAAGAAATCATTTAGAAATCATTCATTGTAATACCAAAGCTTGTAGTAGCAACACATTACATCACATTAATTTTTTTGATTAAAGAATTATTAAATTTATTGGTTAGTTAATTTTATGTTCTCAAAGCAATACATGAAACAGATAGGCTATCATTATCTAAAAATGAGCATAAATACAAGATACAAGGATGACTTAAGTTGTGAGATGATGACATAGGGCCTAACACAGAAGGAAAATTTATCAAAAATATAAAAATATGCCCACGTAGAAAAAGTGTGATAAAATATGGAAAATTCTTAAAGAAAAATGGTTTTTCACCATTATTATATTTCTATATAATTCCTCTACATTTATATAGATATGTGATTCAGTACAAGCATACATGCGCCATTGAATTTAAATAATAAAATGAACCTTATAATTTAACTCATCTAAAATGATGGATGGATCAAATGATGTTTCACATATGTTCAATCCACACAAATTCGAAATTTATTGGAAATTCTAAAACACTAAAAAAAAAACAATGAAATATTGAAACAAGTAGTGAATTTCAACTTTATATGATTCACAAAATTTTTGAAATATATAAATATGAAATGTGACATAGCAATGACTAATGTGTATTCAAACTATTTTATTTCAAAATAAAATTTAAATTATTCTAATTAATTTTTTTGAGATAAATTATATACATAACTACTATTTTTTATGGGCTTTTGACAATTCAATCCATTTCTTGATCAATGAAGTAAATATATACAAAAATTATAATAATCTCAATTCTTTCAAATATAATCAACAATCCAACCTTTCAAATTAACATTCAAATAAAAAATTATACTATTATACAATAAACTTCTCTATTAACTAATAAAAATAATAATTATATTAATAATAACAATTAAGATACAAATCTAATATTTTTTAAGACTCAAAAGAACCCAAACATCATGGTATTACTCAAGATGATACAAATGCTTCAACTTCAATAGAGTATGTGATGATTCCCATGAGTTTAATTATATCATTGGCTAATTTTGTGTAGATAACCCCACTTTGCATTTTAACTCTCTCTTTTTCTTTTATACGGTTTTCATTTGTTTTATAGCCTATATATTTTCCTTCCTTATTTCAATATAATTTCCTTGCATGTTCTTTTGTGGGATATGGATTTTTTCTTTTCTTTTGTTTTATTTAATGTTTGGTTATTAAAGTTGGCCCTATTTCATTATATTTTTATTCCTTCAAAAATATTCTTTCTTTTATTTTTTTTTTTAAATTTAGATTTTATTTGAATTTTGAAGTTATTTTATTTTATTTTCATTTTGTTATGATTATAAGAGAAATAATATGTTTATAATTTATGAAGAGTGTAGTGAATAGTTGTGTGATTGTTTTTGAATCAATTTTTTAAATCACATTATGAATTATCGTTATGATAAGAAAGAGAATAGAATAATTAATAATTAGATAATTGTATCTATATATTCATTCATTATCAAAATGAGGGGAAGAATTCATTATAATATTTTAATTTAGTATAATTAAATAATAAAATAAATAAATTTATGAATAAAATATGATAATGAAAAAGTTGAAATAAAAATTTAAACTATACAAGATAAATATGGTGATAAAAATAATAATAAACATAAAAATAAATTTAAACTAAAATTAAATAATTAAATTAAAAAAATTTATAATTCAAAAAATAAAAAATTAAAATTTCATAATTAAAATTAAAATTTAAAAATTTAATTTTTAAAAAAAAAAAAAACTTACAAAAATCCAAATCAATATGTAACAGTGAAAATAGATAAATCTAAATTAAGCTATGAAGAAAAAATGAACTCTATAAAATTAAAACGGTGCTAATCAAACTAAGTTAGTAAGAGGAGACATTAACCCAAAAACAAAACTAAATAAAAATGAAAGTTAAACGAAATGAAGACGTGCAAAAACACTTTGAAGACACCAATTCTGAATCAAAATTTATTATGTATTATTGGTTTCCTTTTCACCAACTTACTTTCAATGACTCAAAGTGTTTAATAAGGTCCTCCCATTTATTTTGGATTCTGATCTTATTTCTTATACTCACATGGCCTCTTCCTTTTTTATACATATATATTCTTGTAGACTTTGATTGGCACTCTTTCTTCTTTTTTTCTCCCCAAATTTTTATCCGTTAAACTTGTTACGTATTTCCCATCCCAAAATCATGCACTAACTTCCACTCAATGATATGCCATTTATAGATATTCTTTTGAAATTGTATGTTAGCAGCTTGATCCCCAATTTTCCTCCACTCAATGATATCATATTTATTGATGTTCTTTTGAAATTTGAGGTTAGTAGCTTAATCCCCTTCTTCCTCACTTAGTTATTAGCATTTATATTTCATTATGTGACTGACATATTTATTTAATCGTTTCATAATTTTTGAAATTCATTTTTATTTATATTATTGATTTTTTATTTACATACAAATTTAAATATTATGATTATATTAAAGTGTGTATTATATGATTCATGATTATTTAGTTATTCATAGAGGTTGTATTTATTATAAACATTTTATTAATGATATCATTGAAATAGATGTAATATTTAAATTCAAATAGATTATATACAAAATTATGAATTCACAAGGGTTTAGAGAAAAATCTCGACTTCACTTTCAGACTATTGTTTGGGACATCTCATGATAACATTTCATATTATATCTTTTATGATTTATGTTTCTAATTGAGATTTCATGCAATCTTATATATTTTAGTTTTTCTCATCTACTACATGTTTATTAATAATATCTTTTGTTTTATTTTTGTATCCCTATATAAATACTTCACTTGTGTGGTGATGTTATATCTACAATATATCTAATGTGTTTTCTCTATTTGCTTACTATTTTGTATATATTCCCTATTTATTTTATGTTTTATTCGTATTTATTTATATTTTATATAAACTCTACATGTTGCTTGTATTTACTATACTATCATTATTTATTCAGTGAGACTTCATCACTATACCTGCTTACTTTGGTTGTGAGATGATTGCTCTATTTTTTATTTTTTTTTGGTTATAATCTGCATGTGGCATGCTTGTGATTGATGTGGCTTCATTATTTTCTGTATATATTACTTTATGTTTTATTTATCTCTATGTGATTTATATATGTCTTCATTTCTTCATGCACTTATTGTTTGTTTTTTCTTTTCTATTTAATCGAAGTTTGAACTTATTTATTAGACTACTTAACTATATGTATGTATGTATGCATGTATGTATGTATGTATGTATGTATGTATGTATGTATGTATGTATGTATGTATGGTGTCTTAAGATCAAAATCATTAAAAATTATATTATTTTATGTAATTCACATTATATATATTGTTTTCATTACTTTTTTATATTATAAATATTTTCATCATGCATTTATTTTTGGGAAGGCTTCATATTTATGCCTAAAATTTATGTATCTACTGCTAAAGCACTCGTATAAAGCATGATGAATTTGTGCTTTATTGATTACATGTTTTCCATAAAGATATTATTACAATTTTTCTTCCAATTCTAATATATTCCTAATTTTAATATGTTATATATACTTATTTAGATTACACTATATGCTCATGCCAAGAAATTTATTTATAACATAAAATATTTTATGATAGAATATTACCATATTAAAAATTAGTTATTTTATTTCATATTTTACATATAATATATATAAATTATATTATTTTATTTTATTTTTATTTATATATTTTAATAGTTTAACTCATTCTTATTTTCACATTCTTAAGACCCAAACTAATTCTACAATATTTTGCTCCCCAATTTGAAGAAAATGAAATATTTATGCTTACAAGATGTACTTAATTTATTCCACTCATTCCCATCATGGGATATATTTAATAATTTCCCTATTTTTGTTTTGGTTTACATTATATGTGGCTTATCTAGTAATAAACAAATAGTTGGTAATAGTTTACATGGAAATGCATGCATGGTTTAGTATAAGTTTCAAGACATGGAATTAATTATTTGGACACTTCTCACATGTATATGTCTTTTTAAAGGTATATAATAAATTTGAAGTTCTTACAGGAGCATTATAATTTTTAAAAGACATTTATAATATATAAATATATTTTTTATTCTCATTATTATTTTTTTTAGTTTGATATGTATGTAAACATGTACATATCAAAGTAGAGTATTACGTAAATATTTGATTTTAGTATGATAATATTTATTAGTTGTATAATTATATTATTTTAAGATATTTATGTGTTTATTGATTATCAATATTTGTTAGGATAATATTGTCATTTTCACCCATATTTATCATTATCATCTATTTTTTCTAATTATTCTTCTCTTTCTCATTTTATTTGGTTTATGAGATTTTATTTAGAAACAAAAAGTGTAAATTTATGTGTTGGGTGATTGTAACTCTTATTTTGAGTCGCTTGTGCCTTGTTTTCTCACTGTGTGCCATATTATGCACAACCATGGTTCCAATTTCATTTTTATAAATCTATAAATACACGAGTGTATTTAAGTATATTAGAAATGATTTTGCACAATAAATAGAATTGAAGGAATCTGCATAGGGATTAATTGTGAAATTGAAAAAGTAGTGAATTCAAGCAATTTGATTATAATTAAAAAAAATTGAAACATTTATTTCTTTATCATGCATTAATTCTAACATAAAAAATAATATAAGATTATGTCATGCATTCACTTGATTACTTGGTGAACATGCATTATACTTGAAGTGTTGATTTTCCAATTTACTTAAACATTGTAAAGGACTAAAAATAATTAAAGAATAACACATACCCCTAAATACACCACCATCTTTTATAATATGTTGTTTTTTGTTTTTTTTGTTTTTTTAAGGGATATTTGAAAAAGTATAGAAAAGCTAGTGATATGTTTTTAGCCCTTGAAATGATGATGAAGATAATCAAATAAGTATTCATGCATCTATAGTTTACCTCATTTGGACCTAAATTTTTGTAAATGACCCTTCTTTTCTAGAAACATCTGTATGTTTCTAAGGAGAAGTCTGTATTTGCACCTATTTTCTTGGTTTTTTTTGCCTTCTTATTTTCGCTTACTTTCATTATATATTTTTTATAATTATCTCTAAACTTGAAAAAATATAAAATATTATTAAACCACTTATTATCATTTATTATTTATTTTGTATAAATTATATGCTTGATTTCACTATTTAGATATGATTGAAATTATTGTGCATGTTTTGTAGGTTAATGGTTTTTATTCTAATATAAACATATTTTATATGAAAAAACGTTTAGATTTTTTTATTATTACGTCATCAAATTGTTTAATATATATAAATATATTACAATTAAATTTAAGTACATATACCCATAAACTTGTAAATAGTTTTAAATAGACATGTCTCACAAAGTTAGACTTAATTAATTTCAAAAAAAAATAGAGTAATAAATGGCTAAAATGGGCTTTAGAAGAGTGTATTTAATATCAAAGAGATGTAGAAACATTTGTAAAGATTTGATAGTAAAAAAAAGGCTAACAAATCAAAATGAAACCCAAATCTCCCCATTACCATCATTTTCTATTTTTAGTTACCATAACTATTAAAAAAATGATTATTGGAAGTGATCAATATGAAAAATAATTTATATTGATTGATTTTATTAAAATTAGGACTCTTAAGATTTTGATAAACTTTTTAAATTTTCACTAATCACTAGGAAATTATATATAAAAATCCAAACTTTAATGGTGTAATTAAACATAAAATTGATAATGAAAAGGATGTGTTTTTGGGCTTATATTCATGATAAATAATTTATTTAAGGACCATCTATTTATCAAGATCTTCAATGATGTAAAATATAGAAAACAACAAAATAATAAATTTTAAAGCTAATTTAGACATGTAAACTAGTGTAATATAATGTGTTTCTACTACAAACTTTTGTACTACAATGAAAGCTCTCCAAATCATTTCTTGATTTATATAGAATATATGTAAAGGCTCAATACATCACTATGAAATAATTTATAGATTCCCTTTCATATTTTACCTAAACACCTGATCATTCCTAAATATACTCAAAAAATAATGTACGTATTATAAATATATTATATTTAAATTAGTAGCTTACTAGTGTGAAAATTAATAGTAAAATTAAAAAGTGAATGATATGAGACCAAAAGACTTGGGTATACCTTGACGGGCCTAAAACACTACAAATACCATTATAAATGTACATATTGTGTTCCTAGCGCTAAAAGCATAGTGTATACATTTATAGGAGACCCGCGAGAACAACCAAATTAAAAGAAGATAAAAAGAGAAGAGAGAAGAGAAAGAAACATGACTAAGAATGATAAAACAAACCAATAATACTTAATTTTAACCAATAATAAATAAATACAAAAATACCTTGAAATAATGCAATATAATAATTTAAAGACTAACAATAAAATAATGACCATCTTTTATTGTCTATACATCCCCCATTTTTCAGGTATGTGATGTTTTAATAGGGTTTTTGAGAAAATAATTATTTTTTGAAGGATATTCAATATATATATATATATATATATATATATATATATATATATATATATATGTCAATGATCTTTTAGAAGCCCTGAGATTGAAAAAAATTGTGTAATCAATTGGTATTCATACATCTACAAATTAGATTGTTTAGCTCTATGTTTTTGTAAATGACCCTTCTCTTCTAGAAATGTATGTACATGGTTGTAAGAAGATGTCTATATTGACACCTATTTTCTTATGTATTTTTTGCCTCCATATATCCACCTACTTCCATTATCTATTTTTTATGGTTATCTCCACATTTATAAAGAATTAGATTTTATTCTTAAATTACTTTTTATCATTTATTACTAAATAAAAAATATTCAATATATAAATATATCTGATTTAAATTTTTAAATATGATTAAAATTATTAAACTAGATATTATTCTTTGACCACCTCTTATCATTTATTACTAAATTAGTTTTACATATATGATTTCAATATTAAAATCTGATTAAAATTATTGAGCATATATTTTTAGGTTAATATTTTGCAGTCTAATGTAAAACCACTTCCCCATAAAACATATTTCACATCATCTATGAAAACACATCAATTTTTTTAAATATTATGTTAGTGTTTTAGACAATATAAACAAATATATTTCAATCAAATTTAAACACATACACCCATAAACATATATTTATAAATAAATGCAGAATAATAAATTAGACTTAATTAATTTTATAAAAAATAGAGCAATAAATGACTATATAGTTTTGGGAGGGATTTCATGACTTTCACATAATCTAGAAACATTGTGATGATTTGATAGTTAGAAACTAGGTTAAAAAACAAAACACTATCATGTTCTATTTTTGGATACCATTATTATAGACTATACATTTATAAGAGTTGATAGGCATGTAAAATCATTTTTAGTGATTCTAGTTTTTAAAACCAGGATTCAAAATTTTGAATTTGCATTTTAATCGATACAAAATTATATTTCTTCTCCAAAATTTAAAGGGGTAGTTGAATAGATAAATGATAATAAAATATATGTGTTTTGGGTTTTTTAATGTTATAATGCTTCATAATATCATATATTACAAAAACTAATAATACATGAAGGTTATATAGTAGGGCAACAAATTGGTATTTATGTTTCATACTCCATGCTGAAGGAAAATGACTAGCACAAAACATAAGCAAAAATAAAAAATAAATTTAGACTAAATAAAACACTCAACAATAAACACCAACATTAAGCACAAGTAGTGGCACCCAAGGGAGAGGGTGGAAGATCATCCTTAGGATATAGAGTTGCCCAATAAAAAGGCTCTATAGAAGGAGGATATAGGGCCATCCAGTTGTCCAAGAGATTAATGGTAATATCAATAGTCTATCCATCAACAAGGTTTATGTGAATACCATTTCCCATATGATAGACTCTACAAGAGGGAGTTGCATTAAATTTTACATGTGGTAGTAGTGAGCCCCACGCCCCTTGATGAAATAAAGGGGAGAAGTGACTACAACTTCATGAATGAATTATGTGCCTTATGGGAGGTAGTGGTGGTGATCCCTAACTTGGCCCATATGGTGCCACATGATTGATATTGCAAGTGGTACTCCCACAGTGGTCTAGAAGATTTTGGAAGTGGAAGACTTTCATTACAACCTTATCTATTTGGTATTTAATCTACATACAAGCCAAATATATGTGAGAGACCTTATTATTAAGTGTAAAATCATAGAGCAAGCATCATTGTTGAAAATAGTATTATTTATAGCCTTCCATAATTTTAAAAAAATGATGGATCTAAAAAATATCCATAGAAAATAAATAAAAGATGGATATAAGGTTGAGTCCCTTAAAGGAGTAAGTTGCCAAGAAAATGGCTTAGTCTGATAAGGATGGAATAGGCTATGGCTAAATTTTCAAGATGATTAGGCATATGGGTAGAAATAGAACAAGTCTTTGAAAGACTCAAGTCGATAGGATTCCATACACGTGGGTAGAGCGATGCTCATGTGAGAGAGTCACTCCTCGAATAGGAAACCTTGGTTGAAAATGAAAAATAGCAAGTATGTGAGCTTAGGTTCAATCCTGATGTGCCAAATTTTATCAAGTTTAATAAGCCAAGTTATAGGAAAGTATTTAAATCTTGAGCACTTATTTAGATTTTAGAGATTAAGATAGAAGGGGGTCATGAATTGATAAAGAGGGCATGGAGAATAATTTCCTAAATGGGTGTCATAGTTACAATGCCAGTCTTTCCCCCAAGCTCAGGGAGGCTGCAAACCAAGATTATAAATCATAACATTAGGAAGTAGATATTGAATTCATATCACATAAGGTAAGTCCACATTATTAAATTGAAATCTATCTTTCAATTTAGGCCAAGGAATCTAGTCCCTAGTAAAAACCATATTATGAATGGTAAGGATTGCTTTATGAACTAAGGGCTTTGATTCCTAGAAATTCATCTAGTAGATCACTAGTGATTTTCATATTAAGAGACCACTTTTAGATGTTATTATCACTTAAAGATAAACCTATGTTAAAACCATTCCCAATCCACTTAATGTGAGGATTGATAGCTTTGAAGGCTTTCCATATGCTTTTGAAAATAAAGGAGCCTTCAATTTTGGTAGTACCTATAGTGATGAGAAGGGAGTGGAAGCCTATATTCTTCCAAATGGGCTTACCATAGGGCCCCAAGATATATAATTCCTTATTAGGATTTTATAAGACTCATTACCCTTAGCACATAAAGTTACATTCTAGGTCTACAAAAATCAACCATTCTCATGCCTCATTTCTCTTGAAGGAGGTAAAAAATATCCTAGGTAACAAGATGGAATCCCTTGGCATGTTTACAATTAAAACAATAAATTCCCTGATATTTTGGCTAAAGTATTATAGGTCACTTTTGAGGGATCCAAAAAAGATGAATAATAAAAATGGGTGATCACCAAAATTTTGGTACAAATTTGGAACTTCCCTACTAAGGATAACAATTTGGTAATCTAGTATTTAACCTTTTTCTCCACTCTTATGATGACATACTACCATATCTCAATTGGAGAACTATCAAAGGCAAAATGGATGCCAGGAAATTTGAATTATTCTCCATGTAGAACCCATTTCCAATTATAATAGAGAATCCATTTGGGAATAGGGATAACACTTTATCTGAAGCATTGTGTCTTATTCCACTACAAAATAGATCATGAGGCCAAAAATAAATATCAATGAATTTCATATATTACAAAAAGGTCTATTCTTATTCTTCAAGCATGAGGAAAGTATCATCCAATAGTGCCCATTAATGATCTAGGAAGAGCATCTAGGTGAAGAGATATCATGAACAAAACCTCACTCAACCTTGGAGGCAAGGAAATATCCTAAAGCGTCCATAAAAATAACATATAATGTCAAAACTAGATGACATCCTTGCCTAATGGAGTGTTTCAAGTCAATGCTATCAGACTTGAATCCATTAATAGTGAGGTGGGTTGAGACATCTAAAATCAAAGTTTGAACTATTGAAATGAAGAATTGGCCAAAACTTATATCCTTAAGTATGGACAAAATAAAAGGCCACTCAATCCTATCATAGGATTTTTCAAATTTTGAGCTTGAGAAAAATGGTTCTATGATGAGAAACTTTGTCCCATTCCATGCCTTCCCAGATGGAAACAAGGTTGTATAAAATATATCTCCCTTTAATGAACTCTATTTACTCAATTCAAACAATAACAGGAAGAATAAAATGAAGTCAATTGGATAGATATTTGGTGAGGATTTTGTATAGACATTGGACAAGGTAATGGGCTAGCAACTGGTAAGAAGCTCTAGATCTCCTAGTTTGGGTATGAATTTAATATTACCTTGATTAATTAAAGCTCATAAATAATGGTTTTGTATGGCTTCTTTATAAACTTGAAGTAGATTAGGCCCAATAAACTCCCATGTGGATTTATAAAATTCACAAGGAAATCCATCGAGGCCTGGAACTTTGTCTTTACTCATGCTTTGGAGACCCTTTGTGATTTCTTTCAAGGTCAAAGAAGAGTTATAGATCATTTATTAGTTCATTTAACCTTAAGGGGAACCGCATAGAGGTATTCCTACAAAGCTCGATCTCTTTTAGTCATAATCTCATGGGCTTGGAACACTAATTTGTAGTGATCCATGAAGGCTAAAGAGATGTTGAGAATAGAAGTGAGCTTGGCTTAGGTTGTATTGATGGCCTTGATCTGATCATGTGCCTATTTATCTCTAAAACATTTAAATAAGTCCTTGAAACCTTTATCTCCAACCTTAATGTAGTGCATCTTGTCATATAATTGTGCCACTCTAAAAACATGGATTTCTACCACCTTAATGTGATGTTTGAGCAAGGGAAAAGACTTTAAAAAGTAGTTTCAAAAGAATTAAACTGAAGGAGAGATGAGACGCTTCAAAATTCATTGAGTGTAACATCCTCATTGCATTTCATAACATGCATAATGTAATTCCCATAGTGAAAAAGGAAAGTGGTGGTGTGTAGAATGGTCTCATTCCACCACTCAATCTTAATAGTGGCATAAGGAGGGAGAGGGACCATGTTCCATATTTAGTAAGTCAGATAAATGGTGCCATTGTATCTTATAAGTTAAGTTTTGAGGATGAACTGATTACATGACACCTTTTAATTTCCCCGTGACCCTTTCCACTCTATAGGAGATAGGAGAATGATCAAAGAGAAATATGTCAAAATGGAAAGTGACAGGTTGGCCATTAATGTTGGATAAAGATAAAATATTAAATACTTTGAAAATATATAATATTCAAGCCTTTTTAGCACTTTTTTATACCTAAAAAAATAGTTATACCATGAAACTAGGATGTGATCTAATGTATCTCTCTATATGGGACCATATATAAAGAGGCCACAAATAGAGTTTAATGGAAGATAGATAGATAGATAGATAGATAGATAGATAGATAGATAGATAGATAGATAGATAGATAGATAGATAGATAGATAGATAGATAGATAGATAGATAGGGCTTGCCACATATAGAGTTTACGTATTATTATTTTAGTTCCATCAAAGGTGAGGGTCCACAAGATTCCATTTATTCTTGAAAAAATACCATGCTTCATGTTCTCCACTATACCACTACATAGGAAAGGCAAAAACTTTTCCTTGGAACTCTCAACCGTATTAAAATCCCCACAAATGAGCCATATGGTAGGGGTTATTATCATCCAAGAAGCACCAAATAAAATATTGGTTAGGACCATCATTAGGGGAATAAATGTTGAGAATACTAAAATAATGCCCATCAATGTCTTAGGGAAGCATACAACACAGTGTGACAGGTCCTCCTCTGTGGTAATAATGAAGCGGGGGGAACCTTAGGTAACACTAATCTATTGGCATTGTCATGTCCATATTCATGAAAAGTGGAAAATTGGTTAGCATCATGACAAATACAATGTATAGAAGTATGTGAAATAAAACATGCAAATTCTACCTCTTGCAAACAAACAAAATCTAGAGAGCCTATTTGTTAATAAGTATCACATATAGAGTACTTTATAGAGGACTCTAGAAGACCATGAGCATTACATGATAAATATTCCATTGGGAGATATCATCCATGTGGAATTACCCCTGTCCATCCTCAAAATATGCTAGAATAAAAAAATTATTACGTTGGTTTTGGCTAGAAAGATCTTTCAGTATAATGGAGTAGTGTTTATCCCCATGGTCATTTCAGGGAGAGTCTTGAACACTAGGGGGTGTGATGCATGATTGCAATGAAAATGAGTCATTGATTGAGGATATCCTAGTGGTAGGGACCAAGGAAACTTGGGAACTATTTAAAACTATGCTCTATTAGACTTGGGGATGGGAAAATGGAGGGAGGGTTGATAGGGTTTTTAAGCACCATATACTTAGTAAGCTCCTCAATAATATAAAATATCAAAAAATAACACACTAGGACTGAAGCATAATAGTGTGTCCCACTTTTTAGTATAAACGGGACATCAAAAAAAGAAAATGTGCACATTTCTCAATTTTTATAGTCAATAATGACTATAATGTATAAAGTGTGAAAATAGTGTAAACTATTAAAATTTTGAATTTTAAGTGTAGATTACACATTTATTTTAAAAAATAAATAAATAAATAATTTTTTTTTTAAAAATAAATAATTAAATGCCTAAATACATAGTGTGTATGTTTCATGTATAAACAATTTATTGAGTGCTCAATTTCTCCTCATAATATTTTCAAAACATAATATTTTTTCAATATTTATTGAAAAGATGTCCTAGAAACATGGATGTAGTGAAGGATCATTTTTTTTTAATTTTTATTTTATTTTTTTATAATTTTTTAATGATCAAGGCAGGGAATATTGATGCTTATGAATTTTCCTCGTTATGTGTGTGTGTGTGTGTGTGTGTGTGTGTGTGTGTGTGTGTGTGTGTGTGTGTGTGTGTGTGTGTGTGTGTGTGTGTGTGTGTGTGAGAGAGAGAGAGAGAGAGAGAGAGAGAGAGAGAGAGAGAGAGAGAGAGAGAGAGAGTGATACCTCAAAAAGATGTTACTGCACCTTATAAAAATACTATGTGTTATTAAAAAAATCAAAGTAAATATTAAATATTATTTAGACTAATTTTTTTAATATGATTATAAACCTCATAAACATACCTATTTAAATGTGGAGACACATGTTTCTACTTTATTTTTCATCTTAATTTTTGGCATCTGAAGTGGCATTTTTAAGCCAATAAGAGCTTTCTACTTGAAAAGAAAAAGATTTGATGCCACATGGGGTTGGAACAAAGGGGATTAGAAAAAAGGGAATTAGAAAAAATGGGGTTTATTCTATCCCAATTTGTTATAAGCCCTTTGTTTTAGCCCTACTAAAAAATTGTGCCATCCCAATTTCCTCCACCACTTCACCGCTTTCCATCTACTACTTTCCACATTTAAAAATTTTGCATGTGTTTCTGACTTTCCATATGCATGTGTTACATGTATATAACATTATAGTATTAATTTTTTTCCAACTAATGTTTTAGTATTAAATTATTGGCATTTATGCTATAGTATTAAAATTTTCTGACTAAAGTATTAAATTTTTCAATACCTTCTATTTTAGGTTTTTTATTTATTTTTATATGGTATGTGTGTTATAAATAGTGAAGTTTGGTTTCAATTATTCATTTTTTAATTTTAAATCTAAGTCAATTTTGAGAGTTTTACTTATGTTTTCTATCGTCATCTATGTCCAAGCTATAAGTGATTTCATCAAGAATGTAACTACAATTACTTTTATTTTATCAAGTATGCAAGTAAGTTTAACATGATTTTATGATTTTATTTATTTACTACATTTAATAATATTTATATATTATATATTACTTTTAATGTTTGTGCATAGATTAATTCATTATGTTTAATTATTTTTAAAAACTACATTAGACCCCATAAGCTTGTCTACATCATGCAGGAAAAAATCAAAGCATTTTGAGAAGGAAGAGAAACATTAACATGAGTGGAATCAGTATGAGCATGATGAAGCATGGTTTGAAAAGAAATTAGAAAATGAATACATTATTAGACATTGAATGTGATACTATAAGTGCTTGATGTACATTTTTAACATTATAAGGTATATCTTGTATTTTAGCATCAATTAGGTGATCATGATATTGCATTTAGCATTCACTAATTCTCAATACACACATTATTATTATTTTCTCATTAGGGAAATCCATTATTGGTTCCTAATTTTTGTAAGTGTCTCTACCCTTTAGGTTTCATATTGGAGGTCACTATCATAAGCATTATAAGTTTTGGATCAATTCATATTATTATCATTCAAATTAAATTCAACATAATTTGTAATAGAATATATCATATTAGAAAGAACACTAACATCATTGAGAGAGATTGCTTCCTTTTTGAAGTAAGTTTTATGATTAAATAAAGGAATTTCAATAGAATCAATATGGTTACAATTTATTCTAGATCAAAATTTATAATCTGGGTCTTATATCTAATTAATTTTAGTGGCATAATATGAAAATATACATAAAATGTAAATGCATAGGTTTTGAGCCCCTTGCAAGAAAAATAATATAGGGTTTCAATATAACACATCCCCAACCCCTAGAGAACAATTAGATGTACCATAATAAAAGATAGATATCACTCTAAGAGGTGTAATATAGTACTATTTCCCCAAAATATTTTACAAAAAAGTGATTTTACATCAAAATACAAATGATTATATCACAAAACATGCACAATAAGTCTTATCAAATATAAGAAGTAAAATAAATATAATTTGTATAAATAATACTTGTCATGTAATGATAAAATGACAATAGATATTTTAAGATGAATATCTAATTTCTTATGAACTTGGAGACCATAGTTATAAAAAGAATCATGTAGTAGATATGGACAACATGGCAAAAAAATCCCATAAAAATGCAAGTAAACAAAAAGTGATCCTCAAAGTCACATGAATGTTTCTAGAATAGTAGTCATTTATGGAAACATAGGGATAGACTTAGTAAACTAGAGATGCATAGAAATTTATCTCATGATCTTGTTCATCAGCTTTAGAGATATGAAACCTAGTAAAACATTATAAATTTTTATGTAGACCCTTAATAGTCTATTCTCATTATACAATAATGCTATCAGAACATCACATAACATGGAAAAATGGGGGATGTATTATTCCTCAAATATTAATAGGACTTGTAGAGGCTTGAACAAATATAGAACTCAACATTGCACATATAATATAAATTTAACAACCATTCTATGGAATGGGGTGCCTCATCTATATGAATTTTCACACTAGAATGATCATATGGCATAGAGTAAAATGGTTCATATTTAATTGAATATTTCTCTAAATGCTTGAATTTATTGTATTTGCAGTTTCACCATTAATATTTATGTATATTTTTTCAATTCATCCACATTCAATGAAAAAAAGGAGAATCTTAGAGCTCTATAATGGGGAGGCAAAGAGTCATCCTCCATTGATGGTGTTCCAAGATCTCTCTTGCTTGCTTACCTTGGTTGCCTTTGCTTCATTTATTTTTAGATCTCTTTTTATGATGCCCATGGTTTCTTTGCTACATTCATGTTTATATTTGTGTTATTTTTTATTGGTTTTTGGTGTGCGTTGGTCTGTTTTATTTTCCCCATCTGTCCCATGCATGCCTATGTCCCTCTACCTGCCTTTCCATACCCACTGCCTTTGGAATTAAGAGTGTATATAGTATTAATTGCATCTATATATGGAAATATATAGAAAGTATGGACCCAAGCATGCAAAAGTGAAGAGGATGGTGGTTTTAATGATCTAGTTGGTCCTTAAGGGTCTATTAAATATTGAAATATCAAGGATAGTGTGACACTTTCGGTTGAGGTGGGTGAAGGAGAGGCTGGAGTGTCAAAGAAATTATTAAATGATATTTTAGGGAAAGAAGAGGTGGTGAAGCACTTAAAATATGTATATTTCCTTGTCATTTATTCCATTGAAAGTGAACATGGAGAGTAGGAGCATGATGAAGCCCAAACCAGTATGCACCCTTATCATAGGAAAACCTTGACTCTAATTTCTAATGTTTCTATGGAAAAGGACCTCATGTAGGAAGAAACTAGGTTAAAAAATGTTAAGAGTGTTTTTTGTGTGTTTGAACACAAATTCTCTCCCTTTTAATTTTTTTTTAATAATTGCCTCAATTTTGGGTGGGGCCAAAAATTGAGAATCAACATTAGCTTTTGTAGAATGGTTAAAAAAAGGGGGTTTTTATGATTTTATTCAAAAACTCCAATATGTAAAGAAGGTCCATCATTAAACCCCTACAAAATTTTGGTCAATGTTTTTTTAAGGTGGTCATATGGAACCTTGATATGGATTGCAATGACCTTGTGCTTAAAACTACACCTAGATGGGTGTATACTGAAAATGTTCCTATTCAGCTATGGAATTTTTTACATCAGGATTTGAAGCCCCTTTAGGAAGTCCTTTGAATTGAGGACACTTGAAGGTGTTTAGATCATATAATTCTATGGTAATAATATCCTTAAAACATGTTGATGTATTCCATGAATCCCTTAATTTTAAAATTAAATGGACCTCTCATGTTTGTGTTGTTAAAGGTATGGGAGGCTGAAATGCCTATTTTTCTATAAAAAAAGGGACATCTAAGAAAGAATTTTCCATTTTTTGTTAACAAAGAGGATTATCATAGTAAACAAAAAGTTCAGGTGGCACAAAAGGATGAATGTGTGATGGGTCCTTTTCCAATAGATGATTTACAAGTCTTTGAAAATCGGATTTTTGATAGTGAACATCTCAAAGAATATTCCTTCCCTGAGTAGTCTTTAGGGAAAAATGCTCTAGTGACTATTGAAGAGATAGGTACAAACATTCCTTAGTGCTCTCCCCAGTCCTATGGCTCCATTGCACCCTTTGTTGACATGGTGACCTACATGTTTGAATTGTATAATTGTTTGCTTGATGATTTGGAAGATGTTATCCTTGAACAAATGATTCCATTGAAATCTTTTGGCTCACATCTCAAGGATTTTAGTTGAGTATGTGGTTATTTGAGTTGAACCTCTTGATGTTAATAATAGTAACCCTAGTAACCTGCCATTGACTAACCAGTTGGAAAGAGGTTGATTTCACCAAATATGAAGAAGCTAAGTAATTTAGGCTCTAGTCTCGATATTGAGGTTACTACACCTTTGTCCCTAAAGGAACCTAATGCATCTAAAAATTGAAAGCCTAGAGGAGGTGGGAAAAGACTCAAGATTGATATTACCTCTACCCCTCATAAATAGGCCCCTATGATTTATATATAAAAAACTTAATATATACCTCTAGTATCCCTAATTTAGATATTAAAAGGAAATCAAAAGAAAATAAGGTACTCGAATACTTCAAAATATTATATAATAGTAGGGCCAAGCCACAAAATCAGTCTAAATGACCCACACTACTTTATTTTTAAGCATATTGTAAGTTTGAATGTTAGGGACTTAGAATTCCTTGATAGAAAACTCATTGTGAGACAATTTGGACACTCTAAAGACAAGTTGTACTTATTATTTATTCAAGAACTTAAATCTATGGGCTCCCAACTATCCTTGGTACTTAGTTTTATTTGGCCAAATGTTTCTCAGTTTTCTACCAATCATCAAAGTGGTAAAAGAGGGGACTCCATATTCATTAACCCTGAGTGGAGAGAGTTCATTATTGATTATGGCTCTTCTACCTATAATAGAGTTGTTTAGGTTTTACTAGAAATAGATAATCAATGATTTATTCTTTGTAACATTTATGCTCCCAATGACTATAGAGAGAGATATGAGCTTTGGAACTAGGTTACAACTAACCTAAAAAATGTCCCCTAGTTCCTTGGAGGTAATTTCAACATGGTCGAGGAAAAAGAAGATAAAATTGGAGGTGATCCTCAATCTTGGAAAGGAAATGAGCTTTTATTTTGGTCCAAATTTAAGAGAATGCATAAATTTTTTGATTTACTACATAAAGGTAATAATTGAAGCAAAGGTATCTAGTATACCTAGTACAATAATCATATCAATAAGAAAAGACTATATTCCAAACTTGACAGATTTTACATGAATAGTGATTCCTTTCAAGTAACCCCAAATAGTGTTAGAAATTTGATCAATATTTTACTCTTCACCATCTCTGACCACCATCCCAATGAGATTGGAGTCTCTTTGAGTAATGATGTTGATAAAGGTTCTACTTCTTTCAATGGGCTCTATAAGTTTAATATCTCTCACCTAAATGATCATGTCTGTATGGATGGTATTCAAGTTTCTTGGAATATAGGCAGGGTCTCATGAAACTCTAGTTCTAGCATTAGACACTAAAACTCTAGTATGAAATTGTCTAAGAATTTTCCAAGAACTTATGGTTAGTTTAAAGATAAATAGCATAGGAAATCATCTAGGATCACCCAGGAAAAACAAATTCAGGATGAAAGTTCACTAAAATCTAACCCCTCTAATGGTAGAATTGTGGATGATCATAATTATCTAAAGCATCAAATCAGACAATCTCAATGCTAACTTGGTAGAGGAGCATACATTTGCTCCTATATCACATGGCTAAAACTAGGAGATAAGGGGTTTAAATTTTTATTCTATTGAATGAAAATTTAAAACCAGAGGAGCAAAAATTTTGGTATTTATTTCTAGGGAAACCTTTCTCATAACTCTAATATAATTAAATAAGCATTCTTCAACTTCTGTTCCAACCTTTTTTGTATGATGGATCTAATGCTTGTATTGAGTATAACAGTGCTCTTTGTGATCTATGTATCCCAAAGAAGGTTTCACAGGTGGAAGCCAACTCCTTGGATAAGGCTATCATGATGGATGAAATAAAAGAGATAATTGATTTGCTTAAGAATGATAAAAATCTAAGTATTGATGGATCCCCTATCGAGTTATTCAAAGCTAATAAGGATTGGATGACCAAGGATTATCTTGAGGTATATAGTGAAGCTATTTCTATAGGTTCCTTGGGCCCTAAAATTAAAAGTGGTGTTATTAAGCTCATCCCTAAGGAAGGGGACCCCCACCAAGGGAAAAACTAGAGTCCCATTACTCTCATAAAAGCTTCCTATAAAATCTTTCCAAAAATATTGGCCAAAAGGCTATCTTAAATTCTTCCTTCTATTATATCTGAAACTTAGATTAGTTTTGTTGAAGGTAGGTGCACTCTAGATAATCTCATTAGTAGTTGGAAAAGGATGTATTGGGCTTTTGATTCCAAACAAGATGTGGGCATGATTCTTCTTGATTTTGAAAAGGCCTATTAAAAAATTGAATGGCCCTTCATTTAAAAGATTCTGAGAGCCTTTGGATTTCAAGGATAATTTTATAGAATGGTTAATGTTCTATTTAAATACACCTATACTATTATTTAAATGAATAGGGAGCTAACTAAGTCAATTTCTCTTTAATGTTCTATCAGAAAAGATTCCTCTCTAGCCCCTTCTTTATTTGTGTTGGCAGTTGAAGCCCTTCACTACCTACTAAAAAGCTTAGATGTGGGTCCCCCAGTCAAAGGAATTTCTCTACCCAATAAAGTTGAATTGATTGATATTTTATTTACAGATGATACCACTCTTTATGTCAAGCTTGCGAAAGAGAATTTAACCTAGGTTGCCTTAAGGTTTGATATATAGTGTTCTGCTTCTAGATCTAATGTTTTTATGCATAAGTTTTGTATGTTAGGTTGGCAAGACACTTATCTGAATTGGCTTGCACCTTTTAGCTAGGAATGGAAAGGGCCTATTTAGTTGGTTATATATCTAGGTATTCCCTTTGCTCTTACCCCTTATTTCAAGCTCATGTGAAAATGAATCTTTGTAAAAATCAGCAAGAAGATTGAGAAATAGTAGGGCCACCTGCTATCCCTACTGTGTAGGGTCCAAGTCTGCCAAAAATTTATAGCCTCTTACAACATATATTATGCTTCTTGTTGGCTTTTTAGTAAAACTCATATCGATCTATTGCATAGAATTATAAGATATTTCTTGTGGTCTGATGACAAGGTGAAAGAAAAAGACATGTTATTTCTTGCAATTATTTTGTAAGCTTAAACATATCAAGGGCCTCAGCTTGAAAGATTTAAGGATCCAAGGCACTGCCTTTGCTATCAAGTGGATTATCATAGAATTCAAAGGTGAAGAGACCTAGAAAGTATTAGTTAGAAATAATATCTTGCAAGGTTTTCCCAAAGGTAAACTAAATTGTAAAGGATTCAATATTGTAGACCTTCATTTAGGTCCTTTTTCTATTAAAGTGGTTGGCTCTCCAATATTTGATTCTATATGTTCTACCTGAGATTCTATCAAACCTTTTATGACTGATAAACATATCTTCAGATGGTTTGGGACATGTTGCCAGGGCTATAGAACCATTTGGTGGAATCTTTGTGTTAACAATAGGACTATTGCACTCACCAAGGGTTGTTTTGCCTTTAAGTGGTTCATTAAAGGATTGATGAACTTTAAATATATCTTCTCATGGAATAGTTGGGCATCTTGGTTGTAAATTAGAACTAAATTTCAAATCCACTCTACTCAATGTAGAACATATACTCTCCTACAAAAAGCATTGTAGGGGAATAACAATGTATCTTTTATAGATGAGGAGGATTTGGGAAAACATTGAATGGTTGAAGGGTCTGTCTCTCTTTGAATTCTCCACCTAGATGCTTTATAATAAACTCTATTTTCCTAAATTCCATGTAAATACTCTCAATAATATATGGAGTGTTGGTGATCCCCTTCATTCTTGGTCTTTTAGGTTTGATGTTATATGGGCATCATGTATTGAATCCAAAAAGTCATGTTTTAGATGGTTATTGATTTATAATAAACTTGTTGTTGGTACTATTTTGGTTAGGAGTGGCCTTGGTCAACCTTATTGATATTTTTGTAGTGATTTTGAATCTATTGAGCATCTTTTTTCTATTGTCCTTATGCTTCTAAAATCTATAAATATTGCCTTAAAGGTTGAGCTATTATTTTTCATTATGAGATTGCACGGTTGAATATTACTTTTGGTTATGTATGTCATAAAAAAAATGTCCACCCTCTTTTTCTTAAGTTTTATCTTGTTTTCTCCACTGAAATTATGTGATTGTTATGGAAGCAAAATAACATAGAGGTTTTCTAATCAGAGACTAAGGTGCTTACTGACTTCACTATTGAAGTCATCTTTCACATTGTTTCTTTACAGATATATTTTTAGTTAAAGGTGCTAGAAGTTAAATTAGACCTGTTCTTGAGGACTGGGATGCTAAAGATCACATCTGAGTTCCTTATTGATTCAGGTGGATATCCTAAATTGAGCCCTCATCCAGATTGAGGAGTTTATCATGGATCGGTCGTCCAGGTAAAGATCTCTAAACATGAATGGGATTGTATCAAAGATTCTTATTTTGATCAGACATGTAAATGAGTTAATTCATCCAATTTAGATACGAATGGCATATATAATTGGCTTTCTATGAACAATGATATGATTCAGGTTGTACATAATGTTGATGTAGACATTAGTGATAATGTGATCAAGGAAGTTGAGGATACAATTTCTCCTTTGGACCTTGAGATTGATAGATTATATGATGAAAAGGATCTTAATCAACCTCTTCCCCCCTTCTCTCCCATCCCTATTGTAGATCACTGATGATCAAAACGAGATTTGGAAAATGATTGAAGATAATGTGAATGTCTTTGCTGGAAAATTGGAAGAACTCATTGAAATGGGTGGTGTTGCAAAAGTAGATGATGTGCTAGAGTATGTCAAATCTGATAACATGAAGTCTTTGTTGAAGAAGGTCGACCATTTCACTTCGTCATCGGTCTTTGGTTTGGAATAGATGGAACCTAGTATGACATTGTGCATTATAGTGGGACCTATTCTTATGGATTCTGATCTTGATGAGGACACTGATATGGATTGTGCCGGTTCTTGGAGAGTGCTAGATGATGTGATAATATAGCTTCTGGACATTGGTGTCACCACTATTCTGGGTGGTGAGATGAGTTTGTTATGGTTTTATATATTTTGTTGGGCTACCTATTTGAGGCCGGTTTTTATATCATAATATAAAAAATTAACACCTTGACTATTAGGGGGTTGCCTGTTGGTTCTATACTATTTTTTGATACTCTACTAGTTGTTTTGTATTGTTGATGCATAGACTTTGGTTTTGATATATCAATATGAAAAAAAATCGTTCACATTCATTTATATTAAAAAATCATGTCTTATATGCATTAATGCAATTGTGTATTTTTAAACTTCTCAAATTCAAACTACAACTTTATTGGCATGGAAGCCAACATATAATAAGTGATAGAATCTAATAAATACAGACACAAGGTATGGGAGACCCAAAACGAATATCACCTGGGCCAATATAAGAATTGTATACTAAGGTTTTGGTGCCCCAAAATTGTACATTGTATGGTTTTGAGAAAAACACCAAAGATGAAATGAAATGAAGAATGGAGAGGGTGGGGGGCAGGGTGGGATGGAGAAGGGGCATGATGATACAAAATGTCAATGAAATCTTAATTGAATTGATAATTGACAAAAACACAACTACCTTAGAATAAGTTACAATTCTACAACTAAGAACTACCACATGATAGGATTGGAATTTCAATTTAACTCTACTTAACAAATCTACAACTAAATACTACCACATGCTAGGTTTGGAATTTCAATTTAACTTTACTTATCAATTTAAAATTTGTTGAAAACTATCTCTTTTAAAAAACTAATCAAATGTAATTTTTTAATTCAAAATTTCCATGTTTCCAAATTTTATTTTTTAATAAATATTAGTAGTCCTTATACTTTAGTATTAGGAAAATCTGTAGCCTACTATTTTTTAAAAGACAGACACCATCTGCGACCAAGTAAAAGTTTTCACAGTTATATAATCTAAAGTCAAATTAAAAAACAAACGATTATGTACCATGCCTATTTCCAAAATCAGGGATCTACAAAAGTAAGCAATAAATATCCAGACAAGATTGCGAGTTTACCGATTGTTCATTCCTTCGTTGGAAAGCAATTTGACATGTTCCAAATCTCACGCGCCGTTCTTGAAATATTTTGTGTACCTTTGGGTTTATTTAATTGAATGAATGCCTGTAAAGATTAAAAATAAACCTTTACACGCCGTATATTATTAAAAAACCAAAAACACGTAGGGGATCCGGCGGGCCTAGGAAGATTTGGTCATAGAAGTGGACGTTAAAGTGCCTTTAATAAAAGGTAATTGAAAAATATATATCTTGGTCATTAAAATTTTGTATATATATATAAATAATAGTTGATTTTTTTTTTTTCGATATTGATTTAAAATGAATATTTTAAGTATGATTAAAATTATTACGTCCTTCGTAGTCGAATGGGGTAAATTTTGAGTCTTCAATTAAGTTGAAAATAATACTCCAATACAAATATATCATAATCTTTGTACATAGAATGTTCTAATGTGTTTGCAAAAATATTATTCATATTAGGAAATAAGATTGGAAATACGATGAAATCCATCATGAATCTTATTAGTACAAACTATGTTGGGCTTTTTATTACATTGATTGAGCGGAGTCAACTCAACAATAGAGTAACTTTGAGATCATTTCAACATAGATCAAGGAACACGGTTATGGTACAAACCACAACTACATTAAGTCTCGAGTGTTCGAAAGGTATTTGCAAATTATTTTTCACAATATTTATATTAATATATATTAGATAAATTTATGTATTGATAGATATTATTTTCAAAGTAATTTAAAATGTATGTTAGATGTATCGAGAATAATATATATCGGTGTAATTTATATAGATTTATCTAAAATATGTATACTAGTAACACATGTTGTCATGTAAAGTAAAGGTAAATATCTATTGTTTGTAAAAACATATTTAATATATTTATATAATGTAATATTAAAATGAGAAATAGATTGCAACACAAAATTTGATATATATAAATAGTATAACAATAGGTTTATGATATTCAAATGGTATCTATTTGATAGTACGCTGTATAACAATCAAGTTTATGATATTCAATTTGTATACATGTGATCCTCTAACATTAAATTCTTTGTTCTTCCTCTTTTCTTTTATCTAAACCTTTTCCTTTCTTCAATCACTCGAACTAGCCATATGTGAAAGGCAGTGTGATCTTTAATCTATGTAGTGATTTGACACATGATATAGAAACAAACGTCAAACCTTGTCTTTCTATAAGTCCTATATCAATAGTGGATTGGTCAAGTGTTAAGACCTCTAATTTTTGGATTGTTAATCCCCTTGTCAATTTCAAAGGCAACTAACACACACAACCCCTTTGTATAGGGGTGATTGGAATTGTAGTTGAAGTTGCACCAACAAAAGAAATCCCTCTATAGTTATTGAATTGAACTATTACATATGTAGGTGGTTCAGGGGGTGTCATCCCTAGTTTGTATACAATGCTTTGAATATATATAAGTGCATTATTGACAAGACCTGCCTCTATCCATAAGTTTGTAGTAAGCATCACCCTTGTACCAATAACAATCAATATCTCAACTTCCAACTATTCATCATCAAATGCTGCAACATTATTGCTTTGTCCTCTACTTGTAATGCTTCGAGTAATAGGTTGATTTAATGCATACAATTTTCTCTTGTTATGTTGACACACATTCTCATTTGTTGTAAATAAATGCATATGTTCATTTAAATCCTCATTTTCAACTGTTTCAAGTGTAGCATCTATTCTAGTCATCAACAATTGCCAATCTTTAACAGTTGGATTGGCATCTCTTAGATTTGTTAAAAGTTCCCAAAATCATTGTTGTTTTTCAGTTTGACCTTATTGTCTAAAAACCTTATCGAGTGTCACAATGGTTTTAATATTTTTCCATAATAACTTTACTTGTCTTGTACTTGCATATGGAGGTTTATCCATTACCAGATGTAATTGTATTGAATCCCCAACAAAAATCATAGACCTTCCACCAAAGCACATATCAACATTTTTTAGAAATGCTTGGTGTAGTCGAGAATCCATATTTTCAAGCATCTTTTGAATATAAATTTCATCTCATCAATCAAAATATATCTTACATGTTTAATTTCTTCTTGAAAACTTGTTAAGCTTATTTCTTCTAAAATTTCAAAATATAAATTAGGCATTCACAAGGTTGTATGTATTGTTGATGCACTGATATTAAATGTTGCAACTCTAGTTAGATCAAGTAGTAAAAGTGGGCAATGTTGTGGATGTAATAACTCTAGAAGTTCTTGATTGATCCCTCCAATAAGATAAGATTTTCATGTTCCTATAGTTATTTGAATTATCAAATGAACTAAATATGTAGTTTGTCCTTGATTATAATGTCTTATAATTATATTAAATGTTATTTTTTTGTTTTTCACTTAGACTTTCATTAAAAAAATTAGACTTCATTTCATTCATAGAAAGTAATCCATTTTCTTTTGCCATGGTTATAAATTTAAGAGATCTATTCATTTGTTCTTCGCCCACGTTATCTGCATCCTAATTTTTTTGTCTATAAATATCTCTTTGAGCCAACATATCAATCTCAAAAACATGTACAAACTATTTTTGGTACATAGCCATGATATGATCTCCCACTCATGTTCAGTTGTGTTTTGTTGGATAATGTCAACATTTTCATCCTCAATTTCTTCATGAATGTCATTATTTATTTCAATAATTTGATCTATATGGAAAGGGTTTTATTGAAATTGACCCCAATAATATTTTATTGTATCATCATCAATGTTAATGTCTATCTCAATAACACAAAATGGTTACAAGTATAATAGTAACTCTAACAAAAAAAATCCACAAATTTATGACTATCTTGTTTTGGGATGCTATAAAACCTTGACTATACCCTCATAATAGCACACATTTTCTTGGTTTCCACTTTTTGCCTCTTTCAATTTTTTGACTATACATCCAAGATCTTGTAGCCTCAATGAGTGGTACATGTTCCATTGAGTGAGGTCTATCAATGCACCCATCAATTATTAATTTTTCAATTTTCTCATTTTCATCATCCTCCTTTAATAACGGTTTAATTTTGCACTTCCTATGTCACACATGAAATTAAATTATATACATGTAAGAAATGATTAATAATTAAATTATACGTACATATATATATATATATATATAGACACACACACACACACACACACATGTATATATACATATATGTATATATACATACATATATATATGTATATATACATACATACATATATATATATATATATATATATATATATATATATATATATATATATATATATACATACATATATATATACATACATACATATATATATATATATATATATATATATATACATATATATATATATATATATACATATATATATATATACATATATATATATATATATATATATACATATATATATATACATATAGATACATATACATATATATACATATACATATATATACATATATATATATATATACATATATATACATATATATATATATATACATATATATACATATATACATATATACATATATATATACATATATATATATATATATATATATATATATATATATATATATATATATATATATATATATATATGCATATATATACATGCATGCATACATACATACATATATATACATACATATATATACATATATATATATATATATATATATATATATATATATATATATATATATATAGACATGTGTGTGTGTGTGTGTGTGTGTGTAAGTAAATTATTAATCATTTCTTACATGCATGTTTCTTTTATGCTCATCTCCTCAAGGCATACACTCATGTATAATTCCATCAAAATATTTTTGGGAAAGTATAAGTTGATATTCATTTTTTTCAATCTAAAGTGTCCATTCGGCCCTCTATCCAACCATAAAAAACATGCACATGAGGAGACCCTCTATGTTTTCATTCATATCTACACCATAAATATTTTACCTTCATAAAATTTTGTAGTATCTCTTTTCAAATCACTTTATTTCGAATGTGCATATGATAAGCAACTAGATGTGGGTGGTCAATTATGTTTTGTCATCTTCATCTTTGTGCTTCATGTGGATATGTAGGTGGAGTTACTAGCATTAGTACATAGAGGTTTGGCCAATACATATCTGATACACTAAATGTAAATAAGATGGTTGGTGTTACAATTTGATGTAATAGGTCGATTAAATCTGCATGACACTTTGTTCAATATGAACATGTGCCTCTTCGTGTAGTTCCATATCACATCAAGATATTAGCAAGATAATATTTTGGCATATCATCCATGTGCTCACATAATTCATCAATTGCAATGGGTAATTATTGAAGGCTTTTATTTATAAATATTGATGATGAATTTTGTGCTTGATTTTGCATTGTATTATTCATGGCAATATCCTTAAACCGTGGGTAAGTCCCAAAATGATTATTTTGATATTGAATGATATGTTTCACATATACATGCAGATGTACACATTTTAGTTATGGTTCCAACCAATAACACCTTCCATCAAGGAATAGAGTCAGGAAATCCATGTCTAATGAGCCTTCTATTATGTATTCATTTAATGGAGATGTACGAATTTATGGCCAAGCTATTAGTTCACCATGATCCGTGTTTAGATTATTTACCTAAGATTGAAGTACTTACATTTATCATGGGGACTTGGGTGGTTTGGTCGACATCGATGACATGTGATCTATAATATTCCTTTGTCTATCTCAAGTACTAGACATAGAAAAACATATTCATTGAAATCTATATTGAACTCCATCTTGACAGAGTTTAATTTTTTTAAGACATTTGTAGAATTATTTCATGTGAGTTATTTCAATGTTATTTCATCAATCTTCACATCTATATAGAACTTATCATATTAAATCTTATATTTTAGTACATTATATACTCGATCTTTATTCATAGTAAAGTTGTAAGTAGTTCAATATTGTTGTTTTATTCATACTATAATAATTGATATATCTGAAATATGATATGGTTTTTTTTTTTGCAATTTCATTGACTTCTTATATAAAAAATGCTATGTCCTTTTTATTTGTATTTTCCTCCTATTGCATGAGTTACTTGAAGAAATGGATTCACATAGGCAATCAACATCGCTTCCACTTGAGTCAAGTTTTATAGTTCAAGTGGCTAGGCCCTAGGATCTATTTTATTCGCTTTAGAAAAATGATGGACACCTTTCTCTTGTTGACATATACTAAAAACAATCCTTGTAGGATCTCAATGAATATTATTTCCAAGATAACACTCTTGATAGATATAACACATATGTGATAAAACAAGTTTGTCTAACTCACATGGAAGCAATAAATGTATAGTCTTGAAATCAATCTCAACATTTTTGTTTGGATTAGGTTCTTTTTGTTGTGAAATTTTTGGGACCCTTGAATTTCATTTAGCCTTCTCTCTTGTGGTGATTCACTATTTTTCATGTTATTATTATTCGTACTTACTTCTACAGTGTTTACTTTTATTCAATTATGCATATGCCCTAGAATATCTTCAGGTATGTCAGTAAAATAGAATTCCAATGCATCTATCAATCTTTCCACTGGAGTTTCTAGTACTCGTTGCATGCCACTTTATTTTTCACCAATAAACTTGGTAGGGATTCAACAAAGTCCATCATATGGCAAAGTTTTGTATCTATTATAGTTTCTTCAGCATAGTCAACATAAACATTAGAATTTGTGAGATGATGTATAACATTTTGATTACGTCAGCATATTTGTTCTCTTTTTGCATCAATCATTTGATCTACATGCAATTTTCTTTTTAACCTTCTTCACAATATAAATTGTTCTTGTTGACATGTTTGTGGACGATGCAATATCATATGATCTACATGTTCATTCATTTATGTTTCTAGTTCTTTGACTGACAAATCAACTATACATTTTATATATCATTATTTTTCACATTCATTTTTATGTATTCTCTCCATATTTGTCATTGTTATTTGTTTTTTTTCCTTTGATATTCTCATTTGTATTCTCTTTCTCGTTCTTTCCTTTGTTCTTCTTATTCTTTTTTTTATTCTTCATTTTCAAATTGCATTTTTTGTTGATCCATATTCCCTACATTTTTATTCAATCATTTTTATGTTCATCATATAAGCTTAATCATATTATAACAAATTCATACTAACAAAAATAAATAAAAAAGATGCCTCTATATTAATATGTTATGAATATAAATGCAATGTATATAACCCATAAAATAATTAGCATAAAAAATTAATATACATTAACAAATATTTAAAAAAATTAAAAATTACATACATATATTAAATAAATCAAATTAAAAAGACATAAAAATTAAAACAAGTTCAAAAGGGAAGTAAGAATAAAAATAAGAAGTGACATTTCAAGTTGAAGGTTAAAGTGAATTTATGTGTAAAAGTAAATTTATAAAAAATACACCACGAAAACTGCATCCATCAATCCTAAACAATACATAATGATAATTAAAACTATAAATTTAAAAGCATGTTAATTACTTTCATCCTAAACGGTTTATTACTACTTAGAATTTTCAAGGTACATGTAAGTAAAATGATTTCATTAGACACAACCACTTTCTGAGGGGATTATAAATGTGTCACAACCTCTCTTCCTACACTATGGACTCATGCTCATACTTTAAGTTGTTTTGGACCTCATTTAGTATTTGTGTTAAGATGAGTTGATTTTTAAGTTAACTTAATTTTTGTGTTGATTTCAAAGATCTATTAGGTCATCGATGGGATTTCACAAAAAGCAAGGTATGATTTAATTTCATTTTCAAATTTCTAAAGTTAGGAAATCAAATTGTTAAAGTATTTAAGCTAATCCTTTTCATAAAAATGTATATATGAAATGTTGTCATAAACAAGAGAAAATTTAATGATGTGTGTGTGTGTGTGTGTGTGTGTGTGTGTGTGTGTGTGTGTGTGTGTGTGTGTGTGTGTGTGTGTGTGTGTGTGTGTGTATAAATTTTTAATTCATGTCATTAAATAGATTAATATTAGTTGAAGATTTTATCAGTTCAATATGATTAAAAATATGTCAAAAGATTATTTTATTAAAAAAAACTTTTCTTTTTATTTTAATTCTAGAACTTACTAATTAGTTATATTTTTTTCATAAATAATTACTAATTAATTATATTATCATAAATAATTTTATTTTATTAAATTATTTATAATTTAATTTATATCTAATAAAAAAAATCCTACGTTCATAAGAAATATTAAAATAAGACTATCCTAAGCTAATCCTACATACCAAATCTACCACATCACACATCAGCAATAAAACTCCACACAAGCTAACAAACCCTTCCACCACATAACATAAGAAAGAGTAGTCATAGGAACTTTAGTTAGAAATAAAATGCTCCACTTCCTTAGTCATCGCCCACTTAACTCATGCTTTGGCCATGCAAAGGGATGAAATCACTACCACGTCGACCACATAAGGAATAGTTTGAAACCATTGATGAAGGAAAAAGCCAATCAAAAGTAGTGAATTGAGGATAAAATCTAGTGATGAAAGATTTAAATATAGATCGATGCTTAGAAGAAAAAAAGGAAATGGAAAGGAGAAGATTGATGTGGGGAGGGAGTGGATCGACGTGACAAGAAAAAGTGAGAATAACAGAAAGAGATCGACCCCTAGTGTAGAAGTAAAAATCAATACCTTCTTCCTTTGCCTCCATGCAATCCTTAACTAGCCTTTTCACCTAATGATGTTAACGTTGTTGCCATATCAAGTTTTATTTATTTCTCTTCTTTAACTTAGCCCAAGATCAACACTATCACCATACATTTATCTCAACTATTTCAATTCAAGTGGAACCACATTCCATTTTAGTCAAGGATTTCAACGGGCTCAAGAAACTCCTCTGCTTGTCAATAGAAAGAGTTGGGTGCAACTTAGCATGGTATGAGCCTATTAATTTCTCATCTATTTTTTTATCCTCATTAGAATGGAAATTAAAATAATATAAAGGAAATAGATATATAGTTTTGCATAGATTGTTACATTATTCCTTGTAGGTTTGTTCTTGAATTAATGATAATATATTGAAATGACTATAGCTTATCTTTGAAAATTATGGTGATTATAATAGTAATCAATTATCCTTATATAGTTATTAATTTATATTGGAATGATATTTTTATAATTGTAACTCTTCATTTTAATAATATGTGAATATTATGTTGAAAAGTTTAAGTACAAGCAGCGCTGCTCAGAAATCTCTTTGTGTGATAGTTGTTATAAAACTTACTATGTTTTTGTCTATTCTAATGTGCTACATTATTTATCATGAAGGAAGTTAAATTTTATATCTTATCACTAACGTATAATGTTGAAACATTTTAAGAAGGTGGTATGAAGATCTTGTTAGTTTGATCTACCATTATTCTAAGTTGTCTCTTCTCCATGTAATTTATTTTTGTGATGAATTTGTTTCAATTACTCTTGTGGCTGATTTATAAATTAGGAATTAATGAATACATTACTTTAAAAACTATTGATTTCATGGATATATGACGTTGAATTATATGCTACATGGTCATTCATTACTTAAGTTGTTATTGACATTTTAAATTTAAGGGTCTAATTCATTCTTCAAGTCTTTACATTCTTGACTGTTAGTCTATAATATGAAGATTACATTGTGATAAATCTATGATTAGATTATAAATTAGCCTCAATTATGAATCTCTTGCATTTAATTATTTTATTTGTCATAAGTAAGATGGCTTATTAAAGAAATTATATCTTATCAAATATAAAATTGTAACCATATCGACAAATAATAATTTCTTCATAAATGATTTATTTAACGTTAAGTTTATAGTTCAATATAACATTCTTTATCGATAGGTTATCTCATAGAAAAGTAGAATAAAAATATAATTGTCTAAAATAACATTGAGGATTAAACTAGAAGATCATGTTAAAAATTTATTTTTTACTTTCATACTCAAAAATTTACTTTTAAAATATAATTCATTAGTTTATTTTAAATTATTTATCCACTTTTATATCTCAAATTTTGACCAAGAATTTAAGGTTAAACAAAACTATGCAGCGTTCGATATTAAGCAGTGCTTCTGGCTCACGTTTATGGGTAATACTATCATGCTTAAACTATTGTATCCATAGCCTAACAAAATTGCAGCAACAACATCTGGACATCATCCTTATAAATTGTCAAGAAAGAATAATGACTATGTCATGTCATTAAGACCAAGGGGTGGGATAATCTCTCTTGGTCAACAAATACTAATTAAGATAAGCAAACAATTTGAACTAGCTTAAACGACTCTGACTTGTGAACTTATAAAATAGAAATGGAAAAAGTATATTTCTTACTCAAAACTCAGTATCACAAAAAAATGAGTAATAAAAATTAGGATTGATAATGTTAAAGCAATTATTATCAAAAAACCACCAACTATATGGCTCTCAGATAATGAAATTTTGACAATAATAATTGTATAGATTAGATTGTCTAAAGCAAGGATAAAAAACTTTGTTGATGTAAATAAAAAGTAGAAAGGGAAGATGTAACTTGCAATCATTAATTTATATTTTTTATTAATATTTAAGGTTAGTTTAGTTAAACAAATATTCAGTCACTTAAATTGATATTTTTATGCTCCCATTTGGGTAGCAATCACAAAGGAAATATCTAGGGAACTAGGCCCTAGAAAGGGCTACATACCCAGACCTACAGTTCACATAAAACATAAAATATAAAATAAAACTACATACATATTACACCTTGACCCTGTTTGGAAGTAGGTATGTAGGTAGTTTGCAAAGTGAAGGATGCTCCCAGTACGTAGGTTAATAAGATGGGGTTGGGGTTGTGCGATAAATAAGATTAAAGCTAACTAAAAATGTAAGATCATTATAATAAGTCCCTAGTTTAGATAAACAAAGCAAAGATAAGAATTCTTTGATATACTTGGAAGGATTTCAGTTGGATCATTATAGTTCCCGAGGCTTTTGGCCAAATTTTGAGGTGTAATGTGACTATTCGTTATATGTTTTATACTCTTATCACAGTGACTTCGGTGCTCATCCAATAGAGATGAGTGGTGAATAGTGAGCAACTTAGGATCCGATTGATTCTGATAAGTCAAGTCTCTGGATAGATCATAACCTACTCATATATAGATGCCTAATCCATATGGTTAGATGTTTGCCTGTTTGGCATAGGATAATAAATCCTTAGCATGTATGGTTAGATACTTACTCGTTTGGCAAAGGAATGCCTAACCCTTATGATTAGATGCTTGCCTGTTTTGACAAAAAAATTTCGATAAGATAAAGTATACCTGAGTTATATTCACAAAGAAACATTAATTTAAAAAAAACAATTGCGTGTTTTAAGATAGAATTGGTCACTACAAAATGGTAAATTAATCTATAGGCTCAACCACTTGCAGATCATTGTATATATCTTACAATCTCTGTACATATCTGTAGAATAATTACAAATCATTGAACTATTCGGGAGTAATTACATATCTGTAGAATAAATGGCTATTTACTTAAAATATTACATAATGATATATTAATATTTATGCGCTTCAAATTATTTTTTGAAAAAGTGAATGTATATACAATTATCTTCACTATAACAGTGATTCGAATTATTTTTTATAGAAGTGAATGTATATACACTTATCTTCACTGTAACGACTGTTCAAGTTAATTTTTATTCGTCCTCCCAAGTATACTGAGGTAACACTTGGCATAAGTCTTCAAAATAAATGGAAAGTACGTCAAAGATATGATTTTTTTGTCTTTTTTGGAAGAAACAAATTGCTGTACTAGGTAATTTTGTTAATTAGGGCTTACAGTCACTCTTCGCCACAGTGTGGAATACATAGGAGAATATATAATATTAGGTAAACACAGATATGAAGTACTCAGCCAAATAAGTTGATGATAAATACCTCTTTGTATTGCTATCTTAAACCGTCCTCTACGCTTTTTTTCTTTAGCTGTATTCTTTGATTTTGTTTGTCATAACCTCTTTATCTCATTGTCCATTACTCTATTATTTATGTTAGTGTTTTTGTTTTTTTCAAATTTGTATTTATATGTTTTTTAATTTTATTTAACTATTATATATGTTGTCTTTCTTTAAATATTAGTTGTCTTTTTTATAATATCAATTCAAAATTGAATGTTAATATACTCACATCATTGAAAAGAACACTTACCGATATAATGAATAAAGAAAAGATCCTAATTAAAATGAAACATTTATTGGAAATGAAGATTAAATAATTTTTAAAGAATGGAAAGCATTTCAATAATCTCAACATGAATGAAGGCGTATAACTGAATGATACATGGGAACCCAACGTTCATATACTTATTCATAATGACAAGTGAAAAAATTAACGTTACATAAAATATTATTTAATATTTTTAAGTAAATATGTAAAACTTTGATTTCTTCCTCATTATATAGAGAGGGGTGTTTGTATAAAAAGCCCATGTGTGTAAGCTTACCAGTCAAAACGATGATGAACCACATAGTTTGGTATGAAATTATAAACACTTAAAACTGGTTCTTAAGTAGTAATTTATCTTTGAATTACATAATTTTAGTATTTTAATGTATTTGTCAATTATTAATTCAAAATTGATATTATTAATGTGTGTTTTTTAAATTATGATGGTCTATAAACCCTTTTTAAGTTTATTTTTTTCTTATGATATACCTTTAATTGGACCCCTTTTTTTAATTGTGTTTAGATGCTCTAAAAACTTTTTTAAGTGTTTTTTATTTGATTACGTGCATTTCTTTAATATTCCCACAATTTTTTTATCATTAGTAGTTGATTTGGGCACTAATAGGGTCTTAATTTTGAATTCAAATTTCTATATATACATATATATTCTAGCTTGGTAAAGTGCTTAGTTAGAAACAATAAACAAATTTATTGACAAGGATTCATTGAGGAATTATAAGCATTATAGAGAAGAATAATAATTTAATGTAACATTATTTGAAGCACTCAATTTATTATTATAAATATTCCATGACATTGGTTTACATGCTTGAATTATTACAATTAATTAGATGTGTCATTTTTTATATTTTTACTATTGAGAGGCATGATAAATATCAAGATATTTTACTACTATTTAATGAAACATAAACCTCAAAACAAATTTTATTTCTTTACACTTTCAAAGCTATTTATATTTAATTATGAAAATAAAAATAATTTCTATTTTATAAGTGATCCGAGCAAAAGTAAAGAATTCTGAACAAAGTTTACAAGAAAAACAAATAATAAATATTAATTGTCAAAAAAGTTTTGACTCATTTAAAATTATGTCCATAGTGTCCATACAACTCAAAAAACATTCTTTGTTTAACATAATTTTATAGTTTAGCTTTATCTTTGAGGAAAAAAATTAGGAACTTGTGAAAAAGAATTATATAAAAAGTGGTAAATTTCATTACAAGAGGTTAGAGAATCTTGAAAAAATAGGCATTTTTTAATTGTAAAAATAGAAATATATATAAATTTTTAGTTGATGAAAAGGTAAATCTTCCCTAATTTGTGAAAATTAATCAATTATTTTGGAATTTTTCATTTTTAATTTCCAAATTAAATATAATAGTATTACATCGAATATAAAAACATGGTATAACATACAACACCATCGCTTTTACATATAAAATCATCACATAGAAATGAATAAAAACTTTAATTCAAGAGCTACTAAGCAAAGTATTGTAATGAATAAAAACTCACATGACACTAAATAAATCGCTACAATGAATAAAAACTTCTCATGATAATTTAAAAAAACAAGTATTGTAACAAATAAATACACCATGTGCAAGATTGCACTAAAAAACATCACAAAAGGGGAAAACTACATTAGGAACTCAATGGAAAAATCTGAGAGTGAAGTAAAACTACAGTGTAAAATGGAAACTAATTTTAATTGCATGCATTAGATTTTAAATTTTTTAGGGTAAGGAGTCTAGACTTCAAATTTATGAAAATGTAAAAAAAAAGTTCATTTAAGGAAACGTGTTTAAAATCCATAATTGGCATTTTTAATATTCAACAACTAAATTTTTAGGATCAAACAAGGTAAAAATAAGGGTAATGGATTCCATATCTATGGAAGAGTTGGACAAGTTATAAAAGACTATGTAAAATATGTATATGTGATGGGAATATTTTAGGAAAATCAAATAACATTTTAAGATCTAGTTTGTAAAAATTGGAATTGAAAAAAAATGTTCCTTTGACATCGAGGGATCCATGATGCCTCTTCAAGTCATTGATTATACACCATTCCCTCATGAGTATTTTTGGATGATGCAAGACTCAAAGAGTTCGATCAAAAGAGTATTCAATAATGAATAACATAAAATGGAAGAGACAAATAAGGTCTAATTTCCTAGGTTACCTTTATTCTGGGTTTTGAAGGATTTCATATAAATGACACTAACAAGAATGTGAAGAGGAAAAATATAGTTGATTCTATATCTAAAAACACCAATCAATGTAGAAACATTGGATAGGGTAGCCAATTTTCTTAATGAAAGGAAGAAATATTACTTAATATAGGTCAAAGAGTTTGTCTTGAATACTCCAAAAATGAAACAATATATATAAATAGAAAATGGGAATGAGATATGTTCTTAAAATAAGTATGATTGAAATGATTTTTTTATAAAATTTAAGCATATTAAATATCAGTTATGGCATATATCTAAAAATTTGAAGGATGTTTTAGTAGGTGTAATTTTTATTGCACATTAAATGGTGACTTTCAACAACAAATTCAATTGTCCTTAATATTTTTTCAATAAAATTTCTAAAAATACATAATTTTTTTTCTCAATTATAATAATTATAAAATTTAAATTTAGTTTATTGATAGATTTATACTTTAGTTTATTAGTATTTTTTATAATAAAACTAATATTTGTTTATTGAAAGAACCCATAAAAACTACCGACTCTTCTTCCAAACTCTGACCTTGAAATAAACATTGGAAAGTATTTATTTTAAAGCGGTAAAAAAAAAAGAGGCACAAAATAATAACATTGGTTGTTTGTTTTGAGGGATACCATAAATAATATCCCCACAATACAAAAATGTGTCTCAAATTCATAAGAGACAAATCTTGGGTTGTAGTTAAATTACAAACAAAGCTTCATCCTTATCCATTTCAATTTATGTCAAAGGAGGAATTTCTATAAAAGTAATTGTCACATTAGTGTAGAATAAATCCAAACCTAAATGTAAATCTAATTTATTTTAAAGACCCCAATACAACAAGATCAATCTAAGAAAACCTAAATAATAATTTAACAAGCCAAAGAAGCAGAAAAAATCCACTGAGGTAGAACCCAAAAAGGTGACTAGAGTCGAGTGTTCAAAATATAAAGGCAATGCTAACATGTAACAATAAAATTTTAAAAGAACATGCATTTTCAAATTAATATCAAAAATAAGAAGCCACTAAAGTAATGAGCCAAATAATATTCAATAAAGTACATTATAATATAATCAAAGTGATCTCATATACAGAAGTGCTAGCATATTTTCCCATGGATAAGGTCATAGTATCCTATAAGCCTATTCCACTAAATGTAAAAAATTGCCCATTAAAAAATGAGGAACGTGTTCCCTTCTTTTTGATAGCTCAATGTTTGAAATGTTCAACAATATGGAGTGTTCAATATACAATGGAAAACAACTCACGAGTCCTTCAAAAAATTTAATAGGTACAATAATTAAAGATTAAGGGGTGATTATTTCTTAATCCTAGGTAAAGGTGATATGATTAACTCACTCTTCTTCTTTTCCTTAAGTTATTGTATTGAAACTATCATAAAATTTAATCATTTTATTTATGAATGTTGAAGACACTCATTACACAAAAGAAGTGTAGACACCGGAAAACTACACACAACAGTTTTCGAAGTTGTGCTACTTTGGACCCTCATCTAAACTCTTATTTAGTGGACCACCTAGTTCATTAGATTTAGTTGTAGATTAACCTTATCAAACCCCCCACCTAACTCATCATTTGATGTACATTTTCTCACCAAAACTCTTTAGCTACTCGACCATCAATGGTTGGCTAAACCATCGATGGTTGGCCTAACCGTCGATGGTTAGGTCCCATTTTCTACTTTAAAACTTTAAAAGCATTTCCAGATCTTATGAAAGATTAGCAAATCTTGAAATGGAAAATTACTTTTAAATTAAGCATTTAAAGCTTCAAGGATTGACAACTTTATCCTTGATCAAATTATCAAGTTTCTCTGTTACAATTAGCAAATTCTTCTTATAAAAGGAAAAGAGGAGGAAGTGTAGGGGGTATGAGAAATTAGTCATCAAGCATTAAATCTTTCCCACAGGTATTTAGCATCCTTACTAGTGAGTAATCATCATCATTAGAGACATGAAAATATGTCAAAATCACTTTGAAAGGCACGAAGTACCATCACTCAAGCTGCATCACTCAAGGATTCCTCCACTTGATTCTAGGTATTTTGTGCTTATGTTAGTTGGTTTATATATTTTCTAATCCCTTTACCTAATCAAATCCACCAATACCACACTTTATGCTTCCCCTCCCCGTATCCAACCTTTGTTTGACCAAAAGTCCCATTCTGTACTTCATGAGTTATCCACCCCCAAATTGGCATAGGCAACCATAGATGGTTACCTAACCACTAACAGTCATATATAACCACCGATGGTTGACCAACCACTGATGGTTTACCTCAACCATCGATGGTTATCCTAACCATTGATGGTTCTCTATGGCATCATTTTACATCAAGCCTTTTTCACCATTTTGCCTCAAATCAAGCTCTACTTTCTATGTTTCCCTCTGACCACAGTACCTTTTTGGGTTTTCTATACCAAACCCCAACCATCCTATCATCAAAACCTTATCATTTTCTTTAATAATCAAGTCTTCTTTTACTTTCTACTATGCATTTACTTTCTTATCATTGAACACAAATTATTTTTTTACCACTTCAGACTTCATTGTTATAAAAGTGGATTGACAACCTCCTAGAAAGCATTGTGCTTTATGGATCTAGCACACACTAGGCAATACACTCAATCAACCATCTAATAAATCCATTTCAAGTGTCTCTTATGATTTCCAGGTTATGCCTTCCTAGCCAAAGAAGAGTTCCCACCTTCAGTTGGATTTACGTGCACATTCTACCAAGTATTCTTCTACACACCATATTACTAGATTTATTTTATTTACTTTCAAAATTAAAAAATGAGAAAAATAAACTGAAATATTTTGGCATGTCTAGTGGGATCCAGTTCCCTTTTCTTCCTTCATTGTTTTCTCATCAAATGAAATCTAAAATTTTCCTTTTGGGCATAAAATAAACCTTCTGCTTTCATTGATTGCTTGATGATCTTAGTTCATCTAGTAACTTAGGAGGCAAAGTAATTTATTGTAGCTTTCACATTTGTTATCACACACTAAATCGAACCACAAAATAATTAACACATCAAAACATACCTGAGATAAGGCCAGACTAAGATTTCATCACCTAGTGGCAAGCTTATCCCTTTCTAGCTATCCTACTTGGATTTAACCACCAAGGGGAGAACCAACTCAGCTCTCTGGTTGAGTATAAACTCTAAACTCAGTATATTTTAGCCACACACCTGACACTCTTATCGTTAAAGATTTAAAGCTTTCAAAATCCATATAATAACAAAAAAAAATTTGGAAGAAACTATGTAAAATTTGGATGATCTACATGTTTTGGATCGACACATATGATCCTTCATCAGGGAAAAATTTTTCTATCTTGATGAAGGATCACAATTGTTGATCCGAAATGTGTAGATCATCCAATTTTTACAAAGTTTCTTCCAAAATTTTATTTATTACTCTTATCATTGTGAGATCATGAAGTGAGGGGGTAGGCCCCAATATCAAGCCATCTACCGAAGTTCAACACAAATTTTCTCTCTGTTTAGTGCTTGAACAACCTGAAACTAGCCATAGATTGCCACTTTAGTACCCGATTTATAAGCCAAACTCCCTCTTCACACTCTTTAAGGCATAAGCCAAAATCAATTAAAAAGGAATCCTAGGTTAAACACACTTTTAGTGTATGCATTGATTGATTTGAGTTATTTTGGTTACTCTTTGTTTGAGCTATGAATTTCATCATAATATCCCTCAAATTTTCATATAGTCTTTAGTAAACAACAAATGAGAAATAAAAACAACCAACCACCACCATCCTCTTCTTCCTCCATGGAGTACACTTCTAATGTTGAAGGTTCCCCTCATTCTTCTCTCCCACCTACCATAATCCTAGTTATACTTGAAAGTGATGCTGACTTCACTGCCTTCCTTGACAATAATTAGGTAGCTCTTCAACACTACCTTAACACCATGCCCCACCGTACCTCCCTTGCTTTGGTTCCTCCTATGGATCCTTCTTATGGAATGCCATCCCATCTCATAGTGGGAGTCACTGTTAAGGTGTGGAGCTAAAAGCTTCAACTGTTTGCAGACACAAGAGGAAGGATGCTGAAGAACCAGAGCCACCGGCATCGGCAGTATGACCGACGTCGGTCACAGACAGTGGAGAAGGAGACCGACGATGGCAGGGAGTCGGCTGATGTCAGCAACACCAGACAGGCAGGGACCGGCATCGGTCCCCTGTGCGGTCCAGAACTGTTCATTGGATGAACAATTAGTTAGTTGAATCGAGTGTTTGCATGTTAAGGGGCTATTTTAAGTCGCGAGTTGTGTGTCTAATTTCAGTAGTTAGATTTCTATTTTTATAACCATGGGATTATATTTAAAGACCCATGAGGCATGTATTGTAATTAATATATTGATCAAGTAAGAGCATTGAAGCAAGCAAGGTCAAGGAGATCTACAGGTGTAAGGTCAAGGAGATCAGCTGAAGCATTCAAGGAGGGATAACAACTCAGGTTGTAGAGTTGGGTTTGTGTTGAGCAAGAGAGAGAGGGAAGAAGGTCTTGATGTGTGGCAAGCCTTTGAGGTGGAGGAAGAAGTGGCATCTTCCTTATTGTATTTTCTTCTAGTAATATCTAATACAAGAGTGTGTATTGTCTCTCAAATTCTTTGCTATCTCATGTTTCTAGTTACTTAATCATTCTGGTATATTTCCATGTTTAATTGCTCATATAAGTAATCAATTGTGCTTCCGTTGGATAAGGGGTCACCAATCTACATCCTGGCTTGTATTCCTCTTCAAGCTCCCACCTAAAGACAACCCACCACACTCCTTGTGGTGATAAACCTGTGACTGATTTTCTTCATTCTCATTGTACCATCTTCTGCCTTGCTATACTCCCACTCAAATAGCAACCCCTGTGAGTAACCTGTAATCAACAAACACTAAACAGATCTGGGCCATCTGTTAGTCAAACTCGCTCTGAGAACGTCCAACCTCGCTCTGATACCAATTGATAGGACCGAAACTCCCCAAAGCTCTGACAAAACTTGTCAGATTTAAGAGCACACATGATTACCATTGTATAAGCAATTAAACATGCAGAATAACCAGAAGAAAAAATAACTATCAATGAGAAAACACACAGAATATGAGAGGCAACACACAATTGTATTCAACTCATTACAAAGGAAATTACAATAAAGAGATCACACTCTTCTTCCACCTCTGTGAGGCTTCCTCCTCAAGGGCTCCAAGTAATCTTTCCACCTGAGTAATCTTCTCTCATAGGTCACAACACACAGCTAACACAAGCTGTTGTTCACCTCATTGCACATCTGTACAATCGAGTACACAACCATACTCCAAGTAGATCTCTCCATGATCCTGCTGATGTATTGTTGTCACCTTGGATCTAGCTCCCCCGCCAATCTCCTTTCTGACCCTCGCATACACACATCCCAGCATATCAAACCTGATCTTACTTATACATACATGGGGAATCCTACTTGATTCCACCATGGGAAGAACTCTCCAAGCTTCACATAGCTCTTCTCCAAATTCTCCACTTAACAATACAGCCCATGAGTCTATTATATAGATCTCATGCATACACAAATTAGACTTGCCGCTCAAGGCTTCGAACAAGCCCTTAACATGCAAACTCCGCGTTCACTTAACTGACTGTTCGTCAATTGCAGTTCAGACCACCACAGGCGACCGACGTCGGTCCCTGCCTTCTTGGAGGTGATCGACGCTGGCCGATCTCTGCCGATGCTGATTTCCTTCTGCGCTTCCCTTGACCGATGTCGGTTGTGGCCTGTCGATGCCAGCGACTGCATGCGCTAGAAACCCTCCTGTTTGCCTTAAGGTGTAGCTTTTAGCTCCACACCCTAACAATCTCCCACTTGGAGATAAAGAGCTACACCTATACCCAAAACCAGTACTCTGTCCAATCTACATCCTGGCTTGTATTCCTCTTCAAGCTCCCACCTGAAGACAACCCACCACACTCCTTGTGGTGATAAACCTATGCCTAATTTTCTTCATTCTCATTGTACCATCTTCTACCTTGCTATACTCCCACTCAAATAGCAACCCCTGTGAGTAACCTGTAATCAACAAACACTTGACAGATCTGGGCCATCTGTTAGTCAAACTCGCTCTGAGAACGTCCAACCTCGCTCTGATACCAATTGATAGGACCAAAACTCCCCAAAGCTCTGACACAACTTGTCAGATTTAAGAGCACACATGATTACCATTGTATAAGCAATTAAGCATGCGGAATAACCAGAAGAACAAATAACTATCAATGAGAAAACACACAGAATATGAGAGGCAACACACAATTGTATTCAAATCATTACAAAGGAAATTACAATAGAGAGATCACACTCTTCTTCCACCTCTGTGAGGCTTCCTCCTCAAGGGCTCGAAGTAATCTTTCCACCTGAGTAATCTTCTCTCATAGGTCACAACACACAGCTAACACAAGCTGTTGTTCACCTCATTACACATCTGTACAATCGAGTACACAACCATACTCCAAGTAGATCTCTCCATGATCTTGCTGATGTATTGTTGTCACCTTGGATCTAGCTCCCCCGCCGATCTCCTTTCTGACCCTCACATACACACATCCCTGCATATCAAACCTGATCTTACTTATACATACATGAGGAATCCTACTTGATTCCACCATGGGAAGAACTCTCCAAGCTTCACATAGCTCTTCTCCAAATTCTCCACTTAATAATACAGCCCATGAGTCTATTATATAGATCTCATGTATACACAAATTAGACTTGCCGCTCAAGGCTTCGAACAAGCCCTTAACATGCAAACTCCGTGTTCACTTAACTGAATGTTCGTCAACAGCAGTTCAGACTACCACAGGTGACCGACGTCGGTCCCTGCCTTCCTGGAGGTGACCGACGCCGGCCGATCTCTGCCGATGCCAGTTTCCTTCTGCGCTTCCCTTGACCGACGTCGGTTGTGGCCTGCCGATGCCAGCGACTACATGCGCTAGAAACCCTCCTATTTGCCTTAAGGTGTAACTTTTAGCTCCACACCCTAACAGTCACCTCAACCCAATTTTCACTTACCCAAGCCCAAACCCAAACCAATGTTCTGACCTTAAGCCAAACACCTACTACTATGCCCCATATAGGTTCTACTTTACCTTTAATCACCTATACTCCACTTACCCTAGGATTATATTCTACCCCTACTTCCACTTTTCCTTCGGTTGCAACCAATCCCTTAACCACTATCCCATTTCAAAATCTAATGCTTTCTATACCCCAAACACTTCCACCTATTAGCACTAGAGTCACCACCCAACCTTAACCTACCCAACCTCCACCTGCCACCTCAATCGTACTTTTGAGCTAGCCCACATCCATCCCCCAACACGTACCTATGACAACCTATCAATATGGTTACATACCACCTTCCACTCAACCATTTATGCCAATCAGCTCTTATGTAGCACCATCTGAAACATTTGTCATCACTTACCAATATGTGGCCTCTTCAGTCCCTTCTACCACTTATCCTTATATAGTTTCCACTCAACCCCAATAGAATGTACCCCTCAATTATGCATCTTCCTAACCTCAATCAGATTTTATCAAGATTCTAATGGAAAAAATGACTAACTTGGAATCATCTATTTCCGGATCTCTTACACTCTTATCCTATGACCAAATTTTCAATGAACCTATTCATCCATCCATTCCCATCCACTCTTATCCTCCCTAATGAGAATTGCCTAAATTTTACAAATTCTAAGGCAAGGAGGATCCCCAACAACATTTGAGGGCATTCCATCATTCTTGTTGCTTGATCATATATGATGATGCTCTCCTCCTCCAAACTTTCATAATGTCTTTATCAGAACCTACCCTTAATTGGTATAGCTCTCTCCCTATGCATTCCATCTTCTCCTTCTCTCAACTAGCCCAAATTGTTTTAGAACATTTCTTGGTAAACATAGCTAAAAAAGGTTTCCATAACTGACCTTTATTCTATCAAACAATTTGATGATGAATCAATTGTTGATTTTGTGGCTAGATGGAAAGGCCTCATCAATCAACTCTCTTTCACCTTACCCCAACCCAAATTGATCAAAATTTTCTCTAGGGGTTGTGCTAAGAATATTTCACCTACTCTTCAAGTTCAAACCTTCTAAACATTTGATGAGGCATTCACCATGACACCAAAACTTGAAAACCATGCCATTGATGAAGGGGAACTAAAATTTCAAAATAAGAATTCTACTTTCAAACCCAATGACCCTCCCTCTATTAAAACCACCAGCCAATCCAATACTAAGGCAAAAACATCCACAAATTTGACGGTTCTAAAAACTGCCCCACCTCTAACTATTAACCAATCACATCAAAATAATTCTTCCAAACCTCCTTATCAACAAAATTGAACCCAAAATTGAGCACCTTCAAGATAATATATTCCCACTAGGGAGTCATATGCATATGTTTTAGATAAGCTTCTCAAGGCCAACCTTATCCAACTTCCACCAATTAAACCACCCCAATAATTTTATTCTTATCGACCTATACCCAGGTGGTATAATGAAGATGACCATTGTGCCTTTCACCAAACTATTATACATGACATTGATAGATGTAATACCTTTAAAATTCTTGTCCAAAATTTAATTGATAGTGGGGATATCGTGTTTGATAACCTCAATGTACCTCTAATCAATATCTATAGATTTTCCATAAGATTTTCCCAAATCACACTCCTTCCACCCAACATCATGACAGTAAACCTAAATCATCTAATTCACATGAGGCACACACTATCAATGTCATCAGTAATGTGCCCATCATTGAAGACATCATTACCACTATTACCCAAATAGAGGGAGCCAACCTACCATTTATTCCTTTAGACACCAAAATGTATGAATCATTTATCTCTCCTTCTGCACTTGATGCAACCATGGCTTTATCTACCCCTTCTTTGGTAGAAACACCTAAGGAGGAAACCATTGCTTCAACCACTTACTCAACCCTCCAAACCAATAATCATCTACTTCTTTGAACATCCAAGCCATGAAAGAAACCATACCCACTTCTACCCTTGAGAATACCACACCTACCTCTCCTATCATAGAACTATCTTTGGAAACCATTCCCCAAAAGGAGGTCACCTCATCTACCTAGTCACTACCTTTGTAACCTTTCACCAAAGATACCAATACTAAAACCAATCCTTCTTCACCTAAAGGATTAAGCTTTGAGACCAATGGTCAAGGAACTACCCCCATTTATAATCCCTTCTCTAGGTTGGTCCAAATTTTAGAGTTCACATCGTAGCCTAACTTTGATAGAGCGACATTTTGGCATTGACTTAACCTTCTCTATCAAAATAAATCTGACTCCTCAACTTCACTTGAGTCCACACTTAAACCCATTATTGCTACTTTTTCAACTACCTCCTCTAAGGTCATAAATGAACCATCTCAAATACCTCCAACTAAAATTACCAAGTTACCTCATGCTTCTCTCATCAAACCAATCAAGAATCTAGGGATCCATCCCACACCTAGTTACACTCACCCTCCTTTGAGATTGGATTTAATTCCATCAAACCCACTGAAGCCTAATCCAATTAAGTCCCTTAAGAAGGAAGGCCTACCCAAACCTCCACCATAAAATAAACATATACCACCTCCCTCCAATCTACCTTCCATTTTAGGACCCCATCCTTTTACCATCCTTGTTACCTATTCTTATTTTAATAAACCATCTCCTTTTTATTTACCTATATCCACCAAACCCTCTAGTGCTTCATCACTCATAACCAACTTATCCCCATCTACCTTCCCACATATAACCAAACCTTCTACATCCAATTCTTCAACCACCAATCCAATCATATCCAAGTAAACCCAATCAAAACCCCTAATCAAGATCATTCCCCCAACTCCAACTTCCATGAAGAAGCCTACACCCAATAAGTCTCCCACTCCTAAAAACAAAACCCCATAACCTTCAACACCTTTATTGGAGTCCTACACAACTATTTTTCAAAGCTTGTTGTAAACCTACTCCATTATCTTACCTCAAATTAAAACTTTTGACCCCACCTATCTTAAACCAATCTATTTCAATGAAAATTTGATTTGTCTTTACCATAGGACTTCTGGACATGATATGAAGAATTTCAAAGCTCTCTAAACACTTGTCCATAATTTGTTGGAAGAAGATGATCTATTGGAGGAGTCTTTTTTACCTTCACTACCAATCTTACCATCGACCCAACCTACCTAACCTTTACCCACTATACCACTCCTACTCGAGAGTAAAAAGGAGTAATCAAAGAATATATCAAGTCCTCTTATCCACACCATTCATATGGTTACCCATTCTTGGGCCCAATAGAAGGATAAGGTAAAAGCCAATGTAACCATCCCATGAAGTTACCCTTCAGCCTCTCAACCTACCAACCAAACCCAAGTATCTCCATCTTCACCCTTGTAAACATCAAAACCCAAAGTCTCCATTTTGGGAGCTCCACCTCCGACCCCTACTCCATTCATCCAATGGCTCATGTTGAAACAACTTCACCAAACATCAGTGAAAATGAGCCTTTATGATTTAATCAACACCTCACCTCAACATTGACAAGCATTAATTGAGGCTTTGCATTCCATAGAGGTTCAACTACATGATCCACAACCTCCTACATCCTTTGTTGGAGCCCTCTGCCAAGCCACCCTTGTCACTTTTCAAGATTTAGAAATCTTACCTTTTCATACTAAAGATCTTGATCCTCCTCTCTTCATCATAGCATACATCAATCAAATGCGCATCAAATGGGTAACGATTTATGGAGGAACTATCATTAACATCATCTCCTCCCATGTATATGATCAACTAAAACTACCCACAAACATCATTTCCAAGATTACAATAGGCTTTCACTCTTTTAATGATATTATGGCCACTACCTTAGGGATGGTGGTCCTCCACATCTGATTGGGGCCACGAACCATTCCTAAGCTATTTTACGTTATCAAGGGTGAGTTCTAATATAATGTGTTACTCAGATGCCATTGGATCCATGCAATGGGTTGTGTCCCTTCCACTTTATAGTGATGCATCAAATTTGAGCATGAGGGACAAGTTACTACAATTAAATCTGCTCCTAGACCCTTTGATTCATGTGATATGACATATCAACCTAATGATGTTCTTATTCCTCCATCTACCTCACAACCTGCTTCTAATCAAACCACCACATCACCTACCATTGGTAATGTTTCCCCTCACCATAATGATAAAGCCTCCACTAGCTCATATATTCCCTCATCACAAATTCTGATAGAAGACCCCCTACAAAGCATTTTAATGACTCAATGAGTATGGGAATATTCAAAATGACCTTTCTTATGACTCCAACATCAACAACAGTGTCCCCTTTGATCTCCCCAACAATAAAACAAATTTTGTCTATGGGGCACTTGATCAACCACTTCTTGCTCCCACCACCACTCCATATATGCTACCATTCACCTCCAATTTTTCTTACCTAAGTAACCCAACCTTTGCCAAAACCTACCTTTATTGGTTTGTTTGGAATGGGTTTGATCTTGGCCTCTATGAACAACAACCTCATGATTTTCCAATTATAATAACCCAAAAACCTCATGAGTTTTTTAGACTAGGGTTTGAACCACCAAAATAACCCACATCACCAAAACCTATCGCTACCACTACCGAAGAAATTCCATCATCACCAACCCCATCTTCCCAATCTAAAGAGTCTGACATCATCCCCTTTAATTTTTTTTATATCACTATTGTTATCTTGGACCCCCTAACATATCAAAAAGAGGGATTAACAAAAACCATTCCTCTCATCCATGTAAAAATGATTAAACATGACTCGCCCACTATTAACACCACTCATCATCAAGATGATAATGCCATTCTCACCTATGTTGATGCAGGAGATTATTCTATCCATAAATATCTCCCTCATAAGAACCAAACCATTTTGAATGAATCGACCATTGATATTAATTTGAATATTCAAGAAGACCCTCACATCATCAAAACATTCCAATCTTTAACCCCTGAATAGTGACGTGACTACCCTTCTTTCCTTCATGACCATAGCATAGTGTTTGCTTGGTCCTATCAGGATATGTGTAGAATTGATCCTTCTATTTATCACCATAACATCATCACCCATCCTAAAGTTAAGCTAGTTCAATAAAAACTTTGTTTTATGCATCCCCGCATAGCTCTTCTTGTCAAACAAGAACTTCAATGACTCCTATCTGTTAACTTTATCAAGCCCATTGACTATCCACAATGGATTTTTACCATCATCCCCATTACCAAACCTATAGGGGTCCTTCACCTCTACATTGAGTTTTGTGACCTTAGTCTCGCTTTTCCTAAAGATGACTTTCCCCTACCTAACATCGACCAACTTGTTGATCTCACAGCTAGCTGTGAAATGCTATCTCTCATGGATGGTTTCTCAGGATACAATAAAATCTTGATTTCCCCTAAAGATTAGCATAAAACTTCTTTTATCACCCCATGTGGAAATTTATGCTATTGGTTTATGCCCTTTAGACTGAAGAATGTAGGGGCAACCTATCAGCGGGCCATGACCTATATCTTTCATGACCTCATTCATAAAATTGTTGAGGATTATGTAGATGATCTCTTAGGGAAATTCAAACATCTCCAGGACCATTTGGTTGTTCTCACCATTATATTTAAATAATTAATCCATTATAATGTTAGGCTCAGTCCCAAAAAGTGTATCTTTGGAGTCATATCAGGCAAACTCCTTGGATTTATCATCTCTCTTCACAAAATTAAAATAGACCCCACCAAGGTCAGAGCTATTTTGGAGATGCCACCTCCTATCAACCTTACCCATATTCACAACCTATAAGGCAAACTTCATTCAATCTGATGCTCTATCTCCCAATTATCCAATAAATGCCAACCCATCCACCACCTCCTAAATAAAGACATCTCCTTCAAATGGACCAATAAATGCCAGTAAGCCTTTGATGTAATCAAGGAGTATATTCTTTCTCCACCTGTCCTCATTCCTTCTAAAGAGGACCAACCCTTTTATCTATATATCTCTACCACCAATCATTCCTTGAAGGACATTCTCACCCATCGTGATGAACAAAATAAAGAACAGGATATCTATTGCATCAATCAGGCCGTAATAAAATATGAAACCCAATATACACATTCTAAAAAACTTTGCCTTGTCTTAGTTTTCATATCCTCTAAGCTCTGTCATTATCTTCTTAATAATAAAACCTATGTCATCACTAATATCGACCCCCTCAAGTATATGTACTCTAAGACATATCAAAACCAACATATGGCTAAGTGGCTCATGCTTCTAGTTGAGTTTGATCTTGAGTTTCTCCCAAAAAAATCCATTAAAAGACAAGTCATAACTAAATAATTAGTTAAAGCCCCTCTACCTGATAACCAAATTCTTCCTCTTAATTTTCTAGATAAGTCTATTGCAACCCTTTCTCTAGAAGAACCTACCTACCAAATGACCATGTTTTTCAATGTCTATAAATGCTAAAATGGTGGGGGTGCCAGCGTAATCATCATTTCCCTTAATGGAGAACCTCTTCCCCTTTCCATTAAACTTGACTTCAAATGCACCAATAACATAACCAAATACTAAGCCTTCATCATAGGTCTTCAAACTACCTTGGATTTAGGGATCAAAACAATCAATGTCTTTAGAGACTCCCAACCCATCATTAACCAAGTCATAGGATCTTATCAATGTAAAAACGATGTCCTTTTGAAGTACTAACAACTTATAGATGTACTCTTCGAATCATTTGATCTTTACAACATCCAATCGGTTCCTCAATCCACCAATAAATTTGTAAACACCATGGCATCTCTCAATTCCAAAATTCCATCCCAACTAGCCAAATATAAATTATTTTTTACCATTCATCAATTTGTCACACCTTCATATATCAGTATAGACCTTCTAACCATTTTCAATGTGGAAACATCACCTCCTCATATTTGGTATGATCAAACTTTCAATTATCTTAACCTTGGCATTCTCCCCCATGATCTTTCAAAGAATGCTCACAAAGCCTTTATCTAAAGTACCTCTCATTACACTATTCTAGGAGGAATCCTTTATAAACAAGGTTTTGATGTCATACTTCTCCATTGTCTTCATCATCATGAAGCTTCTCATGCCATCAAGGAAGTTCATGATGACATATGTGGGGGACACTTTAGTGGCCGCGTTGTCACCAAATGTATCCTTCACCTAGGATATTATTGTCCCACACTTAATTAGGATTGTTGTGACTATGTCAAGAAATGCATCAAGTGTCAATAGCATGCTAACCTTCATCATACACCTCCCAATGGTATCCAAGTATCACTAGATTACTGGCCCCTCTCACAATGGGGTCTTGACCTTATTGGGAAAATCAATCCCCATTCTTCACAAAAACATCAATATATCATTACTAATACTAAATATTTCACTAAATGGGTAGAATCCATCCCACTTATATCAACCAAAGCTAAAAATAACATTTAATTCATCAACCACCACATCATCTATCGTTTCAATGTCCCTCATAAAATCATCATTGATAATGCTAACTCCTTCAAAAATAAGAAAGTCTAATATCTTTGTAATGCTTTCAACATCAATTTAATCTTTTCCTCACCTTATCATTCATAAGCTAATGGATAAGTAAAAAATTCAAACAAAAACCTCATCAAAATGCTCACAAAGGTGGTCAGTGCTTCTAGTCGAGATTGGTACCTTTGTATCCCCTTTACTTTATGGGCTTATCACACTAGTATTTGAACCGTTATAGGTGCAACACCTTTTTCCCTCATCTTTGGAGCCAAGGTAGTATTACCTCTTGAAGTGTAAATTCCATCACTTTGTATATCCTTGCATGAAATCCTCTCTAAAAGTTACTATCATCAAGAACACTTTGCACGCCTAGAGCTTATTAAGGAGCATAGTCTTACCATGCTCAATCATCTTCATGTCTATCAAGAGTGAATCAAGCATGCATATAATAAACATTTGAAAAATCATGAATTCAACATCGAAGACCTCATCCTTAAAAAAAATCAACATGTAACTAACATGGAAAAGGCCAATAAAGGTAAGTTTGATTTTACTAGCTATGACGCTACATTATAACCCATAAGCATGGATTTGGTGATTACCATTTGTCCTCTCTCAAAGGCAAACTAGAACCTAATCCAATCAATGCTTTGAATCTACATCTTTTATATTTTCAAAAAGGATTGAACTCAATTTTTTATCTATCTTAAGCTTGTCCCTTGGTTCACAAGACCTTTTACCCCCTCTCACTTACATCTCTCATTTGGGAACAATTGATTACAACTTGGAACTGTGTGGTTCATCCATCATAGATAAAACTTGATCCTAAGTATGGGTACCCATCTCTACCCATAAAATGGTTCTCATGGATACTTTTCATCTTTCTATAGATGGAATCCCATGATCAATTGTTTCTCAACCCATCCCTTTCATTTAACAAATAATCTTTTGTGTTAAAAGCTTACCTTCATATGGGTGGATCTTTATGCCTGAGTAGACTTGTCCATGTCTAAATTCACATTCAAAATCATAGTGTTATAGACTATTGCCTTGAATTCCAACTACCCCATTACTCAAAATTGCTTAAAATAGACTACTCCCTTGAAGGATGGTTATAAAAGTCAAAATTTTAGACCACTCCCTTGAAGGATGGCTAGGAGAAAATCATTTGAATCTACTCATATCGATCATCTTCAGAAACGTACTCCAATAACAGAAGTAATGAACAAAATTTTGTCCAAATAAAAAACAAGTAAGCCACAATCATCTCTTAGAAATGTCATTGGTAGACTTCCTGCATTGATCATCCTACCTAATATATCATCAAGCCATAATCAGATATTATAAATGGCACTGGTAGACTTCTCATATTGATTAGTACACACATTACTATAATTCATGGACTTATCTATTACAACATTTTGGTCACCTAGAGAACATGTAAGCTCACCCACATTAGGTTACTACTTCCATTCATTCTATTACATATCATCCATGTTGCCTTCATTTTTATCTAAACTTGAGGGACTATGAGCTTACTTGATGCAAAATGATCATGACAACCTTGTTCACAATCTAGGCACATTCATGTGAAGCACTTAGTAGGCTCATATTCACTAAGTCGATCCAGCTATGGTTTCCTATTATTAACTTCTTACTAATCTGAGCAACATACCTTTTCCTTATCTATTTATTGGGACATGTGGACATATGTGTTTTCCTTTGTTTTCCTTCCACATAGTCAAACATTCTCATGACTAAAATAATCCTGCACCCTCTCAACTCAATAACATCATACCAATACAATCCCAAGAATATTATCACATCAAACCTATCCACTATGCTATCACATCATACTAATAAAACATTTTTATATGCCTCAATGCATCACCCCAAATATAATCACATCCATGGATTAAACTAACTTAAATTAGAATAATCCATTTACCACATTATCATCATCATGTCTCAACTATCCAATCAAACATAAACATAATCATAACCAAAAATACTCATGACATAATCATAATTGTACATCAACATCCTAATCCACATAATTTTAACCATAGTAACATGATCATCATGCCTAAACTAATAGATCATAAACAAAAATCATGATTCTAATCATCAAAATTAACACCACATCGTAATCCTCATAACCATAATCAAAAGAATAAATATAAACATCATCATAATCATAACATGAATAATCATAAATAACATCAGCATCCTAATCCACATGATCAACATGAGCATGAACATCATCATAAATATAACCATCATAATACAAAATAATAAATATGTGTCTCTCTCATAAATACATCTCACCTCATCAACATGTAGGTTGGTATCAGAATATACATATCAAAAAATATACATCATCAAGATATCATGTATCAAGGACCTGTGACACCAAAACTAGAACTACCTGTACCCATTCCACCATCTGGTGGTGGAACCCTTGATGTACTTCCCTATGCTGTAGTTGATGCCCACTAACTTAGTGTAGTTACTACTAGACCCATAGCTAGGTTGGCCCTATCCTCCCCATATCTCATCACACCTGGCAACTGGGCTAATACCATAGCCTCATAATATCAAAGCTCTTAAATAGTGGTTAGGTATAGTGTCCTCAAAATTGAGTCAATTACTCCTCCTCTTACTATGGTCACCCCTGCTCTCTATCTCAAGGCATCTCATTTTTGTGTGAATAACTCAAGGTTGACCCTCACCATATATCACTTACCTATCAGAGTGGCTACCTACCCTTGTAAGGTGACTATCTGCACCTACAACATATCTACCTATCCTTGTAAACCTGTCACCTAGGCCTATGTTGTTGCAAGGGCTACCATTGTCTATCCATCTGGTCCTCCACCCTATACCTGTGTAGTATCAACATCCATAGGTTTTTGGCCCCCATCCAAAATCTATGGTCATATACCTAGCATAATACCACCTCATATATCCATCAGTCACTCCTGCATCATCTATAAGAGCTCTCACTAGAAGTTCCTCATAATCTAACATAATAGCATTCGATTATAGCTCTGGAAGTGGGTAATTTGCATCCTCCCTCCTATAAAGATGAACATCTGGTGTTATATCCTATATCAACCTAAACTACCTCCAAACTTGATCCAGTGGGATGCACTCAGTCTTGCCTTCCCATCAGCCATAAACCCATCTCCAACATTGGAATGACAGTGTTTGGTACCTATAACCTATCCATAGGGGCCAACTCACATAAGGCCTCCATATAATGTCTCCTACCACCAAGCCCTCTAGGCCATTTCAAAACCAATCTATATCCCTCACTCCACCACTAACCCCTAACAGTGCATAATCGCCTCACCACCTCATGAATCCAACCCTATAGTCAGTGGATGTATATCCATCCCATGGGAGCCCAAGTGGTCTCAGTACCCATATGTGCTCATATGCCCAATTATGGAGCACAAACCTGATGTTGATCCCATATCATCTCTATACTCTGAAGGCCTAATGATCTCTATATTTTTTCACAAGCAACATTAGGGCCCATCCAAAAATCATACCCCTAGAAGCATCTTTGTCCTCACTCCCGATAGCAAACATGGAAACTAGTCACTACTCAAATTTGGTACCACAAAGCAAGATATACCCATCATCATCATGGTTAGAAGGCATCTATCCTATGGGGCCCTCTGGTATAGTGGCCCATAACACACTCCACTAGTATGGTACCTCACTTGGACCTGATCTACAACATATATCAAGTCCATGAAGTAATCCTCCTCGTCACTTTCAACATGGTATATCAATTCCCCTTAAATAGGTAGTTGAGTAATCCTATGGATTTCCTCTAGCAATATTGACATCTCCTTAGTCGATAATAGGAATGTGTTTGTAGTAGGATCCCATTTCTTGAAGAATGCCATAATCATCACTATATCATGAGATAGGTTTTGGTAATGTCTCATGACCCCTAAGCCCACATACTCCATCTACCTCTACTCAGCCTCAGTTATCCTATCACATACCTTTGTAAATATCTTAGGGACTCGGTCCCTCATTTGGATCCACTCATGAGCCTACCACAACAATAACAATAATGTTAATATTTTTAATTTTACCTCTATTTTCACCCATTTCTACATGTCCCTATTAACTTATACTTTCTACCTAGGATCCACTCTTTCATCCTTCACCCTACTTTCTACCCTAACACTGAGCTATCTCTTAGACCCATTACCCACCCTAGCCTATTTTTCACCTAGACCCATTTTCATTAACCTTAATGCCTTATTGTATTGGCCCTCTATTGTCTAATCAATGATAGTTCAGGGAACCATCGATGGTCCCTAAGATTTTTTGATCTTAGAGTCAACCATCAACAATTGGGTCCAATCACTGATGGTCATTATGTGTGACTGTTACTGGCAAAACTATACCACCTAATCCTACACTACCAACCCTAAAATAAGCTAAACATGCATCAAAATAACAAGTTCTTCCTTATCTACTTCCTCTTTTCATTTACATATCTTCCCCCCATTTTTTTACCCCATTTTCACCCATACCTAAACTTAGGGCATCCAAGCTTGGCCCTGTTCCTTTCCCAAAACCTATTTCTAATTTATCATATTCCTAACCTCCTCTACCCCTTTCGTATCCATTAATTACTACCATTTTATGGAATTTACAACCAACGCTACCTCATTTCATGATTAGTGGCATGGTCAAAGCCCTCTCACTACTGCTTAGCCATGTCCTTGTCCTCCTATGATCATACTCACACTCATGCACTCAATCACTCAAGAATCTCCACCTCAGTAAGATCCACATTCCAAATACCCATCTAAATCTCTGTATGTTCTAGACACTATTCATCAATGTCAATGAGTGATAATGACTTCTTGTTTTTACTTTTACCACTCAATTTTTTAGGGTTTTACCCTAACAATTGATGGATTAGGTAACCATCGACAGTTGGCCCTTTGGGTGCCCTAACCATTGATGGTTAAGATCTCTCAACTTTCTCTATATTTTTTCCACCTAACCATTCATAGTCACCCAAATCCTTCCTAGAAATACATTTGGCTTTAAGTTCCTCTTGGATACTTTATCCAAGGAACTATATCGGTAGCATCCTCTTGCCTAGTGTAGATGGAGTCAACTCAGCCACCCTCCACCCCCACATTTTTGACCTAACCTATTCACATGTTTCTTGATGACTTCACATGGTCCTTTGACCACATTGACCATTTTTTCCAAGTTGCCCATTTTCAACTTTGCACTACCTCATGCACAACCTGACCATTTGTGTTGTTTCATTTGAGCACTTCCTACCCTGGATACTTAATACCAATAACAACCTTATCTAGATCACTTGATAGGCATAACCCGATTAATGTTGTGGATTGGTTACCCTCTCTTGTTCTTCTAAAACATGACCTCATTTTACAACCTTAACAATTTTAGTCATTAAGTGCTCTTGACTATCACTTTTAGTCGCATTTTATGCATGGGTTCATGTCTCACTAACCCAACCCATTTAAGTGTCACCCACTTTATGAACACCCCTATCCCATTTATCAAATTCTGACTCGATTTCATTTTTACCTCAATCATCTCCTGATTTGAGGGGGAATAACTCTTCCTATACTCAAGGTAACCAGACCCAAATTTGACCAGACTCCAATTTTTATTTTGTAGCTTGCTTAAAGCTACATAACAACAAGGGTTAAAATTTAGACACCTAAAAACTACACATGATAGTTTTTGACATCATGGTACTTTGAACCCTCATCTAAACTCACATCTAGTATACCACCTAGTTCATTAGACTTAGTTGTAGCTTAACCTTATTAAACCCCCCACCTAACACATCATTTAATGCACCTTTTTTCACCAAAACTCTTTAGCTCCTTGACCATTGATGATTATCTAAACTATCGATGGTTAGCCTAACCATAAATGGTTAGGTCCCTTTTTCTACTTTAAATTTTCAAAATCATTGCCAGCTCTTATGTGAGATGAGTAAATCCTAGAATGTCAACTTATTTTAAAAATAATCTTTTAAACCTTTGAGGATTGACAAATTTATCCTTGATCAAAGTGGCATCTTCCTCTGTTACAATTAGAAACTTATGCTTATAAAAGGAAAAGAGGAAGAAGTGCAGGGGCATGAGCAATCAATCATTAGGCATTCAAGATTTTTTGTAGGTATTCAACATTTGTACTAGTGAGAAAGCATCATCACTAGAGACATGAAACTCTGTTGAAATCACTCTAAAAGGCTCAAAGCACCATCACTCTTGCTGCATCAATACAGGATTCCTCCACTTGGTTCTAGTTATTTTGTGCTTATGTTCATTAGTTTATCTATTTTCTAATCCCTTTACCTTATCAAATCCACCAATACCCCACTTTATACTTCATATCCCCATATCCAACCTCTGTTTGACCAAAAGTGCCATTCTATACTTCCTAAATTATTCACCCCCAAATTGTCATAGGTAATCACTGACAATTATCTAACCACTGATGGTCATATGTAACCAACAATGGTTGACCAACCACTGATGGTTTATCTCAACTACCGATGATTCTCCTAACCACTAATGGTTCTCTATGGCATCACTTTTTAGAATGCCTTTTTCACCCTTTTACCTCGAATGAAGCTCTACTTTTTATGTTTACCTCTGACCACGTTACCTTCTTGGGTTTTTTGGACCAGACCCCGACCATCCTATCATCAAAACTTTGTCATTTTATTTAATAAGCATGTTATCTTTTACTTTATAGTATGCATTTACTTTCTTATCATTGAATGCAAATATCTTCTTTTATCACTTCAAACTTGATTATCATAAAAGTGGATTGACAACCTCCTAGCAAGCATTGTGCTTCTTAGATCTAGCATATGCTAGGTAATCCACTCAACCACCATCTAATAACCCCCTTTTAAGTGTCTCTTATGATTTTTAGGTTATGCCTTCCTAGCCAAAGAGGAGTGCCCACCTTCGTTTGGATTTACGCATGCATTCTACCAAGTATTCTTCTACACACCATATTACTAGATTTCTTTTATTTAATTTCAAAATTAAAATAAACTGAAACAAGAAGATACTCCATTGGAATCTATTGTTGCTTCACATTCCAAACCATTGATGAGTGACTTCATAGATCTATATGTGGTATGGAAAACATCCAAAAGGACTAAGACTAAGTTTAAGATATATCTAAATGATGATTTCTCAAGGTTGAAATATTTGAGAGAATTTGTATGGATTTCCATTAAAAAACTTCAATATAAAATGAATAAAACCTCTTTAAGTCCACATCTGAAGTATTAGAGTATTATTTCAATACTAAAGAAATAAAACTATTAGGGGGAGAGAATGTTAACTATTATAAAGGTTTCATACACTATAAAATGCCTTGAACATGTTTCAAGAATATATTGAATTAAATAAGGTAGTCTGAAGGAGTGGAAAATTAAGAGGAGGAATTAAATTAAGAAACATCTATAGAATCTATCCCAAAATCATCCACCATTCCCAATGCCATAAAGATTAAAGGTCAATCTCATGTTTAATCTTATGCTTTGAAAGTAGCATAAAATAAAGCCTCACGTAGATTATAATTTATTTTATTATTAAAAATAAATATTCACGTAGAGTATAATTTAATTTATTATTAAAGGGTCCAGATATAGTGAAAATGGACACATAAAATCAATAATCCCATTATTGTGATGATAAGGGTGAATGCTCAAATATAAAATAAGGGGATCATAGTTAAAAACTCAAGATATTAAACTGATACATTTATAGTGATTAAGACATGAAGTATATTGATGTATAAACATCGCAACCCTTTACAAATTAAAATTAGTTAGTAGATCTTGTTCCTAATATTAGGAAAAGAAATATAAAATATTTATGTACTAGTATATAATTTTTCCTTGTCCAATGTCATAGTTGAGCTAGTAGTGGATAATTTCAAAAATATCTAACCTCTGAAACTATTCTTCTTCCTTAGAACTTGACAATTAATCTATTTTCTGTAGTAATGAAAAGTTTTTCAGAGAAGAGTTTTGGTTTATTGTGGTTCATCACAAGTATTATTATTTCATCATAACCATGAAGAAGCTTCAAGAGACATATAAAATGCATGCTTTATAAATTCTACATGTAGTATGGATATACATCGATTTCCTAACCTTGACAAGTTATCACAATTTTTATACCAACTTAGAAAGAGATACATACATTCTAAGAAGTATTGTGAATTCAAACAATAGATCGCTGATATCAAAAAATATTTATAAGAAGTCCATACTATGCGAGAAAAATAGGAACAAGTACCAAAAAATATATGAACGAGGCCATCATATTAAAAAGGCATTCATATAACTAGGTTATTCTCAAATTATAGGAATAGGATGTGATTAATAAGATGTGTGAAAACATTAGGTTGAAAGTTGTCACATATGGAATGTAGAGGTGGATAGTCATTAGGAATATTTACAACAAATGCATGGAGATAAGAATTACCTTAAACATATACTCAACATAGAGTGGATAGTAGGAGGAATAAGTATGTAGGTCTAGTAATTAAATGACATCATTAACATGTCAATTATCTTCTTATCGATGTTATTGTTCAAATTAACCTACCCAAGCTATCACCCCAGTGATTTTATTACCTTTTAATAAATGAGGTGAATACTTATTTAGTTAAGGTATAAGGTTAAAATAGTTTTCTAGACGGTTTTATGAGATAATGCAAGAATATGAAAGGTGATTACCTCTCAATAAAGGAGGTGACTATTAATTTGGTTAAGGTACAAGGTTGGAATAGTTTTCTAGAGGGTTTTATGAGATAATGCGAGAATGAAAAGTGATTTTTTTGTTAATACTATCACAAGATAGGAAATACTTGCTTTAACCAACTAACAAACATTGTCTTATATGATATGTTCTTTGTGTTTGTTTTGTCAAAATTTGAGCATTGTAAAGCATGGCAAGTCTAAAAAAAAATTTGCATTTATTATAAATTCACAATTAATTTAAAGTATAAAAATGATCACAAACCTGTAGTTTATTGTACATTTATAATAATATATTTTATATTGCAAAAAGATCACAAATATTAATGATTTTTTAATGTGTTTCTTGACTTATAAAATTTGATAATAATTAATAAGTATTATGTAATAATTTCTTACAATAAAATAACTAAAATATGAATATTATACACATGAATACATATCCAATATTTTTTTTGACCATTAAACATTTTATAAGAAATAAATTTTCATGGACTATATATGGTATTGTAATTTCCATGATTACTAGAATTTTCACTTCCAACATTAGATCAGATAGATGTGGGCATCCTATAAGTATAGCTGAATTCCAATTCTTTTAATGATGTAGATTCAAATTGATTCAATGAGATGTATTGAAGCAGATTTATTTCTTTTGCATCTTCATTGATAGTGTCAAGTATTAAAATATCATTATGTGTCTTATTATTTTTATTATTTTTAAATATTTACATTCTAGTAAAAGAACTACAATCCTAAATAAGCATCATGGGCCTAAAAAATATGAAGTTCAAAAAAATCATTGAAATATATAAAAGGATGTGTACCTAAAAAAATTCTCGTGCATATAAAAGAATCACATGTATGTAAAAGTATCATGTGCCTGTAAAATAATCACATGGCCATAAAATCATCATGGACATATAGATACATCACTAAGGTGGAAAGTATATGATTTGTTGGAAAATAATCATGTGCATAGTATAGCATTGTAGACTTCAAAAACCATCAAAATCTTAACAAAGAATCAAAATGTTAGGAAAGCATTTCAGGGATGGCAATGTATCATAGGTTAGAAAAACTTAATATAAACTTATTAATGTAATAAAAATGCATAAATTTATACAATTTCAAAAATTATCATAAATAAATTAGAATAGTAGATTTACTTATATACTATAAATTGTAATATTAGAATAATTTTAAGTTAGAACAATATATTTTTTGAATCACATTTCCAAATACTTGATTTATTTATATATTGAGTCACATATATATTAAATCCTTCTATAATGATCAAATTACCTAAACAATGTTTAAGAAACTACTCATAAATGTGTGTGTGTGTGTGTGTGTGAGAGTGTGTGTGTGTGTGAGTGAGTGAAAGAGAGAGAGAGCGCTCAATATATGTATAATTACATGTAATAAATTTGGGTTAGGTATTTAACATTCCAAGAGCCCATATAATCTATGACAATCCAAACATGTTTAAAAATATTGAACTATTTTTTTCTAGTGATACAAAAATAAAACCATATTAGGATTAGAATCCATTGAGATATTTGAGTAGAAAATAGTAATTTGTATGTTTTTTTGGGAAACTACCATGCACCCTGACATTACATACAGTCATCTTTGAGTCTAGATATTTAAAACATTTGCATGATTATGAATATTCTTCTATTAAATTTTCCATGTCTATCTTACTTTTGGATAAATATTTTCACAATCAAATCCTACCAACTAACACTAGGTACCATGGTGTAATATTTAAGACACATATCTAAAACTTGCATGTATTTTTATTTGTTTAGATTTGGAATTATTTAAGTTAATAAAAAATATGTATATACTAATTAAAATAATATAATTTTTATGAATATTTGTAATGTAATATTAATGTAAATCTATATATCTCTATTAAATTGTGATGAATTGGGATCTCTTACACTCCTTCTAGGTATTACTTTATCATTAATTAATATATTAATTTATCAATTTTTTAAGCTTTTAATTCATTGAATACTCTTAAATAGAATTAACCTTAAATTTCTCGTGTTTGATTTAGAACCTTGGGTTATTTATATTTTAAAAAAATATTAAAATCTAATTTTCTTGTATGATGTGTTATTTTTATATTTTCATTTTATGCCACTTAAATTATCTAAATATGTGATTTTAATTAGAAAAAGTATAAGGAATAATAAAATATCTATTAATTTGACAGAAATTGTTTTGAATAATTTCAAATATTATTTTAAATAATATACTTAGAAAAGACCAAATAATGTTGATAAAAAATAAATAAATAAATGTTTAAAAAAATATTAATAATATACCTTTAAATAATCTTGTGAATGAATCTTAAATCATGCAAAATAATAAAATATATTGCAAAGATTAAAAATAAATAACTTAAAACATTTTACATTTTTTTTTAAAAAAAAATTATAAAAAAAATATAATTTTTAAAAATTTATCAAAATAAAATAAAAGTAAAAAATTTGATTTAAAATTTCTCCACCCGTATGTATGTATATATGTATACTCATTTGGAAAAAGAGATTGTACTTATAGCTAGCCGGTGAGTTAGATTATTTCCATTAATTGTAATTTAAAGAAATAAATCAATAATATTCTTACATTTATTTAATAATAAAATAATAATATTTAATTGTTATAGTATTTAATAAATTAATCTAAATTATTATTAAAAAAAATTGTTATTTTTTTATTAATTTAATCTATTTAAATAATATGAGTTTAAAAATGTTTTAAATGTTGTTACATCTATTGAAATATTTGAAACTTAAATTTATAAAAATATTAAATTTTATTTAAGAAAATTATTTATATTTTTAAAATTTAGAATCAAACCCAGATTAAAATTATCTTTGGTTTAAAAGATTAATTAACTACTTTTAATATAATTTTTAATTAAAATTTCATAATATATATATTTTTTCGTTCATAAAACAAACTCCTAATAACATTATAAACTTGTGAATCATTGAATGCATTGTCATAATTTTATAAAATTTAATATAACTAAGCTTTGTGCCATATTCATACAGTGAAATTGAAATTCAAAGACAAGTATAACCGCATTTTTTGTTTGTCCACCTAAAATTTGAGGTGTACTTTTATCTCTCAGATATAAATTCTTGTTTTCGATTAAATAATTTCTTCCATTTCAGCAGGAGATAAAATTGAGGTTTTAATTCCATCATTTAATATCTTATAATCTGCATCCACCCAAGGAGGTTTTTATTTCTTATCAAACTTGCACCATGAAATATTTATTGAAATAAATAGTATACCTAGGAAACTGTTTTACCATGTTTTTTATCAAAGCAATAAATATGTACGTATAATAGGTGTAAATTTTGAGAGATATTAATATAATAATTAAAAATTATGGTTTTGAAAATTATGAATTTTAGAAAAGTATTATTTTTAGAAAAATATTAAAAAGAATGTACTTAGCATAAATCTGACTTTTTATTGATTGTTTATAATATGTGACAATGTTAACCAATAAAAGGGAGGACTATTATAGTGTATGATTAGAGGTAAATTCTAAAAAAATTTATGGACAGGGTCACATTTTCTAGATAATAGTGTAGTTCGGTCTTATCTATTAAACATAGACTTGTCTTAGTGAACTGTGATAGATATGTGGCAATAAAAAATATATTTTTTTTAGAATTTTGATAGTGATATATTAGAAGTACAATTTGAGAATATTTTTGGACATGACCATGCTCTTTAGATAGTACTGAAAGATGGTCACATTCATTAATTATGTACATGTCTACGTTGACTGTGACAAAAATTTGACTGCTCAACATATTGTGCCCATTTTTGTGAAGATGGTTGAGATATTGTGATTCAAATTGTGTCACGTAAAGATTATTTTATCCTTCTCTTCACTAAAAACCTTATGGGTCTTTATATGATCTTGAAACTTACAAAAAGAGAGGGAATGTTTAATGGGATGATCTGAACCCAATCACCCTTTTTATGATTGAATGTGGCATACATATCCATATACTCTAAAGAAGAAAATCAAGTCACATGTAGTTCTCCCACATAGAATTCTAATTATGTTCCTTGACTATATGTATATAATATAAATGTCTTTGATACTTGACAATGAAAACTCTTGACTTTATTTAAGGTGCTTCATACTTGATTTGAGAATGATCATAGAGATTGATATTGAGTTTGGGAATAATAGGTGACAGGACAAAAAGAATATTGATGGAATGCACATGAAATTATATTTCATGATTCAATTAAAAACAAGAGCAAACATTATATTATAAAGCCAAAATAGATGTTCACTTCATATTCCCAAGAAGACATTTCCTACTCCTACGGGAATGGACAAACAACTTATTGAATAAGATAAAAGTTATCTAAATAGATAAAAGACACCTAGGAATAGATATAAATTACAGACAATATTATTACATACCCCATTAATCTTCATGGGTCTTTTTCAAGCCAAGAATTCTTCTAATTCAATCATTTTTTTCCTTCAAGCATTTTTGTCAGGATGTCTGTTGGTTGCTTTGTTGTAAGGAAATGGCCCAGCTTAACAATATCATCTTTCACAGAGTGTCGAATCAGATGAAATTTAATATTGATGATTTTGGTTTTGTCATGAAAGACTAGATTATTTTTCATTTAGATTCTAGAAGTGTTGTCAACCATGAGAGCTGTTGATGAAACCTATTGCTCCTAAAAATATGAAATAACTCTTATTAGCCACAAGATCTCACTAATTACCTCTGAAGTGGCCATATAATGTACTTTTGCTGAAAAAATTACCATCAGTGATTATTTTTGGATTTATAACTAATAACTGTTGTTCCCAAATTCATTAGAAAAGTCAAGGTGGATTTTCCTTCTTCATGATCACCAACATAATTAGAATTTGAATACCCAATTAGTTTGAAGTCTCATGTATTAGAGTATTTAAGGCCAAAATTTTGTGTTCTTTTGAGATATTCGATAATCCTTTTTTCTACTACCCAATGATTGTCCCTAGGTTTTTACATGAATATTGAGAGGACACCAACTACAAAAGATATATTTATTTGAGTTATGGTCACACAAATCAAATTTATAATGAGTTGTCTATATTTAGTGGCATCAATCAAATATGTTGAATCTTTAGGTGTTAATTTGAGATTATGTTCCATAAGCATGTTGAGAGGCTTACATTATTCAATTCCAAACTTGATCAGATTGTTAACAATGTACTTATACTAAGTGATGAAGAAATACTATGATTTTAGAATTACTTCAATACCCAAGTAGCAATCAAGGTGACCCAAATTAGTCATTTCAAAACATTTCATCAAATCTAATTATAAACTTGTAGTGGATCATTCATTGTTCCTTGTGATGAGCATATAATCAACATACACCACTACAAACACAATTTTTTTATCAACTATTTTGATGAAAATAGTTGCATCTTCAAACTCAAAAATTTTGAAGTTCATATTCATGAGGCGCTCAGCTAATCTTTTATACCATGCTTGAGAGGTTGGTTTCAAAACATATAATGATTTTTCCAATTTGCACACCTTTTGATCTTGGTCATTTACTACAAAACATTTGAGTTGTGTCATGTACATAATTTTCTTCAGGTTGCCATTTAAGAATGTATCTTTAACTTTCATTTGGTGAAAATTCCATCCATTGTGATCTTCTAGAGCTAACATGGTCTAAATGATAGTCCATTTTATTGTAGGTGTAATGGTTTCATTATAGTCAATTCTTTATTTTTAGAATATCCCCTTACAACAAGCCTTTCTTTGTGCTTGTCAAGTGAGCCATCAACCTTGTATTTGTTGCAGTAGACCCATTTGTAGTGAATAGGTTTGTAACCATATATAAGATCAACCAATTTCTAAGTCTCATTTTTGACAAATTCACTGGACTAATCTTTCATTATTTTTCTTGAAGATTCAAGCTTCTAAGCCTATTTTAATGATGTTGGTTTTGAATCAAATGCAACATTGAGTTATTATTTTGGATAATCATTCAAGGTGAGCTTTTCAATTCTATTTTGAATTTCTTCAAGGGACTTTTTTAATTATGATGTGATTGTATGTGCACTTCTTGTACATGTTTTTGCAACTTCATTAAGTTTCACATCTTTCAATGTTAGAGTAGCCCACTTAGGCATATATTTTTTGTTTTAGGTGCTTTAAATTCATATTGTGAAGTTCTATCACTATTTGTCCTATGTTTTAGTGGCCCCTATTCATTTTAAGATGAAGTTTCACTCTCTCTTTCAGGAGGAGTTTCAATCTGATGTATAGGAGATAATATAAAATTAAGAGATTCCCAACTGTTTATCCCCCATTAATTGTTTGAAACATCCAAATCACTCTATAGACATCAAAATTTGCATACTTGTCAATTTGAATCAGTGATTTAACCTTTTAGGGTTTTACACAAGTAATTCCTATATCTGTTTAAAGGGATGATATGTCTAAATAACTTAAATAAATATGGCATAATTAAGTACCAATTCATTGTGATTTTACACTGGACATTAGCGCCTAGTTTGGATAGTAGAATAATCCATGTGTAGTGTTCTCAATATGGAACTAATGTCCCCTTTACAAAACTATTCTTATTTTTTAAGAACACTTATGCCTATGTCTATATGTTATGTTCTTACATGACCAAAACCTATAGCTCTATATTATACCCAAAAATCTTAATTTGATGTGAAAATTCTAATATCCTTTCAAGTATTGCATAAGAAATAATTATTTGTGTTATTAGGATGGACTAGTGTGTTAGTAGGATGGACTGGACATACTCAACACCCCACTATGTAGAGAGTTTCCTACATACCAATACTCTGATGAGTGATCAATTCCAATGTAGTTCTCCCACATAGTGCTATATGTATGTGCAAGTGAATGCTAGAATGAGAATGGCCTTGGATGTCTTGAATGTGATTGAGATTTGAAATTATTGAAAAATAGACTTAGGGATGTTTTAGATGGTAGTATGCAGAAAGTAGGGTAGAATAAGAATCAAATACCTTGATTTTTCACAATATTGTATTTGGTTTAAATAATGTTTATTTCTATTTTTCATCTAGTGAATAGAGGTTGATTAGATTTGTATTTATAGGGTTGTATTGTTTGTGAAGATAATAAAATGAGCCTAGAATAACCTTAGGAGGGGTACATATTTAAAAAACTATCCATTAGGAAGAGCTAGGGCTAAGGACACTAGCACCATATTTATGTAGTGTCCTCAAAATGGAAAAGTGTCCTCTTTATGAATGATTTTTGCATTTTGTAAATCAGGCATGTTCTAGTTTTGGTCCAAAGTTCAAGTCTATACAATTAATAATTTTTCCTATATTTATTATTTCTTATGAAAACCCTAGGTTTTTGTGCTTGTAAGGGTTTTTATGAACACCATGAGGAAAAAGGGTTAATGGGTATTAGATGATAATTTTGAGACTATGTTTTGGCTAATTATAGGTGATTATAGTCTTCTCAATGATTGGAAAAGTGTATATAATTCTCTCAGGATGGATCTAAGGCTAAACAAGGAATATGGTAACTCAAGAAACACTCTTAACATTCAATTACCACTTTTAGATGATTACATTTTCCCCACTTCCCCCTAACTGCCTCCCCCTCGGCCCCCTCGCTGCCCTCCCGCCGCCCCCCCGCCCCGCCCCTCTTTATGTTAGTAATGCTTCAAAGTGAAATGAATAGTGTAAAGGAAAAATAAATGTACCTAGAATTACCTTGGAAGTTAATCCCATGTAATTGAGTTTGATTATGTGAATCTAGGTCTACATATGTGGAACATGATCCAAAGAAATGTCTTTTAATGAAACATATAAAATTGAATCCTTACTTAATAGATGATGAAAAGTAAAAGACTATGCTAAAATGAAATAATTGAGTAATGTTGAGTAAAGAGAGAGAAAAAGAAAGAATACACCTCATTGGGTACATGAACCAATGCATGAACCTAGTGACAACCTATGTCTGTGAATGTGCATAGTGATCATATCATTAAATAGTTTGAACTATGTTGATGGCTTGCTCAATCCTCATATGGGTGGCTTAATATATGAATCCAGTTTTGACTCCATCATTTCCCACCCCTACTCAGTGGATATTGATCTATGTGAATAGCTTGGATAAGACTATAAGTGTGTCTAACCCTCTTATGTAGGTGGCTCAAGAACTCAATTAGGCCATGACTCCATAATTTCCCCATGTGTGAAGTAGATGCATTTGTAGCTTTACTACATAAAGTGTTGAAAGTATCTAATTGAGTAAATCTAACTCTGTATTTGGCTCTACAACCACTTAGATATATAAGGCATCTCTAGGTCACTCGAGAATGTGAACCATTGTATATGGAGTAAGGCATGAATCTATTGAGAACTTGGAATATGATAGCAAGTGTATAAAGCATAGAGAATGACATGGAGTTTGTCATTCCATCTGATTAACCTATCTAAATCTAATTATATGAAAACCATATATCACACACATACCCCTAATCTAGTATCTGAGTATAATGAATCTAAATAAAGTGTGTAATAGCTAAATCTATCTAACTAAAATAAATGTGGGAGTGATCATTCCATGCATGATGCCCTTAAATTGAGAAATTAGTATGAATCTAAGTTGAAATGAATGTATCTAACTAAATCTAAACATAACTACTAAACTTGTGACTATATCTATACAATTATGTATTATATGTAGTGTACTAGTCTAAATGATCCAGACTATACTGAAGTTGGGGATATTGGATAGTATCACCCTATAGTGGACAATAGTGCCCAGTGGTGCTCATATCCTAATATGGGAACTAATGAATACCTAGTCTAATTTCTATGCAATCTGAACTGACTATTGAGTCTGATATCTAAAATTGAGCCTATGTGGTAAAATGTATCTATGAAAAATGATTTAGAAGCTTGATCTCTGTGATCACCCATGTGAATTCCCCATTTTTTGAGGGTAGTTGTGAAAAATATGTAAGAGTTTCCCTCTAAATAAGTAACTCTGTAAAATGTGTTAGTTTGAGCTTATGCATGATATTCCAATATAATGTGAAACATAATATCAAAATGTAAATACATCTAAGCATAAGTAGGAAAATGTAAGATGTATGTTGTAATACATCATTGCACAAGGGTTTCAAGATAGATGTAATCAATGTATATAACATCAAAATCTGAGTAAGTACCTAGGGGGATGGGGCATGATGTCCATCAAGGCTTTCAATTAAGACAGGTAAATGCATGAGATCTCTCATGGCATCAAAAACTAGTGTATGTATAACAAATAAATATAAGTGTCATGTTGTAGAAGCATACAGGGGAAAAAACATACAAACACATGAGGCACAAAAAAAGGTAGATCAAGGGGACACAAAACAAGGGACATGGGCACATGACACTAAATATGAGAATGAAGACATACAAGGACATGTTAAAATGTCCACATACACAAATAACAGGTAATTTGGCATAGAGCCTTAGAGAAGGACATGCTCAAATGTCCACATATAGAAGCATTGAGGAGCACACACAAGGGACATCGACACATGTCCAAGGAATACAAATAGAAAAGTGGCATAGAATCCAAATAACAATGGCATATTCAAATGCCCTTGAAGATGGAAGAAGCATAGGAACACAATCAAGTTTAATCTAGGAACTAGAAATGAAAGTACGTATAATTGTGTAATAAAAATCTATGTATATGATAGGATGCATCTATACTAAGTCTAACTAGTGATAGTAAAAAATAAATACGAGTAATGAATAGTAGTGATCAATATCAATATAAATCAATGCATAATTGGAATGTAGAGTATGTAAAGATAAAAGTTGGTTATAGAAACTATGTAATAGATACCCCAAGTGGGTGAATGTATCAAATATATAACCTAGATCGATGTAAATGTCCCCAATAGGTAGATGATAGCTGGTCTACATTAGTGTAGTGGACTAAATTCCTATCTAAAATCTGCAAGAACTTGACAAGAACATGTGAAGCATATGTGTATGATAAAATTGGCTATACTAGGATAGCTAGCAATATGCAATATCTGGCAAGTAGTAGAAATGTAAACATATAAATACATACAATCTTTAAAACTTTTTTATTCTTGAAATATTTGAATGTTTTTGTATTTTGACATATTATATTGTTTTTATGTTTTATGATTATAAGCTATGTATAAGCAAAAGAAACTAAAATATGTATAAGCAGTGGGAGAGATAATGATGTATGTATAATGGTAGGAACCATAATAACCAATGAGTATCATGGGAGGCTCAGTATCACTATGGCTTGTGTCAAAAATAGGAATGATAATCTCTCATGTAGTGTAATTGATATGTTGTAGTTAAATGTTGTTACAATAAGAATTTGAGTATTGTTCTTCGTTAGAATCATAATATTGTTCCACATCAAAATCATAATAACCTAGTGTGCTAGAAGTAATTGCCTCATACTTTAGATTTGACCTTTTTGAATTATGTTTTGGCATATTGATTGAGATTTTTCCCTTTGAAACTATGTTTGTTGTCGACATTTGGTGTTTTGGAAGCTATTTTCCTAGAAAATTAGTTTTGAGAATGCTTGTTGGTTGAGCATGATTTTGACTTTACAACTGAGGATCTTACTTTTTCTATTGCATTTCCTATGTATCTAGATGTTTTTCTTTGATAAAATGTATCTATGACTGATGCGACTTAAAATGTTCAATGAATCCCAAACCTTGTTGACCAATATTATCAACTTTAATAATGGAAGTGATGCCTTGGGTCTATTTTCCCAAACCTTGACCATGATAATCATACTATTATAGATATTTATGACTAAAATTATACCATATTTCATACTATTATAGATATTTATGACTAAAATTATACCATATTTAATGTTGAGCCTCCTTTTGGAGAGGTGGATTTCCTATATTTATCTATGCTTGTTGTACTATTTCTTTCTGTGATTGTGCTTTTAGAACCTTTTATTGTTATGATTTATGCTTTAGTAACCATTATTGTGATGTTTCTAAATTTCACTCTTTTTGAATTGGTAAATGTGCCATTGTATGTTGTGTGGATTAAGTGTCATTATGTGAGTCATTTATATCCATGATCTATTGTATTTTCGTTTTCAATGCTAAACATGAATCGGTGTGGTGCCCATGAATTCTATGATATATACAAAAATATTTGGATCTCCTCATTGGATGTAAAGGAGTTAGGTTGATCAACTTAGCTTTAAGCATTTTTCCTTAGTGTTTCACTTGAACTCTTATTTGACCTTTGAATTCTTTTTGAATCACTAGTTTTAGATGTACCTTGTGGTGTTTGCTTCCAATATATAACATTATATACCACAATTTGACTAGTTGAAGATTTATAAACATGATTTACACTATTGTGCCTTGGAGTCCTTTGTATTGAAAATTATTTTTCTATTGTGGTAATATTTTCATGTAGTAGTTTATTTTGATTTTATAAACTATTGATTATCTTGTTCATACTAATAAGTTGATCACATAGAGTTTCATAAGTGAAAACCTTTACTATTTATGTTTAGACGTGTAGGCACACACCCTATAGGGAAGAGGTGTGAATAGGCTGAGTAGGGGGATTAGTGAAAGTGTTATAGGTTGACTCATCTCATTAAGGAATGATAACATGGACCTTGTTAGAGGTAAAGTAACTGTCAACCTCATGGATATGAGGAAGAGAAGGAGATTATTTCTTATACATAAGACATGACATTGAAAATTGAAACATAGTGGTTAGCATCTGTGATAAATATGTTGTGTGTATGGGTTTGATTTAACAAGTTATATATGTGATGAAAGAATATTATCTTAAATATATTGCACATAGAAGAAAGATAACATGTAATTGAAAGAATTCAACATGAAGGATATTTTAGTTGATATGAAACATCATGTATGCATATGTCTATGTGATTAAAGAATGATGTCTTAATTATTTTGCACATAGAAGAAATATAACATCATATAGAAAGAATACAACATGAAAGATATTTTAGCTGATTTAAAAAATCACGTATGCATTTGTCTATGTAGTTAAAGAATAATATCTTAATTATTTTTCACTCTAGAATATGATAAATATTGCATTTGATAGTAACCATCGTCTATACATGTATTGATGTTTTTTATTACTACATTCTGAATTAAAGGGAATAAGCATACAAATGAAAGTATGAAACTTTTCAACAAAAAGTAATTTATTTATTATATCATTATAATCATGATGATATGAATTATAAGATATATGAATATTAAATCTAATTTTTTGAAATAAAATCTAAGTATAAATAAAAAAGCATATAAACCCTAAGTGTGTTTAGGGTTAGGGTTTTGGAAGCTAGGATTTCTTTGTAAAAAATTAAATTATATGTAAAATAAATGGAAACCCTAATGTAAAATTGATTTTAAATATCTAGGTTGTCTAAATAAAATTAGAAAATCAAAATTATTCATCCCTAAATTTATTGCATAAAATTTGGATGAATGCAAGCTAGGGTTTGATGCAATAGTTGAAGTAAGATGGGTTCACCACATGATTTAACCTTTTAAGGTTTTAAATAAATAATTTCTATGTTTTTTTAAAGGGATGAGATGTCTAAATCATTTAAATAAATATGAAATAATTAAGTACTTATTTTTTATGATGTTTACCTTGTTTGGCTTTCTATAAATACGTATAAATAGAGATTTATCTAAAAATTGAGTGTCATGGATGATTTGAGTTCTAAAACTTGAAATATGGGTGGTAGTTTATGTCATCAACAAGATTATAGTATTAATCTATTCACTGGATAGTATTACCTAGTTTGGATAGTAGTACCATCCATGTGTAGTGTACTTAATGTGGTTCTAACATCCCCTCTGCATGACTACTCCTATTTTTAGGAAACACTTTTTCATGTGTCTATATGTTTTGTTCATTAATGACTAAAACTTTTAGCTTTGTATTATACTTGGAAAACATGATTTGATGTACAAACCCTAATATATTTGCAAGTATGGCGTAATCAATAATTTTTTAGGTGTTAGTAGGATGGACTAGACATCGTCAACACCCCACTGTGTAGAGAGTTTCTTACATACCAATACTCTGACGAGGGATCAATTCCAATGTAGTTCTCCCACATAGTGCTTGATGTATGTGTAATTGAATGCTAGAATGGGTGCAATTAGATGCCTTGAATGTGTTTGAGCTTTGAAATGCTTAAAAATTGGACTTAAGGTTGTTATAGATGGTAGTATGTAGAAAGTATGGTAGAATAAGGATCAAATAACTTTATTTTACAAAAATTTGTCTTTAGTTTGAATAGATTTTGCATCTATTTTAAATATAGTGAATAGACATGGATTAGAATTATATTTATAGGGTTATGCTACTTGTGTGGATAATAAAATGAGCCTTGGCCAACCTTATGAGGGGCACATGTTTGAAGCACTATCCATTGGGAAGAGCTAGGGATAAGTACAATAGAATCCATTTGTGAACATTAGTGCCATATTATTATAGTGTAATCAAAGTGTTGTTAGTGTCCTCTTTCCAAAAAAAAATTGGGTTTTATAGATCTGGTTTGTTTCTCATTCTAGTCCAGATTAAAGGTCTGTGTAATCAATAATTTTTACTACAACTCTATTTTACTTTAAAAACACTAGGTTTTCATGCTTATAAGAGTTTGAATGAACACCATGAGAAAAAGGGATTAGTGGGTCTAGGTTGACAGTTCTATGATAATGTTTTGGCTAATTATAGGTGATCATGGTCTGCTCAATGACTATAAAAGTGTGTCTAATTGTCTTATAATGGCTCTAGAGCTAAGTTATGAGTAGGGTAAATCAAGTGACACTCTTAGCATCTAATCACCACTTTTAGGTGATTGCACTCAATTATTGATCAATGTGCTCTTTACCCTTTTTAGTCTCATAAAAGATAACTTCCCTTGTAATAAGAAACATATTCTCTTTCTCATATTATAAACTATATGCCTTGGAGGATTTAGAATATCCTAAGTGGATGCATTTTTGACTCCTATGATCTATTTTATTTTTCTTCTCCTTTGGATTAAATGGATAAAATTTGGATAAGAAAACATGTATATGCCATACTGAAGGAAGATGATCACACCACATCTCATATAGAGTTTTGGATTTAAGGCATGTTGATGGTGATCTGTTATAGAGGTATACTATTTTTTTGGGTTGCTTCAGCCCAAAAGTGTAAATTTACCCCTTTTTATTACAACATATCACAAATCATATTCATCACATTTTTGTTTATTCTTTCTACAACTCCATTTTATTATAGAGTGTAAGGAGCTATGAGATGGTGTTTGATCTCATTTTTCTCAATATAGGATTCAAACTTATTTGAAATTTATTCACCACCACGGTCTATCCTAAGTGCCTCAATGCGAGTTTGAGATTAATTTTTAATCATGTTTCAAAACTTTTGTAAAGTCTCTAAGTCTTGTAATTTTTTATTCAAAAGTTATATCCATGTCATCTTGTTATAGTGATCAATGAACAACATGAAGTACTTATGACCACTAGAGGAGAGGATTGGAAGAAAACACAAGTATGATTGAACCAATTTTAATTTTTTGGTAACTTTCCAATGTGACTTTAGAAATGGTACTCTTACATATTTAGCCAAGATACAGGCTTCACACTTTTCATATGATCATGCAATGTAGGCATGTCAACAACACCATTCCTTTGTAATGCATGCATTTTCTTATAGTGAGTGTACCTAAATATTGCATGCCATAATATTTTTGGTGACATTCTATCTTCCACAAGATGAGCATAATTCCTTGAATTTTATGGATCCACCATGAGTTTGAGTAGTTTCATTTCCTCATATCTAGTTAAGATGATTGCATTACCATTTTTTCTCCTAATTATGACATCATAATTATCCAGTATAATTAAATGGCCTTGTATTATGATCACTAAGGATAACAAGTATTTTTTCAATTAAGGATGCTAGAAAAAAATTAGGAGTTTGAAGTACAGAATCCTTAGACACTTGAGTCATATTGTACCTCTTCCTTATGGTTAAAGACTTGATATATCTATTGGTTCCTGATTATACACCTCTATCATTTAACCTTGAAGACTTGAAGAGGATGACAAGCTAAGATGAGAAACCACTAATATGTCATTATAGCAAGGGAAGGGTTTAGCATCTAAAATGGACTGAATGGAGAAAATGACTAGGAGGCACCTATAAAGGGTATGGTTAACTCCCTTCTACTTTTGGATCTACCTAAACTAAGGTGAGAGGACCTACCTAAACTATTTATTGCATGAATTGGTAAGTGGGTAACTATAGATTCAAGGGTAAAATAACTTGAGTTCCATAAACAAGCTCAAAGGGGATTTTCCCAATAGATCTCTTTAGAGTTAGCTTATCTTCTCATATATCAAACTTCAACTGTTCACCCCATTTTTTTTGTTAGCATCCAATGTCCTTTTGATGATCTTCAACAAATTCTTATTACTAGACTCAGCCTACCCATTTCTTTGTGGATTATTATTGGAGGCATATGTTAAATGAATCCCATAATCTTCACACAATGCACTTAGTTGTTTCGCTCTAAAGCACATAGCATTGTCACACATAATTTTGACTAGCACTCTAAATTGACAAATCACATTTTTCAATAGGAAATCAATGACTACTAGTGGATTTATCTTCTAGTGGAGATTGTTTCAACCCATTTTGTGAAGTAGTCAGTAGCTACTAGGATCCATTTGTGACCAAAACTTGAGGCATCTAATATATCACCCATGAAGTCCATCCCCCATTACTTGAAAGGTCCCTCAATAGAGATCAACTACAAGGGAAGTGATCTGGATGCTTTTATTCTTCCATAGAATCATTGGTACTCTTCACATCTTCTTACCATGGCAGTAACATCTTTGAATAATGTGGGCCATCAATACTCAACCCTTAGAATCTTGTGTGTAGTGACTTTAGGAGTAAAGTGACCACCACACACACCAATATGGAATTCTATAATCATTGAAGGGATCTCATTTTCCACTAAACATCTCAAGTGAATACCATCTGTGTTCCTCCAAGATAGGTCTTTTAATAAAAAATAATTTTGAGATAATAACTTCAATGTCCTCCTTTGATTTTTTACCTAAATGGGAGGGATAATTTAGAGTCTTTAGATAATAGACAATATATTTGTATCATGGATATTAGTTTTACTTAGATTCAAGGTTATTAACCCCTCTTTTTACATTATGCACTTCTATAGCTTATAAGTTTTCTTTAATCATTAGCTTAGCCAGACCCATGCCTCTAACTAGCTTAGTAATCTATATCTCCAGATCATATTCTTAAAGTTTGTTGACCCATTGACACCTTTTATTAGTAGATTCATTTTGAGTTAATATGTCCTTCACCATAGTGTGAGAAACATAAGCTATAATATTTGAACTCAAAATGTAAGATTTGAATTGTTTGATGGAATTTAAAAGAAAATGGCTTGCTTCTCCATTATGGTATATATTATCACAAATCCTTATAGTTCCTTATTGAAAAAGGAAATTGGTTTCTCATGACCTTCATCATTATTTTATAGTAGCACTGTGGCAATAGTATGTGTAGAGGAAAATCAAAAGAATTGGAAATATTTTCTATAATATAGATTAGCAAGCATTGGGGTAGTTTTCAAAACTACCTTGGTATCCTAAAATGACTAGGTGGTCTTCTCCTTCCACTTTATATTTTAATCATTCTTCAACATTGAAGTGATAGGAATATTTATCTCTACAAATTTGGAAACAAACCTCCTACCAAAATTAATCTAGCCAAAAAAGGATTGAATACCTTTCTTGGTCTGTGGGATGAGTACTTTGTCAATGACCTCCAATTTTTCAAGGTCTATCATAACACCTTGTTGAGATACAATGTGTCCCAAAAGATTTATCTTCTACACTCCAAAGTGGCATTTTTTGGGATTAAGGGAAATCCCAAACTCCCTGCATCTGATAAGCATTTGCTCCAAATGTGCTAAGTGGTTACTTTTCTTCTTGAAGTATACTATAACATCATCCTAGTATACAACAATGAATTGGTTAATTAATATGGAGAAATATACATCCATTACTGTCTATAAAGTGTCACTTAGATTCATCAAACCAAAAGGCATTTAGACATATACATAGGTACCCCACAGGGTAGTGAAAGCAATTTTGGACCTTTTAGACTCCTTTACTATCACCTAGTTATAACCAAAAAATCCATCCAGAGTTGACAATAGTTTAGATCTAATGACATCTTAGATCATGTTGTCCATGTTAGGCAATGGATAACTATCCTTCAATAAAACCTTGTTTAAGTTCTAGAAATCAAAACAAAGCTAGATGTCTCCATTTTTCTTTTTGATAGGGACTAAGTTTGCCACCAATGATGAATACCTAATGGTTTGAATGATCCCACCATCCCTTAATTTTTTTAATTCTTCCTACATTTTAGTGGCTAAGATGGGATTGATGGGCCATTATTTTTGGTGGAATGGTTTTGCATCAATGTGGAGGGGAATAACATGATGGAACCAGTCTTCCCTATAAGACTTCAACTCTGAATATGACCATGCTAGGTAGTCTTGGTACTTTTTCAATAACATGAATGCTTCTTTTTCTTTCTTTCTTAGGTGGGTACTGAGCCAAATCTTCCTTGGATTTTCTTCTATCCCAGTATTAATCTTAATCACACTATTCTATATATCAATGTTTCTAGATTTGACTTTATTATCTCTATTAAAGGATTCTTCCAGACTAACCAATCCTATGAGGATAGTATTAGTCTTTAATTAGACTATTTCATTCCATATAATGTTTCTTTTTCATCATAGTTCTATACCATATAATCCTAATCTATAATGGTTTCTTTAAACTCATCTACACAATATAAAAATCTTCTTATTTGATCATCATTGTCAAAGACTTGCCATGATCAACGTTGTCTGGGATAGAAGGTCTTACTAATATCTTGACCTCATACTCACAAGAAGTATTTCCATTTTTGACCTTAAATTTACATCCCTCATCAAAATCACATCTACCATATGATTAAAATCTCATGTATGGTATTCAATATTAAAGGCATTGAACCATTCCAAGTAGTCTCATACATCATTTTTGTACTGCTTCAACCTTTTCTACTTCATGGTGTAAATAGCTTGGACTTATCTCACCACTAGTTTTGAATCACCTTTAACCAGTAATATTTTTAATCCAAATTCATGGGTGATCTAGAGTCTAATCAGGAGTGCTTCATATTCCACAATATTATTTGTGCACTAGAAATACAATTGGAAAGAGTACCTATAAACCTGGCCATCAATGGTATAGAAGATAATCCCAACCCAATTTCTAATGTTTGAACATTCTCCATCAAAATGCATGGTCAATATAGAGTATTTGTCATCAATACCATATTTATGAGGCATTTATATGTACTCAATACTTCCTAATGTCAATATAGAGTATTTGTCATCAATACCATATTTATGAGGCATTTATATGTAATCAATACTTCCTAATGTCATCAATACCATATTTATGAGGCATTTATATGTACTCAATAATTCCTAATGTCTATATCCACATACAACACCTCAATCAGTTGGTACTGAGGTTTTTTTTAAAACATGAAGCATTTACAGCTCCTAGTTTAGGTGAACCATTTTCCCATCCAAAGGTATAGTGACATAGGATAAATCCATCTAAACACTACCCTCAATACTATTATCCCATTTTATGGATAGCAACATACTCCATTTCGATAGACAATCTACAACAACAACACCCATACTTAAGAATTTACTGAGGTATTGCATGAGTTTCACCACTAGTCCTTTGACCATGTGAACAATAGGTTCTTCTCTAGAATCCACGGTGAGGAATAATCCATATTCTATAGTTATCTTTATGTAAAGTTCACTCAACACATCTAATGACATGATATTATAAGATGCACCAGAGTTAATCATGTAGTTATGAACAATTAATCTATTAATTAACAAGGTGGTATAGAATGGGTCATTATCCATCTAACTCTATACCAATGTTGTTCCCAAATATACCTCTAGGTGATGCTCAAGAGTTCCTAAAGTGTTTTCACCTTTCATAGGGAGAGCAAGAGGAGGCTCAAATTCAATAATTTCATTGGTAATGATTTGCTATGTGAATGCCAAATACTTAAAAGATCTTTTCCTATGCTCTAGAATTCTAAGCAATTCCACAAAGGGTATTGTGACCTTTAATTTAATTAACACATGAGTCACATCACAAATATTATATTTAGGCATAGGAGTGTTAGTAGGTAAGCTTGTAACATTCTCATTTGGGATACATCCTTTAAGAAGCAGGGGAATAGAAGTAGTAGAACTAACATTCTTGACTTCACTTTTAAAGGAAGGCTTCCTAGGTTCATCCTTTTTAGGAATGCTAGACAACAAGGGAGTTTGATTATTGGACTAGGTACTTCTTAGTTTGACATTGTAGGGTGAAAAACTAGGCTTAGTGGAACATTATACCTCTTTATTCCTTTTGATCTTTTTTCTTTGTTTTTTGCTTTAGTAACAGAAGAGTCTTTGCCTTTTGGAGGAGTATTTTGGTACTTCTCAAATTGTAATCCTTTTCTTGAGAAATTTATGTGCAGATCATCAATTTTCAGTCCTCAACCGATGGAGGAGAGTCTCCATATTTTTATTTCGTCATTGATCTTAGAAACTCAAAGTCATGAATAGGTAACTCATATTCATGCATCATGCTTATTTCATAGACAAAATCTAGGGATGGGATCCTTGCCTTTTCACATGTTCTCTATTATTCTTGAGTAGTGGTAGCATCCATTAGATCCATTAATGGAGAAGCAAACATCACATTTGGTGTACCAAATTGGAAAGTAAAATGTTCATATGCTGGGGTATCTTCATAATCAAGGACAATTAAGTCACTCATAGCTTCCTCTTCGAAAGTGTAACTCTCTATTTCCTATAAATCAATAATGTAGATATCATCTTCATCGGATGTAGGTTCAAAAACCTGTATCTTGACCACCATCACCATCTATGATAAAAGAGGGATGAGGGAGCAAACATTTATCACACCAGTTGATGTCATAATCGGCTGTGTTGATATTCACATCTAAAAGATCTAGTACTTCCCTTCCACCTCCTTAGTTTTGGTTTCTTTCATGTTTGTCATCCCTTACCAGGCCCTTTCCCTTCTCACTATTCCTAGCTTATAAAGGTGGCATGCCTTGACCCTGATCTTGGGGATGATTCTTTTCATCTCTTTTATTATCTCTCCTATCATCATTGTTAAAAAGACCCCGAGATAGCACCTTTTTGGCTCTAGCCAACATATAAGAGATCTATTTCATAATAGTGGCCAAGGTCTTCATCATTTCCTCTAGGTCTAATCTTTTGGGGGGCCTAAGGATTTTCAAGATTCACTAGCTTGACATCGACCCTCTTGTTTAAGGGCTTACCCATAGCCTTGATATTGTTTTCTATTTAGATAGCCAAATTAAAATCCATCCTCAGATTTGTAGGATCCTTATCTATGAGATAATAGGATACTTTATTGCCAAATGCATCACAATACTTAATTAAAGAAGAAGCACCACTGGGTCTGATGTCTTTCGATAGCCTTCTCAACACCTTATTGAATCTAGAATTGAAATCCTTCACACACTCATTAGGATTCTTCTTGGGGCTTTCAAACTCAACAAGAAAGAATCTAGGGTCAATGTTATCACCATATTTCATCTTAAATGCATCAATCATAGCTTTCCATGTGTCTATGGATTCACTAGGGAGGTATTTAAACCTCTCTTAAGGCTCACCTTCAAGTGAGTTCACAAATATTTGTATACATACATCTTCAAGATCTATCTCATAATCTTTAATGACATTTAAGAAGGCTATCAAATGTTGTTCCCCAAATACTACATTATTCCCCTAAAACATAGGTAATACATTTGTAATCTTTATAGGTACCTCATTGGGGAAACTAGGTATACCATTAAATTTAATAGGTCTAAACCTTGGGATCATAAACAACATGTGTCTATTAGCTAAACCTTGATCATCTTCTCCATCATTGTGATTGTCCAAATTAAACATCCTCCTTCTCAGGTCATGGCCTCCCATTTTTTAATCTAAAGATGAAGCCAAACCAAAGGATGGTTGAGAATTAATATTATGTAAAGGACTTGAAGGAGGAGAGATACAGTGGATCCTTAATGGTCTAGCGAGAAGAGAAAGACTTATTTGTGGATAAGGAGATTTTCTCGTAAGGAGCTCAAATTTCTTTGACATGATTTGATATCCTTTAACCAAAGGGATATTAGAGAAAAAATGGTAAATATAGTAGGGGAAAAACTATTTAGGTCTTCCCTGATTGCTTGACTTTTATCCTAAAATAGGCTTCCACACTTATCTCCTTTTGGATCAAAATTTTAACTCAGGGACAAGCTCTTTTGATTGATTCTTCTGAAAGGAAGCCTAGTACCCTCTAGATTTTTTGATTTAAAAAAAACTCTTCAAAATAGAGAAGAGTATATATATCAAGCACCAATATTTAAACCTTGATATAATGGAGTCGCCACTAGAAGTAAGACATCTAGACTAGAATAAAAGAACTACACTTAGCAAATGACGTGATTCCAAATCTTAGACACTAAAACCAACTTCAAGAATGTTGAATAACTAATCTCAAAATAGGGGTGAACATCCCCAGTGGAGTCACCAAGAAAATATGAAAAGACATTAATGAACCAAAGATGAACAACCCATTTTAGTAACAATAAAGAGAAATAGATAAAACACTTATAATTCTTTTGCAAGCATTTCCCCTTAACAGGGGTAACAAAATATCTCTTTGACAATGGTGCTAAAAAAGTGTTGGTTCCTAATTATACACCTCTATCATTCAGCCTTATACACTTAAATAGGATGGAAATCTAAGATGAGAAACCACTAATATGTCATTATATATAGGGAAGGGTTTAGCATCTAAAATGGACTGAATAGAGAAAATGATTGGGAGACACTTAAAGAGGGTATGGTTAACTCCCTACTACTTTTGGCTCTACCTGAACTAAGGTGAGAAAACCTACTAAGGTATCTTGCTCACATGAAGGAGTTTTTCACTTCAATCTCCATGAGGATTATTGGTATGAAAATGAAAATATGACCAAAGCATAACCAAACTTGTACACTTAACCTATGAAGGGTTGTCAAGAAAAATGAACAAATACTTTACATCATATACAAACTACTAGAGAAAGATGATATTGTGGTTGTAATATCCATTTTGATAACTATTTAAAACAATAGGGAGTAAATTATAGTTACAACAATATAATTTAAATCATACCCAGTGAACACAATTCAAATCATTAAGGTCTTATGCATCTGCAAGGAAAATAACACTTATAATATACAAACAACATGTTGTTTGTAGGGTGAGATAGGGTAAAACTAGATTTATTTGAATTATGGACAAAGGTGTGGATGGCTAGTAAATTAGCATGAAGAAGTTCACAAAATGGCTATAATATCTTCATTAACAAATGATTTTCAGTTCAAGAACAGATAAAATGAAATCATGCACAAATGATCCTCAAAATTTTATAAGCAATGTTGCAAATCATCCTTCAATAATTCCCTCTAGCTGAATTCATGAGCCTAGGACTACCCTTAAAATGGCTATTAGTATCCTATTCCCAGATCTAAAAATTGAAAGGATTTTATACTCTAGGAATAAACCCTAAATGACTACCATGAAGAATAAAACATCACCTAACTAATCTACCAAGCATGTAAAATAGAGCATTATACTTCAACAATAGGAAGGAATAGTAAACCATGAACATATTCCATTTATTAACTGAATCAAAGTTGAATATAACATATCTATAAAATTACATAACTGAACACTATGTAAAACAATTTTTAAATAAGGGAGACATTTTGAATGCTCTCAAATCTTGCCAATGATTTTACATCAAAAATCAATTTGATACCAAAAAATCACATAGGGAGAATTATCTAAGCTATAGCTTCAGACTCAAAAAATAACCAACCTCTATAAAGGGACAAACCCCCTTATATAATTTTAGCTAATCTCAGCATATTCCCAAAGATGCTCTATCTAGAAAAAAAATTCATAGTCCTAGTGTGTGTTCAACATTGTAACAAACATGATTCCTTGGATTTGTACTCGTGCTTCTATGATGACGACAAACTTGATACTCCACTACAATAGAATATTTTTAGTTATACACATGTAGGGAAATTATTTAAGGGACAAAACAACCTTTGTCTCTTTACTCAATAAACAAAAATATCCCTTTCCTATACAAGTGATTATTCAAACTAACTTTGAAAGGGATGTGCCATTGATAGGTGGAATACAATGGTTTCCTAGTGGTAAATGAGAAGAAAAGAGACAAAATAAATAGAGAAGAAGAGGGAAGAGTAGTGATAGCTCAGAGGGAAGAAAAATATCTAGTTATGCTCTAGAATAAATGCTAATAATTAAAACCTCCACTAACCTGTTCTTATAATTGGTACATTCATTAATCATGGAGGCAAGATTCTCTTGGTTCAGGCCCACTTGGTATTTGAACTTGGCACTGTAATCCTCAAGACAAGTGGTGACCTTTTGAATCATGGCATGTTTTTCCCAACTAATGCCTTGAGTTGGTTACAATATTTCTCAAGTGATACCAACTATCTTATTTAGTTGTCATTAAAGGTCCCTTGTGGTGCATCGATGATGTTTTTCAAGGTAACGTTTATTGCCTCTTCCATCAAGTTACCTACACCATCAAGTTCACCATCTTTTTGAGGGTGGTGTCTACTTCTTTCATTGTAGCCTTGAGAAACTGCTCTTCTCCTTTCAAATTAAAGATATCAGCCTTGAACATCCTTAACCTATGTTTAATTATCAACTAATATTCCCTCGGCCTTTTGTGATCATCAAAAGAGATGATATTCTCTGTCACTAAGACATCCATACCCATATTATAAATTTCATCCACCTTGGGCTAGATATTTTCCCAATTCTTTATGTCTACATCATAAATGAACATTTGGGCTTCACAATCTCCCTTTTTATCCACTGTCATCTAAGCATTCTAATGCCGAGTAAATTATCTCTTTGGCTCTAGTGCTCAAATATTTTTACCAATCTTCAATGGCCCATTCTCTAGATTTTAGATCATCACTTTAGCCAAAATCTAGTCATCCTATGCAGAAAATCAAAAGGTCTAGATCCTTAATGGCAATTGGAGTTACTACCTTAGGCTTACTTAGTAACTTTTGCAAGTATTATATCGTAGTCTGATTTTGCACATTCAACTCCTCCATGGAATTTTTATCTTTGTCCATTCTATGCACTAATATATTCACCAAAACTTGGGATTTATTTATTATTTCATTTTTGGAACGCTATCCTAAATCATATCAGTAAATTATGTAAATTTCAAGGGGAGCATCCTTATTCATGGCACGTAGTGGGGGGATTACCATTTCCACATTTATTTCCCTTACATTTGTATATGTGGTCCTCAAATGTGTTTTGGCCTTCATTGGGGGTTTGGCATTATATACTTGGGCAATATTCTTCACATTAATATCCCCTATCTTTATCATAATGTCTCCCTTCTCTTTATAATTCTATTTGACCTAGATAAAAGGCCTGGTCTAAAATCCCATCAAAGTTATAGACATTGTAGATGACCATGAGACAATGAGGGGTGGTGTAAATGATGATCTAGATCTAGGGAAAGCTACAAGTTTGGGTTGTGGGATAAATACAAATTGCTCAATGTATTCATCACTCTCTTGATCCTTGCCACCCATTTCCACTTCATGCTCCTTCTACAAGTTTGGATCTATTTGATCCAAAATATTGACCTCTGACTCAAGTTAATGAGACTCACTAAGTAACTTCTCAATTAAAATTCCTTATTCAACTGATTGGCTAAAAGGCTACATAGCCACTTCACCTTATTTATTCACCTAGGATTTATTTATGCATGAGGCTATGGTGTTGTCCTTGCTACCTTTAGGAAACTCTTCACCAATCATGGCCTCAGGAATCTTATTATGAATTGGGTCATGGACCCTAATGTGAGGGAGAAGACTTCATGGAACTTCAATGGAAGTCAATCCTCCTGTAACATCCTCCTTAACATCTTTGTTGAAAACATTCACTTCTTTATCTATTGTTGAAGGGGTGGGGGTACCCATTTGTAGGCTTAATCCCTCACCTTCCTCTACACTCACCTTCTCTTTCAGTGCTTGACCCAACACCTCTAGATGAGAATGAATGACTTGTGGTACATCTGGAGCCTACTGTGAGCCTTCATACTCAACTGCCACCTCAAAAATGGTGGTATTTTGAATATTCTACTTATGATCTTCTTTGGATATATCATCAGTCTTATCTAATTATTCAACTCCACCTTGGTCATCCTGGCCTATGGCTAGATGATGACATTGTCAATGAATGTCTTTGTTTCTAGAGAAATAGTCTCCTTTTCATGAGGCACCTGAGCTTGTATGGCCACTTCAACACCAACTTGTACAACATCATCAAAATATAAAGGGTCATTTGAGGCTAGGGTATCTTCCTCATTACCTTTGATTTCTACCTCTAAGGGTCATTCTTCTATAAGAAAGTCCATTATCAAGGCCTTCACTAGGGTTTGGGGTTATTTCCTATGAGTTCTTTGCCCAATATTCACTTGAGGAGGAGTGAAGGCATGTTGTTTCTTCATTACATTAGCAATGGGTCTACCCTCATCTAAATACTCCTCCTTACTCATTTCCCTTACTCTCTGGGCATATGACGCTTGGTATTCTCTTCTCTTCATATGGATCTCTTTGGAGGGTGGTTCTTTAAATACAACCTCCTTCTTCTTCATAGGTAAATTACTTGGAGGTTGTAGAGCCTTCTTAACTCTTTTATACTTTGGCTACTCCCCTTAATCCACACCTCCTCTCTTTCTTGAATATATTATTGGGGGAGGATGAGCTACCACTTGTTACATAGGTGGAGCATGTGGGAGTGTAACTAGGTTGGCCATAGGAATGGACGTAAGAATGGCTAATACTACTAGGGCTCCCTTTCCTAAAATGGATATGGGGGTGACACTATATAGTGTAACTTCCCTCATAAGAATATTATCCTAGTTCTCTGCCAATTTTATTACATTTGAAAAGGATAACCAAACCTTGGATTATGCCATTGTTATCTTTTCCACATCTACTGGTTTGGTGAACTCAATATCCCCAAGCTTGTTTTTGCCTTTACCTTTCATTGTTGATGATGGAGCTATAGGGTCACCATTTTATCCTAGGAGAAAAGCCTTTATCTATTTAGCCTTTCTCAGCTCTTGAACAGTAGGGGAGTCATATGCACCAAGGTCAACCCCATGCTCCTTAAGCCATCTAAAGGTTCTCTTCATGATTTGCACTAATATCCTAGGGATGGAATCATTGTCTTAAACATTAAAATATGCTTAGGAGATAGGTTGGGCTGCAATGTTGGTTATGTTATACATTGAAGATAGTGTCAGTTTATCATCTCTCATGTCCTTGGGGATGAGAGCAATGTTGTATGCTATAACCTCCTACACTATTAACCTCATAAACTCCAATTTATAGACATCTTCTTTAGTGGTGAAATTAGACCAAATGTCCTCATAATGTGATTGATGTAAGATCACATTAGTGTCCATGTTTACCAACCACCTAATATCATAATTGGGTCAGGGTAGTATCGTATCAATTGCATATAGGCCCATCTCCTATTCTAATACCTTTGCCATGGTGACTGAAGGACATTAATAATATCCTATTACTACAATAAGTTTGAAGGGATTATTGATCTTCTTAGCTACAATAATTTCATGTGGTGGAACCATCTATCAATGTAGCTCCATTATTTCTAACTTATCATCCAAGTTTCTTGGTAGTTTGTGTGGGTATCCCAAGTAACCACTCACCCTAATGTATGTGAATGCCCTAAAATGTATGTAAGTGCTACCATATTTCTTAATTAATTATTTGGATGTCTTGGACATTCTATTGAGGCTTCTTAAAGGGAAAAAGGAACTCATCATTATGTTAAATAAGTAGTTATAAACTTTACATAAGTTCTTCTTAAAGCCATCCATAGTAATTTTTGGATATATTTCATATATCATCATTCCATTGAGGTTCCTAGTGAGCCCTTGGAAAATATTATTATACACCAAGTTGTACATTAGATAATAAGACATGTAAAATGTACCTAAGAATGCCTCTTTACAAAGAATTCTAGCTTAGAGCTACATCATCTGCCCATGCAGATTATTAGTATGGCAGCCCAGTCTAGCCTCTTCTTCTCTCCCAACATGTAGATCACGATTAGGAACATCCATGGTTCAATTTATTTTTTAGCGGGAACCCCATAGATCCTAGCAGCTATGGCATTAACATACTAGGGTAATTCATTAAACTCTACCATTTTAAAAAATTTGGACATTCTGGCGACCTTTTATCTCTTCTTGGCTAGCCAAAAAGAATTAACAATATCCCAAACTACCTTATCATCCTTTTTCACATACTCCTAGTATTCCTCCAAGGAGAGTATAATGCTTTCTAGTTAGAGGGAATTCTAAGCATGGTATTAAGGGCCAAAGGGGTAAAAGAGAAAAAAACCAAATGACTACTATCAATGACAATCCTAATGTCTAGTTGGTATGCTTGAGCACACACAATAATGAGTTATAGGTATGGAATCGCCAAGGGGAATGCTACCATAGGTGTGATGTAACTCATACCAATGTTGGAAACTACTTAGGAGGGTTTAGCTGCTATAAAACATTCAATAGGGCCCCAAAATCTAAACCCATGTCATTTGTATCCTTAATTGAATCCAGAATTGAGATAATGTTGCCCTTTGTCAAGGTTGAAGACATAACCATTTTTTATCTATATTTCTTCTGCAATATCTTAATAATAGATAAACCTTTCACTTGAACAACCCTTAAACTACCTCTTGACTCATTTAAAAGAACATAACACAAGGAGTGAATGGGACAATTACTATTAATCTAGAGGGTTGTGTGCACTAAAATTTGAAAGTCTATGAAGAATTCACTATAATCATGTTATCTCAATATACTTAACTAGGGCACATAAATAATTCAAAGGCATGAATACAAGCTATGAATGCAAAGGGTAATTTGAAAATGAAGACAAATACCTTAGTTATAATCCCTTTCATTTCAAGAATAGGGTTATCATTAATGCTCCAAAGCCAAATGGCTAATCATCAACCACTCTCATTAATTTATTCAAGCCTTATTTTAAAAAGAGAGAGAAAATACAAATGTTTCTATCTATGCCAGTTAATTCTCCTTACAACACGTAGAGTCATACAAGTGAAGAATACATCATGAGACCTTATTGGGCCTTTGGGGACTTCTACACCTTTTCACTTGTTACTTTCCACTAGTGTAATGATGTAATATGCCCCAAGTTCCTCATGGGAGGTAAAAACACCATGCATCATAATTTACTTTTGTAAATTTAGGCATTCAGGCCTCTGGGGATTTTTTGAATTTCGCCCACCAAGAGGTAAGTGGGGTAATCTTTAGAAAGGGACCAAAACTAAGAAAACCCCAAGGAGCTACCAAGTGGCATCATTTTTTATTGTAAGTCAAGATACTCCATCCCTAGTGACTTTAAGCACCTTTCCCACCAACAGGGGTTAATTTTCAAGAAAGGCATAAAATATCCAAAGCCCCAAGAATCTACCATGTGTCCAACTTGGACATGAGTTCAAACTCTCAGCCACTTTTTACATTTTTCACTAGCTCTCTTCATCAAAGAAGGGTAAAATATCCCTTTGACCCTTGATAATTCTCTTAATATTCCCCTGATATATACATGTGTCTTTAATTCAATTTATCAGGCAATTTCTCACCTTAATCATCAAAACACATTAAGTGTAACTCAATAATTTCATTTGGGGCCCTAGAACTTTCATCTTAGAACATAATTCAACAAATCCTTGCATAAAGAAAGGTTTGGATATACTTATATCTTATCACAATGAATATTCATGTCATGGGATCTTTAATTGACATTTTGCAATTCCTTCAGAGCTATTGAGAATGACTTTTATTTTCAAAAATTTCCCACAGGAGTTTTGCAAAGAGTGGAGGAACACTCCCATTCAAGAAAAGTAGGACAAATAACACAACTAATCATGAACATGTATTCCAATTCTTGAAAGGACTAGGTAAAGTGGCTAAATATTAACATTCATTTAGTTTAGACATGGGAATTTTACTGATAAGGGCTCAATTGCTCTAGTGCAATTTCAGGCACTAACACTATCTACGAGGTATAATGCACAAAAACATTCTTCACTGAATTCCTCAAACAAATATTTTTAAAAAATAGTAAGTATAGTGATAGGAGTATCAAGAACCCAAGCACCAAACCTTGAAAAAATGATTGAGACACTATTTTATTCATCATCTGTATTGGAAAACACACATTCACTAGTGAATTGGGTATAGTTTGACTCTTATTTTCTTTGATTTTTTCTCTTTCTTCTTAGGTATGCTTTAATTTTCTCACATGGATTTTCGCATTCATGAGTCTCATGACTTCATTTTATGTCACACTATTCATAATAGATGTTTTATTTATCATTATATTTTTGACCATCTTGATTTTCATTTTTGCAAAATTTTACCTTGTACTTGTTATTGCCTTCATTTTTACAAGACATGGTATTGTTAGATGTTTTGGAAGAATTTGATTTGACATAGAACACACTTTATCTTATTGTGGACTCAATTTTTATTCCAAAGTCCTTTTCTCTTTCTACCATGTTTTCAACCAATTAATTAAATGTGAGAGTCTTCAATTGATTGCTTTCTTGTAGAGACTCTAAGTAGGATGAATAGTGAGAGAGAAGGGATTTTTATTAATGTATTCATATAGATGTTGATTTTGATACCCTTGACTTCTACATCATGATTGATGACACATATCTCTGAATCCAATCTCATTACATCACCATATTTCAAGTCAAGGTTGAACAACTTTAACTACAACTGAAAGAATTTAAACTCTGAGTGTGAGCCATAGAGCTCCTTTAGTTTTAGAAATTCTTCCAATGGATTATTGTACCCCTGAATATGATTAAACACATCTCCATCAATTGATGCCCTCATCAAGACCAGTTCTTTTTTGTTTTGCCTAAATATCCTTTACATTCCAAGTTTGCTCAACTGGTTTTTTCTCCCCATCACATATATCAAACCATATATAATTGAAGATGAGTGTGTTCTCCACTTGTTGAGCCCATTCTAACCAACTATCTTTGTTAGTTAGTGTTGTGTCAATGATATATTTAATTGAATGCATGATTTTGAGTACTCAATTTTGAATTTTGAGTTTTGAGTTTTTGGTTACCCCAGTTGGTTCCTTATCACTCCAAAATGGTCCCTTTTTCTATATATCATAAGACTAATATACCAAAGATATTGATATACCTACGCTTATTATATAACCATTGGTACATGGAAGAAGTTATCCCTTTATATATACTTGATAGTACGTAAAATAAGCCTTAAGTTACGTGAGATTAGAGTGATAATTTATACCTAAGTGGCACATAAAAAGGACTCACCCTGTCATTAACATCAGCTTAACCAAAAAATACTATACATCAATATACTCAATTTTTCTTGATTTTTAGATTTACATTTTTTTACATTGATGAATGGGTGAAAAAGTAGCTCTCCTTATTTCTCCTTGAATACGTAATTTGATTATTATTTTTTTTTTAAATTTCTTATAGTAGCATGCTCGAGGCAATTTCAATGAAAAAAAATCTCAATTTTAAATGATTTCAAATTGAAATGAAGGATTTTAAAATTTTGAAAATTAGCATTTTAATTAAGTTGGCTTTTTAAATGAAAAAAGAAAAAAATAATTGTACCTCTCTTTTAGTTATATCTTATATGAATAATTTTCAAATATTGAAAAAATAATATGTATGGACTTCTAATTTTGTCTTTTATAGGAAATAATGAAGAATATTAGTATCATGTGCTTCCTTTGTTAATGGAGAAGGTTCTATAACAATATTATTGATCTTCTTCACACTTAACTCCCAAGAAATGCACTGATGCAATAGAGTAGTCCAACATAGTAAGAAATGTAATGCCAAAATTGGAGGTTAAGGCTTTAATGTAACACCAGGTCTAAAAAGGAACATTTATGTACCAAATGTTCCCTTAGTTTGGATAAATCTTTTGTGGTAGGCAAATGGCTCATATGCATCAGGTAGGGTTAATTTTAAGAGGCCCTATAGGAAAAACACATGGAATTGTTTATCAAATCTATGGAAAATTGATTCACATCTATGGTGAATCTAATATGCAAGGAAACATAATATTGTTTTCACTTATTATCATTTAACTATATAAAAAGATGGAATTTGAATGGAAATGTTGAATCAAGTTGCCAAATGGCCAAACTGAATGACTCAATTGAATAATTGTGTTGGATGAAACCATTGAAAGGTTGTAAAAAATAATTATATGAAATGACAATGTCAAATAGTAGTGATAAATGATGGAACCAAATGGTGGTGTCAAATGGTAGTGTTGAATGGTGTCACTAAATGATGGTGCTGAATGACAATATTGAACGGTGGTGTCAAAAAAAGGTGCCAAGCATCCATGCCAAATGGTAGTGATGAACATTGATATCAAATGGTGGCATTGAATGGTGGGGTTAGGTGGTGCTCCTTAAACTATCATTCAGTGTAACTACTCACTATGGAGTTCATTCAGATATGTGTTGGTTTTTAAGTATTGCTAGGCAACCTGTGAAGCTGGTGTGCTATTCGGTTTCCTTATTCTTACCCTCAACCTATAAATACCCACCCTTTACCCTCATTTTCAACATTTTTTAGAATAGTTTTCTCATTCCCCCTTCACCGCACCCATAACAATTCACCTACTCATGCAGTTAGCTAGACAACTATAGAAAGAAAATACATTTTAAATAATTTGTAATGCCTAGAAAGTTTGAAGTTGATAAAATATCTTGATGCCTACAATGATTTGATTTTTAAATGTAGCTTTGGTAGCCTGATCTATATGCCCTAGTAGAAAATAGACCATGGGATATTGAAATTGATAATGTCTTCCTATGACACTAGCGAGATGAGGTTCACAATGAATATTGACTCCTAATTGATCTAGTTTGGTACCTTTGTAGGAAAGATTCATAATCTGATAGGGCTTCTATCCATAATGTTGACCTTGTGACTCCAAAATAAAAGTTGATAAATGATGACAAGAAATATTTGGAGTTAGCTTTCAACTTGCATATTATTTAAACCGGTATGTAAATTTGTTTTTCATATTGAAAATTCATATTTTGATATATAAATTTGTTTTTCATATTGAAAATTCAATTTTTCGCTTCCATTTTAGATAGTCACAAGAGGGACCTCCACATCAATGACATTTTTGAGCCTTTTCTTAAAACAATGGTTCAATTTTTACTTGTGAGAGAGTATTATAGGGAAGACCAATATATATTCCCTATTGGAATATTATTTACATTCTTCATACTCTTTCTGGTTTGGGATATGACTGGTGTACTTTTATTTCTTCTAAGATTAGGTTAGAATTAAATTATGCTTGTACCAATCTTAGTTCCATAGTTTCCTATTGAAAATTTATTTTAGCCTTGTACTATGAGGAATTATGTGACCTTCAAAAAATTATTATTCCAACTGTGTTGCATCCAAAGATGAGCACAAACTCTTTGTCTATTAATGAGCAGGAGGTTAGTTTACGATTCAAACAAATCACTTGAACGATTTACTTTATGAAGTGTTACAAACTTAAGGGTTAATATTTGTTTGTTTGTTTTAGGTAATATTTTGTACTTTTATGACATGAAAATAATCTACCTCAAAATAACAACATGCAGTTGAAGGATCTAGAGATTCTGAGTCTATAGAATCACCCTTGTATTCATTTCATTTTTTAAAACATATAAGAGCTTCTTTTGCATTGTCTCCACATGCAAGTGTAGTATTTACATCTTTCAAATGACATTTTAATTTTCAAGTGCATTATCTTATTTATTTATTTATTTAATTTTTATAGTTGACCTAGAATCGACTAAGGTTGGTATGGATAACGTAAATAAACCCCAAAATTTCATCTTTTGGTGTCTTTTAGACCCTCTATGTAAGGTATTTTACATTTCATGTTTTGGTTTTTTAGTTGAAGATTCATTGATTATAGATTGTTTTGACTTGAAGTTTGCCTATTTTAGCACAAATTACCCCTATTACTCAGAATATGGCACATAGATTGGAGTAAATATTATCTCCAAATACACGTACTTAATTTCAAATTTGCATTTAATTTTGTATTTTAATTTACCATTTTTATAATATAATTTATTTTTCAAGGCATCCTTAATCTCTAAGGAAAACTATGCCACCGACATTACCGCTGAATGTAGTTTAGGGGAAGAATATTTATTTCCTAACAAAGCTAGTACCTAGTAGAGGAACACTACAATTGTTGGGATATAAATTACCCACTTTATCTATTAGAGGTATCTCTAGTGGTAGGGATTAATTTATTTTCAGAAAATTGATCTTGATGAGTAATATCTCAGGATTGAAAGTGGATAAGTTGGTGGTGTTGATTTCAATCTACATAATTTTATTTAGGGTGCAGATGTGATTTCTTAGGAGAAACCTTGTACCTCTTCACACCCTATTCCACTAGCTAATGTTGACTGTCTGATGATGCCATTACATCCTTTTCATTAAATAATTTATTATCATAAAGTATTATTTTAAGTCTTAATGAGGAATTTATATATGAGTTAAAAAATGTATTAGTTTAGGAGTTTTAGGAAAATGCATTGATTAAATAAATAAATGCCCATTATCAAAACCACTCCCAGAGAGAAAATTTATTTTCATTAGTTCAACATAAACCGACAAAGATTGATGCTTTGTTTGGTCTAGGTAAATATATTTCTATTACTATTTATAATAGATAAAACAATAATGTTTTGAGTATTATGCTAAATAGGTTGGATAATTTAAATGCATAAGCCTAGATATATTTTAATAAATGGGTAAAAGACATCAACCTTGTTGTTATTGCAAATGCTGAGAAGGAAAAATCTTCGGTAATGTATCATCATTTTTATAAAATTTCATGTCATATTTAATAGTTAGTATCTAGTTAGATTTTATTTGTAATTGTAGGGAAAATATGAGAATCTGAAAAAGGAAGTCAAGGTCCTCAATGTGCATTTGAAAAATGCTCAAAAAAAATTGTATTCTAACATTCAATTGAAAAAGAAGCTTGTTCTATTGAATAAATAGAACAACACACTTATAAAAATTATTAAGGAACAAGGATGGGATCCTAGTGCTTTATTGAAGTAGGTTACATATGCCAATCTAAGTCTTATTTTTGCAAGAGATGTTGTGAAAGAAGAAAAATAAAATCTTATTCATATTAATTCTATGGTTGAGGATATTGAAAGGGAAGGGATATTGAATGAAAACACATAGGAAGTGGAGGTAGGTATTAGTAAGGATGGTGGTATAAATGTGGATGTTGAGATTGAGAAAGTTGTTGAGCAGTGAGGTGTCATTCTGAAAGACCAAAAAATTGATAATTTCTTATGTTGTAAACTCTCTTCTATTTGAAGACAATGTTATATTTTTTTAAAAATACTTTAAATGACAATTGTAAGTTTGGATTTATAATGTTTAATTTGTTAAGTTTTAATTAGTCTTATTTTACTTAGTAACAAGTTATGATTCATTTATCATCTTACATGCATATTCTATGTTGATGTCGACTACAATTAATTTTTCTATCAATTTGGAGTGAACATGAATTTGAATTTTATGATGTTGTAAAGCCATTATAAAATTTGAAAATATAATTGTATCTTTTAGATAAAATAATTTGAAATGATAATGTTAATTTTGACTTTAAAAATATGACTTTATTCAGTTGATGTAGTTCAAACAACATGGTGATGTGGATTGCAATTTTTTTTTCTTTGGATTTGGACTGAGTATGGATTAGAATTTGACGTGCTTTCATCTTGTTCAATTATTAACATTGTTTTAGATAATGTAAAATTTGTAGTTATTATGGATGTAGAGTTTAGGCAATTATTATGGTTTTTTCTACACTTAAATCTTCATGAGTTTAATTTTTGTTCTTTTGAATTTGGTCATGTTGTTCAATAATCTTGGTGTGTTCTATTGCCCTTGTATTTCAATTTAAAACTTGTATTTTAAAACTAAAATTTAATGTTAAAATTATTAATATAGTGCCACAATATCAAATTTAAGTTATTTCAAAAGTAATAAAAATATGTATTTAACAATACAATCTTAGAAAAATAGGAAAATATGATGACCCATTTGAAATTATGAAGAACCAATTAAATAAAAGGGAAAGTTGCATGATGAATGGAATACATATTTAAAATGATAATTCTATCAATAATTGTAATTAATTAATTATTTTTAATGTTTTAACATATCAAAAATGATATGATAATTCTAATAAATATACAACTAATACTCTAGTAGTTAAAACAATCCTCCACAAACCTGCTCATCACTAGTGACATTTACATATGTCATGTCAGTGGCATATTTAGTGTTATTATTTACATCCTCTCTATTTATAAATTTATTACTAATTCCTCTTATGTCATTTAGAGAACTCCATGTTGATAGATCTCTTTTATAAGGAAACATGTCCACAACATAACATGAAACATAAAATCTCAAATAGGTTTCTAAATTTTTATCCAATATATTTCAAAGTTTTGAATTAATCAAAGATAATACATTGAATAATATTTCATATTCAATTCATCTTAGAATCATTGTTTGAAAATTCTTATATAATCATAAATATTCACTAAGACTTTTCTATAGGATGCTACTAGGATAAATGTTTTTTTCATAGCCGTGTAGTTAGCCCATTTTATGTTGGTTTACTTAGAAGTCGATATTATTCAAATGTTTTACTTACAAAATAAGTTGATTGAGATGTCAGTAAATCATTTCCAAATATAACTTTTATTATAACTCCATTGACCTCTACAAATTTAGTGAAATGCTTAATAAGAGAACCCATGTATTTGTGAAATAAATTACTAATCAACGTTTGACTGTTATTACTATTCTAAAATATGGGATTCATAACTACCATACCCTCTAACAACTCATCACTTTGACAATGATATTTGATCTTGATAGATAAGTTTTTATAAATTATAATTAGTTTCATCCATGTTTCAGATATAAAGTATCATACATAATATGTGTTACACGCAGTTCCTCAGATCAAACTCCCACAACATCAGGTCTTCTATAGAAAGTATGAATTGTTATCTCCTTTCCATTAATGAAAACAAAAATATGATCATTGATATTTAATTTAAAATAGATTTAAATATTTTTAAATCTATCAAACTTTGTTAATTGTTAAAATAAGGTGTTGAAAATTTTCATTTGAAGTCTATAGTATACCTAGATATTGACATACTCATTTTCTAATCCATATGAAGTCAATAGTATAAATGGATCTCTCCTGACTAATGGTATGTAAATTATTATTATTATTATTATTATTATATATATATATATTATTGTTAATGGTATGGAAATAATATTAAATTTTTAACAAAATTAAATAAAATTTTATGTCATATAATTCCATGTAACATCAAAAAATGGGTAAATGTGATCATAGGTACAGATTTAAAACTCTACAACACTTCACCATGTGCACAATATATGAGGTAGATTAATTCAAAGAGAAAATATATCAAACATTATCATGTTTGGGAGGATTTAAAGTAAAAATTTTAATCACATATCACCAAGTTTTCACAAGCATTAAATTTGATGTTGTAGATGACACTTAGAATGAGACAGTCAGCAGTAAAGCATGAAAATTATTAATTTTTAGTAGCCCTTCAAAATGACACTTAGAATGATACAGTTGGCAGTAAAGCATGCAAATTATTAATTTTTAGTAGCCCTTCAAACTTGGTTATAAAAAGTTTGTGAACTATTAGATTACATAAAAATTATATAAAGGAATTGAGTATGTTCGAATTTTATATAAAATGACCATCAAATTTTAGTTAATGATCAGGTCTTTTGACCTCTAATTTAAATTAGTGATTCATAATTCTTCTATTCAAAATATTCAAATTAAGATAAATCACAAATTAATATCTATCTTGATGAGTTTATTTTTCCACTCCAATCCTTTGGTTTATTTCTTCATTTTATAAGACCAGAATGACAATTTTCTCACTAACTTCAATTTTGAAGTCTGATTTTGGGATGTGTTTATTAGTGTTTCTAACTACAGGTGCCGCAAAGTGAGCTAGATATGTGTTCATCAATTCCCATAGACAAGACTATTTGGCATTCTTTTACTCATGTATACCATGGCCTTGTTCATAGTTTTTTCTAAAGCATAATTACTAAGATTCATGTATTTGATGTACCTATTTACAAAATTAGGAATACAAATAAATGATAACCAGCCATTGTAATAGACTAGGAGTAGTGACAGTTAACATTTTTTATTTTGCAACCTTAGCAAGTGCACCTCATGGATGTGGTTTGATGCTTTGTATGTGCCCTTATCGCCTTCTATATTTTGTTATCCATGTATGAGGATGTAATGTTTTATGTTATTAGGAGTGGAAAGTTATCTATGTTTGCTATTTCTTCTCTTCTACTTCTATAGTTTTGGTCTTTACTCGCACAATAGATAGTAGTTCATGCTTTATGCTCCTTTATATTCTGTGATGCTTCAAGATCTAATATATTTAAAAAATTAAAAAGTCTTTTGATAGGATAGGTTGTTTGCATATCTAATTATGGTGGTATTTCTAATTATATTTGATGTAAACCAATTATGGTGCTTTACGTTCTAATAATGGATTGGAATAGATGGTGTCTTTGGAACATACATGTCCACTTCAATTTTGACGTAGAGATTACATGCTAAGATTCTCTCTTTTTACATGCAGAATGAAAGCCATCATAGACTAAAACATTGTATGGTGATTTAAATCTTGATTGGTCTATGCCCACAATTATTTTTAAAGATGAACTTAATTAATATTTGACATTGTCAAGGGTTTAGAATTACTTGGTTTAACTATCAATTATAATTTTACCCCTCTCACCAATACATATATACATACATTATATGTCATGATATGTGTGTGTGTGTGAAGAGTTATGCACATAGACAAGGGTGAGTGCACAGTGAAGCAAAATAATTTTTTTAATCCATATATGTCTCCATTGTTTTGACCCCCTCCTATGCACATGATAAAAATAAACCAAGAAAAACTCTGCATATTTCTTGGTTAAGTTGAAAACATAAAAAATTATTTATTTTATTGAAATTTGTGTGGTTTGATAAAAGCTCAATGGTGACTTGGGTAGCAATGAATCTTGTTGGGATGTTGAGTATGGTTTTTCCTAGGGCACCCTTGAGCACACTCTAGGATGGCTTTCTACAACATGTGCGTAGGGTGTGTGTGTGTGTAAACTAAGTAATATTATATATAAATTATATGTTTTATATTAAATATATTATAAGAAAGGTCCCAATAGTTGTGCATGTTCCAATTACTGAACCAGGATTTTATTAACATGTGGTCCATCGATGGATCATATTGGTGTGTATAAATATTAAAGTGAACCAGAAATTGAACATGTAGTATCTAATATTTTTTCAACATTTATTCTATAAAATTAAAAGTAGCCAATCACATATTGATAGGTAAGACTCAAGTATTGATACTTTGATGCACAGCTATTGGTACTCCAAAGGTTAAGTTTTGGTCATAGGTTTCAAAAATGCATTTTATGACCTCTCATGATAAAATTAGTTATATCATAAAATGTATAATGTGTTAGACCTTGAAACCTTAGTTATAATTAGTTAAAATGACATATTAAAATTTTCAAAATCTAAGGTCATGTTATGGCACCTTAATTCAATGTCCAAAGTTAGGGTGCATGGCTATTAGGACATTTCTTATATATTGAAATATAAAATATATAATGATAATTTGATTTATAAACTATATTAACATATATATTATATAATAATAAAATATATTATATAATATATAATATTTTAATATTATATTAAATTATATGATATATATTTTTATTATATATTTTAATATAATATATATAAATATCATTTTAATATATTAAATATATCACTCACCTTCAATTTGACTTGACTACTTGAGGTGCATTTACATTCAAAAATAGGTAAGAGTCCCCAACAAATTTGAAATTCAAATTTACTTTACAAAATAGGGTCTGTATAATTTTCACACATTTTTAAGAGGAACAAAAACCACCAAAATGTCTAATTAGATATATTCCTATTCCTACATATTATTATTTTTTTCTAAATATACATTGTAGAACATTGATAGATCATAACATAGTAGGTTGTAGAGTGTCCAAAGTGTTGACCATATTTGTTACTATCATTTCTATAGATCCTTATTTTCAAGTATTTAATCTTAATAGTATTAAATATTTTTTTACTCTATCTAAAATGTGCATAATCCTTATTTTTAGGTATTTAATCTTAATACTATTCAAAAAAATTTATTTATCTAAAATATGTGATTTATTTGTGTTTACTGTCTCTTTTATTCATTGTTTAACACCTTAATATGTTATGAAATCATTAATATTTTGATAGTCTACCTAGATTATTTAAATATTTTTTGTCTTACTAGAGCGCACCTAGCTGTGTTGTTAGTGACCCTTCTACTGAAGGAGCATGCACATGTCTATCATTCAAGAAAATAGGATTTTCGAATTGTAACACTAAAATATTATAAAATAATATAATAAATATTATTATAAATGATCTACTTGTATTTACTTCAATCAAATTTTAATAAAAAATAGTACTATTTTTAAGAATGTGTGTTGAGCTCAAGGAGGCCCTAGGTTGACCTAGGTAGCAGTGAGCCTTGTTGTAAATCCAATTTCAAAAGGAAAAAAAGTCAAAGGAGTCAAGTGAGTGTATAAGACAAAAATGGGTAGACTCTACCAGTTGTAATTCAATATGGGTAGACTCCTTGTTTAGTTTAAATTCTATGGAAAATAGTCACACAATAATTACTTTGCACCTTTTTTGATCATCTTCATCATCTAGTGAAAACTAAATAATTTCATATATTTATCCAATAAACCATGCAGTTCAAATGTCCTTCGTTCTAAATTAATGAGTATGAATAGTTACTCAAAATTCATTTCAATTGTGCATAAAGTGGTGATCTGTTAATATCCAAAAAATTATTAGTCCCATCCATGGTAATAGAAAAGATAAGATAATATAATAGGTAGTCTCCCATGGATTTATACCATGGCATTTACCAGAACAATTGACTATAACCCCACCTCTAATAAGGATTTGAAATTCTCGAGCTGGGTAAATGAAATAGTCCAATTGAGTATCCAACTTACTATTGATGAATTTATGTGTACTCCCAAAGTAAATAAGTATATTCAACTTCTATTTCTTGAGTAAATTTAACACCTTAATATTTGGAGTAGTGATACCTAAAAGTGCATGATAGGAAATAGTAGGTTGAGAATATTCAGATTCATCCTCAGGTCCTTCCAGACTATTGATGTGTGTCTATGTCAAATATGTAATGAGAATAGTACAATAAAATTTCTTAGATTATAGGGACAACAGGAATATGGTAGTGACATAATGGGGCTTCACTCATTTTTTTGTAGAGATTATGTGGTTACAACTTACCACCTTCTAGTCTACAAGCAGACCCTATTATCGAGACAATAAGAATATGGTAGTAACACAATCTACCTAAATTTGTTATGATGTAAATTACTTTATATTTTCCAATATAAGCCCAAACTCTTAAACAAACAAATAGATATACAAAATGAGCATTAATCTAAAGTGATTCATGTTTAAAAAAATTCAAAATGAGGGAGTAAGGTAAGGTAGAAAAAAAATTCCCTTGCAATAACAAAGACCAACATATATCTTTTGATTTCTATTATCAACCCAGATAGCACCCAGATAACAACAAAGACCAAGAGAACACTATAGAAAACTCTCAAATTATTTGGCTAATTGTATTAATTTTGGTAACAACTATATTCTTGTTACAAATGAGGGGGAAATTATTGGAGGTTTGTCAATTATGTCTCCAAGGTTACCAAGGATGTTGATGAGGTGTCATGTGTGCTAAAATGACAATGACAAAGTGTGCTTCAATGAGACTCAATATTCTTACATTATTTTTTAGTATTTGGCTAAGGGAGGCATTTTATGGATGATATTTTTGGTATGGACAAGTTGTAGAGATCCTATGGTGCGTCAAGGGTGCTTATAATCAGTATGAAAGTGAGTGGACTTCATCTGGTTGATCATTGTTTTTATCTGTACATTTTGGTATAGTGAAAAAAAATGTGAGTAGGTAGTTTTTTGATGTCACCATTTCCGCATATGGATGAGTATGGGGGATTTGGTCATATGGTTGTGATCACATTATTCCCTAGTTTGAATTTGAATATTAAAATTTACAAAGGGAAAAATGATTGCTATGTATTTCATCCATAACTTTTGATCCAAGATGAATTTATTTATGGATTAAAAAATAAAGTTGTAGAGAGATACATATCACTTCTAATGAACCTAGTTAGATGATATCAATGTTTATATATTCAAATATATTGAGATCTGAAGTGGACTATGTGTTTGCCTATATTCTACAAGTGACCCGAGAAGGATATTTGATCTCATTTTGATGTTGTTTAGATGTCTCATGATGAATTAATTATTGGAAGGTGATCTAGATTCCATGAGGATGATCTATGTGGGATTTGGAGGTGGGACCAATCTATATTCAATATTAACAAAGATTAAGAAGTTGACTAAGTATTCATTCATAGTGTTCATATATACAAGGTCTTTGTTGGAGTTGATTGAGCATATGTAGAGGTGAGAAAAGGTGACTATGATCATTTGATGTCAAAATAGTGCTTTTGTAGGTTGAAGATGAATGAAGAGTTCTAAGTTCATCCAAAAGTATGGTTTGGATTCCTTGTGTGTGAGTTAAGGTTTGTTGATGTCTGAGTGAGCTTGGTGGTTTATCTGAGAGGTAGATCAGTGTATGGATTGTGTGTATGACCATTTGGTCATGTTATAGATATGGTGACAAATTTGTTAATGAGGATTGAAGAGTAATCCAAAAGGTAGGTTTGGATAAATTGAGTGTGCAGAGTTGAGGAGTGGGGTTAGTTGGGATATGTAATGTGTCTTAATTGATCTTTGTGTGTTGGTTCAAGTATGTAATGTGCTTTAGCCAATAAGGTGTGTTGGGTGATAGATTTTTTGTTGAAGGTGAAGAGTGATAACCATATTTTTATCATCTAGTGTTGAAGACATTAGTTCAAAGGTGGAGTTATTCATAGGTTTTGTTATGGTTTCTCAAAATTTGAGGTGGTTGTTAATTCCTTCTAAGTTGAAACTTTCTAAAAGTCTAGTTGTTGTGGCTACTAAGATAGATAGGTGTAGTATCACCTCGTGGAATTTTAGTCTCACTAAATAAGGGATGGTAGTTCCTTGATCAATTAAATCTAGTCTAGATTGGTTTTTATTATTATAGGATATATTCCAATGGTAGGTTCAAGTAGGTTTTATTCCCTAAGAGGGTTGCCCATGTATAACTAACTTTATATGCTTGATATTGCATTATCTCTCATGTTCATTACTATGAATGATGTGTATGCTTCATTAATGATTGTGGTAATTGATTAAGAGTTTGAAAGGGTTTGGAAATTTAAGTTGGATTCTCTAGGCTCACTAATTCACCCCCTTTTAATGATTGCACCTCTAACAATTGGTATCAGAATAGGTCCTTTAGAGGAAGCTTAACAACTTGGAAAATATTATGATTAGGTAAAAATATTGATAAATAGTTAAAGAAAGAGAATAAATAGTGGATGGTTGTGATCAAAGAACTTGAAGAATAGATATGTATTTTGAAGAAATATGCCAAAAAGGATGAGATATTTATCAATGATCTCAAGGTTTAGCTAGAAGATGTGAGGACATGTTTGTATTCAAAGGAAAAGGAAATATCAAGGCTATAATTTGGTTATAAATAGATTAATTTACTTTTACAAAACTATGCAACATGTGCATGTAAAAAAAATATAAAGTTAATTTTACAATGATTTGATCCAATTACAAGGAAAATATAAATATATGGGCTGCTACAAAAATTGTACATGCATAAGGATTTTAGCCTATCAATGTTGAGTTATCTAGATCATTGCAAGAACTTTAGTTTCTTAATTTATGTAGTTAATTCTTGCACCCCTTCCTCTATCTCTTGGTGAGCTAACTTAGTTCCTTGTCGATGGCCACCATAGCATCCTTATGAACTTAAGCTAGGTCTAGGATATTTTCCTCATATATAGACTATCTTGGCTATCTATTCTACCTCTTGGTGAAGGAAAACACTGGTTATCATTCCTCAAGGATGATTTTGGCACCCTAGTCATCTTCTAGTTTCCTTTTCCTCACCCTTTAGATAGTGTCAGTTGGAGGATCAAACAAAGTTGACACCAAGGGGAGCATTGTGATTACAAAAGTAGGCATTTGAGTAGGCTTACTCCTCAAATCCATTGCTTAGGGAGGGATATCTATTTGGGATGCATTGGAAGTTTTAATAACAACCTCATTTTTATCTTCCTCTTAGACTCCCTTCTAATTCTTATGGGCCTTTTTCGAAACATCAGGTAGGGAAGGCCATATTTTTTAGACTAGTCCATTCCCAATTAAGGGAGTGGGTGGACTACAACTAGTTTACATTTCATGTATTGATTGACCTTAATTATTTTAAGGAGCTGTAGTGGACCTAATTTCTTAAAACTTATTATTTTGGTAAAATTTTTGTGGACATTTTGCTTAAAATAATTCCCTTGAAGTAATTCTTAGAAATAAAATTACAATCATGTGCATGTTCAAGGTATCTCCTAGGAGATAGCTTGAAATAAAATTCTAAGTGTGCATCAGGGTTCTTGCCAAATTAAAAGTTATCATGGTTATATCAAATCCTCTGCAAGGACCTTTAAAATTAACATGGGTGGTATTCCAAGGCCCTCTGAGATATATCTTGAGAGAGATACCTTGAAATAAAATTCTATTCATGTTCATGTTCAAGGTATCTCTGAGGAGATACCTCCAAATAAAATTCTAATCACTTACATCACAGTTCTTGTCAAATAAAAATGTCTCTTGGTTATATCAAATACCTTATAAGGACCTTTTAAATCAACATGAAAGGTATTCCAAGGCCCTTTGTGGTATCTCCTAGGAGATACCTTGAAATAAAATTCCAATCATGTGCATGTTCAAGGTATTTCCTAAGAGATATTTAGAAATGAAATTCCAATAGTATGCATCAAGGTTCTTCCCAAATAAAACATTGTAATGGTGATATCAAATAATTTTCAAGGAACTTTGTAATCAACATGGAAGGTATTCCAATTCCATTTTAGGTATCTCCTAGAAAATTCCAATCATGTGTATGTTCAAGGTATCTCCTAAGAGATACCTCATGTGCATCAGGGTTCTTTCCAAATAAAAAGGGTCCATAGTTATATCAAATCCTTTAAAAAGAACTTTTTAATCAACATATAAGGCATTATAAAGTCCTTCAATGTATCTCTTAGGAGATACCTTGAAATAAAATTCTAAATCATGTGCATGTTCAAGGTATCTCCTAATAAATATCTTGAAAGAAAATTCCACTGGTGTGCATCAAGGTTCTTTCCAAATATAAAGTTGTCATGGTTATATCAAATACTTTGCAAGGAACTTTTCAAGAAACATGGAATGTATTCCAAGGCCCTTCAAGGTATTTCTTAGGAGAGATACCTTGAAATAAACTTTAATATTCTGCATGTTCAAGTTATCTCCCAAGAGATACCTCAAAATAAAAGCTCAATCGTGTGCATTAGGGTTCTTTACAAATAAAAATGTGTCATGGTTATATCAAATCCCTTACAAGGACATTTTTAATTAACACAAAAGGTATTTCAAGGCCCTTTGAGGTATCTCCTAGGAGATACCTTTGAAATAACCTAAGCATGTTCATTGAACCTATTGTAGAAACACAAGCAACAATTCATAACAATATTAGAAGAGGTAAAACCATGATCATCTAAAAATATGTCCATTAATCCAACTAAGAGTTTGTAAAAATATACAAAAAAAACATGCATGGATATGCTCATGATTTTGTGATGATGGTAAAATTGATCCTCTAGCATGGTAGGATATTTTCTAGCTATCTACATGGAGGAAGATCTCGCAAGGGACAAAAATAAACCTTTGTCCTCTTGCACAATAGACAAAAATGTTCCTTTCCTATCCTCATGATTACACAAAAACTAACTAAAAGGGACATGCCACTAATGGGCAAAGTACAATGGTTTCCTGGTGGGAAACAAAAAGAAAGAAGGGAGGGAAGGGAAGAAAGAAGTGGTGCTAGCTCAGAAAAACCAAAATATATGATTATGCTTTAGAGTCATTCTAAATGATGGAATCTTTTTCCAACTTGTTTTTATACTAGGTATATATTTTAAGCATAGGAGTGAGATTTCCTTGGTCTAAGCCTGCTTGGTATTTGAACTTTACTCTATACTCTTCAATCTAGGTTGTAATGATCTTGATATTCAATATATGCATAAATACCCTTAAGGTAGGGAAACACCATATAATACTCCTTTAGGAAGGAATAACTCCACAATGTCTCTTCGAGGGGACAACCTCCAATATCCTCTTACAATATAAGACTCAATGCTTACTTGATATCTTTACCATGATAATCATCTCCTATATATATATACATATATCTAACCCATTGATGGATAACCTCCTAATCTCAATGTAGGTCGACCATTACCCAATATACTACTTCCACAAGTTACTCTATTATCCTAATATATTGTACCTATATAACTAACTAAGGGGATGTGTGCCACATGTTAGCAGCTCCATCAACCCATATATATCAATACATCATATCCCTAGGTACATAGCATTCCTTCCCTCCTTGACATGTTTCATCCTTGAAACATAGGAAGAAACCAAATAATGAGTGTGCTTCAAATCATTGTACACTTGTCTCCAATCTCGATCATCTAGCCATCCATATGTGATCTTGGTAGGTGATAGCTCTCCAAGATTGTTTCCAAATTTTATTGTGCTCCTCTGATTTTGTTCATGATCATAATTATATTGCTTTGGTGTCCTAGCATAATTACTCCTCTTTTTGTTCCATGTACCATATTCCGCTACGCTTCTCTGATTTTGACCATGTACATAGTAGGTATTCTTCCATGCATAGTCATAATGATTTCCCCATTCATTCCATGTGCCATAGTATTTTTTATTTGGATTCCATGCATATCCATAATGATTGGAAATTGTATTCCCTGTATAGACAAAATGATTTTTATTATGACACTTCCTCACCTGGTTCCATGATTGTTTCCTCTCATGATGATGTGGGTGTCTATATACCTCAACTTTTTCCAATACTTTGACCTTATCCACCTTTGCTTCTACCTCTTCCACCTTTTCCTTCTTTGTGTCTTGAGTAGATGATGTTTTCATTTTTAGTGTGTCTTTATCTATATCATCTGAATCTTCATCACGATCTTCATCACCTATTTTAATCTCATCCTCATGATCTACCTGGATTTTTATTGGTGCCTTTTTCACTATGATATCTTGTAAACTGATCTTCTTTTTCTTATACCAAAACTTCATGAACTTTTTTTGAACATTAATATTCATTGTTCCCAAAGTCTCTAACCATGGATATCCAAGAACTATATCCACATCATCCATATCCAAAGCATAAAAATCTGAATGCAAAACATATTTTTCCATAATGAGCTTCAGATATTCAAACATTGAAATATTCTTACCATGTACTTGAACTTCTTTGATATTCTTTGCTTGAACATTTAGATGCTTGGACACATTCATGTTGATGAAGTTATACTTGCTGGTAGGGTTTATGGACACAACCACCTTATTCTTTTGAATGCATCCATGAAATTGAAAAATTGACTCAGATTTCTTTGGAGCCAAATTATTTGAACCCTTATTTTCTTCTTCTTCTTCTTCTTCTTATTCTTCTTTATATGATTCTTATTCTATTGCTTCTTCTTCTACTTCTTCTTCTTCTTCTACTGATTCTTCTATTTCTTCTTCTTCTTCTTGTTATTCTACTGATTCTTCTATTTCTTCTTCTTCTTCTTTTTCTACTTCTTCTTCTACTGATTCTTCTTTTTACTTCTTCTTGTTTTATATCCCATTGATCTAAAAATATCTCTTCCATTTCTTTCCATGAAGAAAACCTTTCTGTACAGCTCAACTGATCAAACCAATCTAGTGCAAGCCCAGACAAAAAAGGAGTTAATCATCTTTGCCCAAAAGTTTTTATAAAATGATTATCCAAAAGGAGCCTCCATTCTCTAGCATCAATATCATCTTCCCTTGAAAATATTTGCAACTCCATGATCCACAAAAAAGTTAAGGTTCATGAAACCCTAAAATGTCAAAACTAATCCATAAAATAGCAAAAAATCACTCCAAACAACTTGAAAAAATCTGAATTTTTTTATGTATTTTTCTTAGATCTGCTTACATCTGTAGAAAAAATTTCGAATAAAAATTCCTTATATTTCGGAAGATATAGCAAAATTAATATAAACCATAAAATATCAATAACTCCCTCAAAACGAATCAAAAAATATCTATTTTTTTAATGTGACTTATTTGAAATATTTTCCACATCTATTAAAACTTTTGTGAAAATATTCGCAACCAATCAAAAGTTATTGATGATTCAAAAAAAACTACGGTTTCACTCCACAAATTGCCCAAATCGAAGCTTTGATACCACTTGTAATGATCTTGATATTCAATATATACAAAAATACCCTTAAGGTATGTAAACACTATATAATACTCCTTTAGGAAGGAATAACTCCACAATGTCTCTTTGAGGGGACAACCTCCAATATCCTCTTACAATAGAAGACTCAATGCTTACTTGATATCTTTACCATGATAATCATCTCCTATATATATACATCTATCTAACCCATGGATGGATAACCTCCTAATCCCAATGTAGGCCGACCATTACCCACCATACTACTTCCACAAGTTACTCTATTATCCTAATATATTTTACCCATATAACTAACTAAGGGGATGTGTGCCACATGTCAGCATTTCCATCAACCCATATACATCAATACATCATATCCCTAGGTACATAGCACAGGTAGCAAACTTTTGAAACATGATTTGCTTTTATCCAGTTGGTTCTTTAAGATTGTCACAAGACTTCTCAAGTGACACCAACTATTTTATTTTATCAACATAAAAAGACTCTTTTGGTGAATCGATGAGGTTGATTAGAGTAATGTGTATTGTCTCTTTCTCCAAGTCACTTGAACCATCAAGCCTTTCCATCTTCCTTAATGCAACATCTATCTATTTTATTGTAGTCTTAAGGGGTTTCTCTTCTCCTTTTAAATCAAATATGTCATCTTTTAACATCATCAAATGATGCTTGATTGCTAGTTAACACTCTTTAGCCTTTTTGTGATCATTGGGAGTAATGATCCTTTCTGTAATCAAAGTATTTATTCCCATCTTGAAGACCTCATCCATTTTACATTGTACCTCCTCCCATGTATTTAATCCATCTCATAGAAAAGCATTTGAACATCAAACTCCATCTTATTATCCCCTATGTTATTCAAGCATTTCAATATTGAGTGGATTATTTATTTAGCCCTAAATCATAGGTATTATTTCCATTTTTTTGTTTCTCTTCCTCTAGACTTAAAATCATAAATTTGTCCAAAATCAAATGACTCTATTGAGAAGTGAGGATGATTTCAAGCAATACTAGTAGTTGGAGTTACTGCCTTGGGCTCACTCCGTATCTTTTGCAAGTACTAGATCATAGCTTGATTTTATGCCTTCAACTCTTCCATGGTGGCTTTGTCTTTATCCATTATGTGAGCCACCATGTTCATCAAAACTTTTGATCTATGTTTTATCTCATTCTTTGATGGCTCCCCCAGACTATATCTATAAATAGTGTAACTCTCAAGGGGAACATCTTTCATTAAAGAATCTAGTGGGAGAATGGCTACCTCCTTATTCCTTTCTCCTATGGTAGTGAATGTGGTCCTAGAATGTCTTGGCCTTATTGGGGGGTTGGGCCTTATATTCCTAAGTGATCTTAACTAAATCAATCCCCCTAATTTTTCTCATAATGTCCTTCTTTTGCTTAACCTATTCCTAAACCCAAAGAAGGGATTTGATCTAAAATCCCATTGATGTAATGGACATAGATGTAGGGCTCAAGATAGTAAAGGGTAGTGTCATCAGAGTAATTGATGTAGGAAGTACCAAAAGAATAGTATGTGGACTTAACATCAACTATTTGATTTCTTCATCACTTTCTAACTCCTCGCCATCCTTGTTTTCTCTAGGTTTACCTTCCAATTTTAGCTTTATCTGCTCCAAAAAACTACTTCACCTTCTTTATTTTCTTGAGACTTAGGTATAGATGAGGCTATGGTGACCTCCTTGTTTCCCTCAAGAAAATATTCACCAATCATGACCTCTAGACCTTTATTGTGGGTTAGATCATGGACCTTGATATGAAGGAGACCTGAAAGTAAGTCAATTAAAGCAACATTACCTAAAGCACTCTCTTCATCACCTTTACTAGACTAGTCTAATTCCTTATTTATTTCTACATTGGTGGGAGTACCCATTTGTAGGTTTTCTCCCCAATTTTCTTCTATACTCACCTTCTCCTCTGGTGCTAAACTTGTCACCTTTGAAAGGGAAGGGATAACTTGTGATACCTCTGGAGCTATTTGTAGTCCTTCTTGTGTAACCATCCCTTTAGGATCAATGGTGACTTGAGTATCCTACTCTAGCTCCACCTTATCCTTCTCATTTAATTTATTCATTTCCCCAACTTCCCCCTAATTATCTTGGCATAGTGGATGGGTGATGACATTCTCAACAAGTGTCTCTATATCTGATGAGATCATTTCCTTTTCTTGAGGAGCCTAAACTTGAGTGGCCGCATCAACTCCAACCTTCACAAAATCTTCAAAAGAGAGGGGATCAATTAAGGTCATAGCTTTGTCCTTATCACCCTTCCTTTCTACTCCTAAAGGACCCTCTTCTGAAAATAAACCAACCATTGGGGCCTTCATTAGGGTCTTGGGTCTTTCCCTTGGAGTTATTTACCCAATTCTTACTTGTGGAGGAGTGAATTCTCATTGATTATTCATCACCTCTACAATGGGCCTCTTCTTCATCACTCAAATCCCTCAATCTATGATCATATCAGGATTGATCCTCTTTCCTCTTCGTGGGGATTTCCTTAGAAAGTAAGTCTTTGAACACAACCTCTTTTCTCTTCTTAAGATTCCTAACTAGAGGTTACCAAGCCCTTTTTACTCTTTTTTGCTTGGGATACTCTACCTCATTTTCAACTCCTCTCTTCCTTAAATAAATATTTGGGAGAGGGATAATGGCTAGCTATTGTGCTCGTGGAGCAGGTGGGATAGTAGTTGGATTAACCACTAGATGGTTGATAGGATGGATGGTAAAATTTAGGCTCCTTATGATGTGATGGATATTGGGGTGACACTAGCCAATGTAACCTCCCAAATATCAATTTTATCCCAATTTTTAGCTAGATTTTTAAAATTTAAGGACAATCCCAACTTGGACTACAATGTAGTTATGGATTCCACATCAATTCTCTTGGTGAAATAAACATCACCAACCTTGCTCTTCCATTTTCCCTTTTCTACTAGTGGTGGAGCCAAGGGAGAACCATTGTATTTTAAGAGGAAACCCTTTAAATCCTTAACCTATCTAAGTTATTATAGGCTAGGGATGTTATAAGTACTAAGATAAACCCCATGTTCCTTCAACCACTTGAAGGTTCTTCTCATGATTGTGGTGGCCCTCCATGTAATGGATTCATTTTCCTCAATAGTGAACTCTACCTATGACATGGGTTGGACTTCAATATTGGATTGATTATATACTCTATATAGTGTCCTCTTATCATCTTCCATGTCCTTGGGGATAGGAGTGATATTGTAAGTGATAACTTCTTGCACTGTCAGTCTCATATAATCCAAATTTATAACATCTTCCTCAGTATTTCAAATGGACCAAATATCTTCAAAATGTGATTGATGCATAATTATATTAGTCATTTTGTTCACCCACCATCTGATATCATAATTTGACTTGGGTGGCATGTTGTTAATCACATACTGGCCCATCTCTTACTCTAGTCCCTTAGCTTTGGTAACGAAAGGACATGAATAATGTCCAATTTAAATTGGAAAATTGAAATGGTTATTTACATTCTTTACCACTATCATCTCAAGCATGGGAACCATCTTCTTTCTTAACTCCATCACTACTAGTCTATCGTCCAAGTATCTTGATAGTTTGTATGGATATCTTGAGTAGCCACTTACCTTGATATAAGTAAATGATCTTATTTGAATATACAAGGTTTCATATTTATCAATTATGTATTTATCCCCCTTGGACATCCTATTTAGGCTTCTTATAGGATATAAGACACTCACCATAAGATTAAAGAAGCAATTGTAAACTTTACATAAATTCTTCTTGAAGCCATCTAGAGTTATTTTGGGATAAACCTCATATATTCTCATCCTATTAGGAGTCCTAGTGAGCCCTTGGAATGTCCTATTATGCACCAAGCTATACATCAAGTATGAGGACATGTAAAATATACTTGTGATTTCCTCATTTGAGTATAATGCATCCTAGAGTTGTATCATCTGCATGTGCAGATTATCACTTAAAATGGTAGCCTAGTCTAGATTCTTCCATTGTTCTAACACATAGATTAAGATTATGGACATCCAAGGTTCAAATTTATCTATATTGGGCATCCCATAAAATCTTGTCACCATATAAATTACATACTAGGGAAATTATTTGAATTCTTCTAGTTTTAGACTCTTACACATTCTTGAGACCTTTGGCCTTCTTTTGACTAGCTAGTACGAGTTGACATTGTCCCATATTGTCTTGTAATTCTTGTCTATATACTCTTATCATTCCTCTAGAGAGAATGTGATACTTTTAGGTTGGGGAGTAATCCCAAGAATGGTGCTGAGGGATAAAGGAATGAAAGATTAAACAACTGATTAGCTTCTATGGATGACATTCTTAGTATTTGGTTGGTATACTTTGGCACATGTATTCACTAACTCTAGGTATGTGGCAGCTAAGGGGAATGCTACCATAGGGGTGACATAACTCATTCCAAGTTTTGAGACTAATAGGAGAGGGTTTGGCTGATGTAAGACATTTAATAGGGCTATAAATTCTAATCCCTAAACATTTGTATCTTTGATTTCATCCAAAATAGAAATAATTTTGCTCTTGATAGATGCTAAAGTAGTTGCCATTATTCACTAGCTCTTTTAGTACAATACCTTGAAATTAAATAAATTCATCACTACGATCACTCTCAAAACACCTTCAAACCTCCTCAAAAAACACAGTATAAGGAGTTAGAAAAGCACTTACTGATAATCTAGAGGGCTGAATGTAATTGAAATTGAAGACCTTTGAAGCATTTGTCGTAATCACTATTTCACATTACACATAGTTAGGGCACACAAATGGCTCACATACACAAGTAAAAGATATGAATTCAAAAGTTAAACATGGATGAAGTAAATTACCTTAGTCATAATGCTTTGCATTTTAAAATTAGGTTTATCATTAATGCTTTGAAGCTTAATGGCTAATTACCAACTACCCTCTTTAAGTCATTTGAGCTTATTTTTTACAAAGGAGAGAGAAGGTGAAAATATTTATTTTATGATGGGTAATCCTCCTTGAAACACATGGATTCCTATAATCAAACTTTTTCATTCTATCACTTTACAAGCTTTTGGGAACATTTTACACCTTGCCCACCCAAAGGTAAGTGAGACAATTTTCAAAAAGGGCTTGGAGCTTGAAAATCCTTGAGGATCTACCACGTATCATCACTTCTCTTTTCAAATCTAGGCATTTAGGTTATGAATTAATCTTTTCACCTTACCCACCAAAATATAAGTGGGGCAATCTCCAAGAAGGTCCCCAAACTAATAAAACCTTAAGGACCCACCACATGTCTAACTTAGATGCTAGATCGGACTCTCAACCAGCTTTCCACTTTTGTACCATCCTTCTTGATATGTATAAGGGTGAAATATTATTATGATCCTTGAAAATAGTCTTAGGAGTCCCTTGAGATAACCATGTGTCTTTCATTCATCTAATTTGGGCAATTCCTAATGTTAGTCACCAAAACACATTGAAGGTGCAACACAGCAATTTCACCTATGGCCCCCAAACATTTATTCTTCAAGCATGAGGAATAAAATCAATGTATTTAAGGATAATTGGATATATTTCCATCTTCTCATAGTGAATCTTCATATCCTAGACTACTTCATCCAAGTCATCTAGTAGTGTCTTCCATGTAAATGAAAAATGTACTCCTATGAAGGATAAATCCACTCTTACCCCCATTTAAAATGTATCTCCTAGGAGATAGATACCTTGAAGGGTAAATCCACTATTTTACATGTTTGAAAGGTATCTCATAAGATATACCTTGAAGGTATTACAAAGGCCTTGAAACTATCACCTAGTAGTCCTTTTATGTAAATGAAAATTCAACTTGTTCCTTGAAGGAGAAATCCACTCTTGTACCTATTTGAAAGGTATTTCCTTGGATATAACTTGAAAGGGGAAATCCACTCTTATTCATGTGTGAGAGGTATATCCTAGGAGATACCTTGAAGGTATTATAAGGGGCTTAAAAATATAACCCAGTAGTGTCTATTACATGTAAAGGAAAATTGCACTTCGAAAAATCCACTCTTAACCTTGTTTGAAAATTGTCCAAACTCTAGGAGGTGAGGGAACATGCAAGTAATGCAAATCTCATTTGATAATAAGTGGATGAGAGATGGTGTGATAGGAATTCATCAGATCTAGGATTTAAACTTGGAGATTTAGTTATCAAATATTAAATCTATCTCTTAGGAGATACCTTGAAGGGGAAATCCATTATTGTTTACACAAGTCATTCAGAACATTTATTCACACAAAATGTCCAATTTAAAAACTCTAAACAAAAAATTCTAAAGACCCAAGTCCCAAATAATAATTCTAAAAGCCTAGCTCAGGCTTGTGAATTATTTGATGTGGCTATTGTGCACACATAGAAAACTACACCAATGAAAGCACTAGTACACATCTATAAATATGAATCAACTTGAACTCAACTATCTTAATCAACATGTTCACCAATATTGAACTTAACTATCTTAATCAACATGTTTACCAATGTTGAATCCCTATATGTACCAATATTAGGGTCCAAAGAAGTGATTTTATTAGTTGAAATGAGAGGGATTTTCCTGATGACATCATCTTGATTATTGAATCAAAAAAAGGACACACCTTGCATTTTCATGATTATTTTTTAATGATGACACAAATTTGTATTAAGATATTAGATATTAACATGTGCAAGGTAATTATTCCTAAGGCCTTACACATTTGGGGCTCTCTAGGCTCACCTCACATTATTTTATTTTGTCATAGTCCCATAACCTATTCATTTCCATTTATACAAACTTGAATAGTGAAGCTTTTAAAATAAGTCTATAAATATAAAATATAGGTGGGGATCGAGATCAGTTCAAACCAATTTCATGCTTTGATGTCAAGGAAAATGAATATGTTTGGAATAAAATGGTCAAATATGGATTGGTTCCCTTCATAGAATGGCTCATTTGGCATGACACATGGCTTTCTAAGGACTTTGATCATGGTTGGAAAGACCATGAAGTTCGTATGCATGGTTTGAGAATCTTGATCACTGAGGAGATCATTGGAGAGACTACCAAAATGCATTTTTTTGGCATCAAAACATTCAAGGACAAGAAGATAAAGGAGGAGATTTTCAAAATTTTCTTCATGAAAGAAAAGAAAAAACCCAAAATTTCATCCCATAAAGGTTTCATGAGGTTAGAACTACCAAGGAAATGGCCTAAAGTCTACTTCTAAATAATGAGGTATATTACCTTAGAATGAAAATATAATGTGATTTTTCCCATCACTTCTTATTACTCAAGCAGTTCAAAGGCCACAACATTAACATTCTATTTTTTCTTCTACAATCCTTGGAAGCTTTGGTACTAAGCTTCAAGAAGAACCCTTCAACAAACTTAATTCACTAAGGTCTAATTTTTTTGATAATTAAGAGAGGGGAATCATAATGGTCATAAATTTTCATTGAGGCAATTGATATCCCTAGTGAGAAGGAAGAAACTAAAGGGGGAGGAATTTTTTATAGAGTTAGCTTTTGATCATGAATTGGAGGAACAAAATGTTGGGGACTCTACCAAACCAATGAAAGAGGATCCCATACCAAATATGGGGATTCCCACCTATGTCCCTTCATTATATACCAAAGACAAAGGGAATTTTAATTCCAGTTCCAAGGTAGATGTAATGAATTCCCTTCAAAAGTTGCACATGAAGATTTCCATCTAGAAACTTCTAAGTAATGAAATCATGGATGAGTTGAAAAGGTTACAAGGGATCCTAGGTCATGTGTCAATAGCCTCTAAATTGGGCAAACATCATCTATAATGCACTCCCCATGGTAAAAAATCAACTCAGAGTGGTAGAAAGGAGGACGTCAATAGGGATCTCAAGGAGGAAAAAGTGGAGGTCTAGTCTACTAGCCTCAAATGCAAAAGATAGGAAGAAAATAAGGATCAGTTCATGAGAAGTCATACCAAAATAAGGAACAACAAAGGTGATAGTATTATGACCAATAATTTAGTCTTTTATTGTAATTTGGAATATTTGGGCTTGCTCTATCCAAGGTTTATTTTAAGAGGCCATATCCTAAACCCCCTTAGATCCTTTTAGGTGAATCTGATTCATAGCTTTGATGAATCAACATGTTTGAAATGTTCTTCAAATCATTAATAGCTATTATTTAGTGTGACTCTTATTCTTTAGTGTGGTTCTTATTTTTTAGTTTGACTTTGCCCTTGGTAGGGTCAAAGGGCTCTGTGAATGATATAATAGAATATATCTACTTGTGATAGAGCTAAATGATGTTCCTACATTCAAATTTTCCACTAGTAACCATTTAGCCCTACCATCCACATGGCTCTTCTAATGGTAGAGCCATTAGGCTCAACCATTGGTTGAGCCATGTGACTCTATCATTTGACCTAGTCATTCAACTCTACCAAGGAAAGAGCTACCTATATTAGCCACTAGCAAAAATGAATGGCTCAACCAAATAATCCATCATTCAGTGGAACTAACTAACTCTAGTATTCAACTAGGCCATCCAACTAAGCCACTTGGCTAGGCCATTCTACTAGGCCATTCAGCTAAGCCACTTGGCTAGGCCATTCAACTAAGTCATTTGGTTGGGTTGTTCAGTTAGGTGATTCAACTAAGCCATTCAACTAAGCCATTCACTCTACCATTAGACTGGGCTATTTGGTTCTATCATTTGATCAAGTCATTCAGCTCTACCATTTTCTTAGGTTATTTGGCCCTACCATTCATTAGGGCCATTTTTCTATACCATTCAATTAGGCCATTCAACTCTACCATTTATCTAGGCCATTAGACTCTACCATTCAAAAGAGTTATTCGATCAAGTCATTCAATTTCACTGGTGAGTGTTGTGTAGGTGAGACCCATATTTTTGAATGAGTTGTAGGTGTATCCATTATATTAGTTTGATTCCCTTGAGAGTTAGGCCTCAAGCTTCAACACTTCATAATCCATTTAGATCATATAGGCTCACCAAAAAAGGTCACCAAAAAATATGAAACCCTTGGTGACATAAAAATTGAATTGTTTCATGGGTTCAATTTTTATGTCCCCAAGGGTTTCCCCTTTTTTAATGTGGTCCATTTTTTTGGCTAGTTCATATGTTTTCATATGAATTATTAATCTATCCAATTGATCCATGACATGTTTGCTAGAGACAGCTTCACTAGTTCCTGATTCAAAGGTACACATGCCAATTTTTGTTTGTCTTTCATGGTTTGAAATTTTGGTTTCCTTATTATTTTCCTTGTTTGACAACATTGTTTAATAATGTTTTTCACTATTGTCATTTATCCATGTCATTTGTCATGGTCATTCAGCTATGTCATTTGGTTAATTGACTTTTAGAATTATTTTTTTGTTTTATATCAAGATCAAGGAGTATATATATGTGGTGAATTAAACTATTTTTGAAGATAATACCATAAAAGGGTTGGTGAGCTGACCCCCAAATTAATATATATCCCTAAAATTTTGGTGATATGGTCCAATCTACTAAATCTAAAAAAATTCCAAAACCAAAATCTAAAAATTAGAATATTCATGAATTAACAAATATTCATCACTAAAAAAACCCTGGCTTTATCTCTTTCTTTTGGTCTTAGGTTTTTTTGGTTAATACTTTACATAATTTTTGTAGCATGGGGCTTTAACTACTGGGTTCATCAGTTGATCCTTTTTTGTCCTTTGGCTTTGTCATGTCTATCTTCTAGGTTTCTTATGTAAAGGGAATGAGCCCCTTAAACCCGACTTTTAATCAATCAAATTATATATATATATATATATATATATATATTGAAGGGTATTTTAATACCTTCATGGATACCATTAAGGTATTTCCTAAGAGATACATTTATACATAGAGCAACCACTGAAGGTATTACAAGGCCCTGTTATCTTTAAATATTTCCAATCATGTACATTTTCAAGGTATCTACTAGGATACGCATTGGAAGTACTACAAATACATGTCTGAAAGTCACTCTTATGAGATACCTAATATCTTAAAACATCAATTATGATACACTCAAAGGTAATAAAAAGACCTTTAAGGTATCTCCTTAGAGATACCTTGAAATAAAATTACAATTATATGCATGTTGAACGAATATTAGCATATTTTCATGGAAATTATCTACAACATGGAAATTACAAGTATAAATTTTGCAATAGGAAGTAGAAAAGAATCATAATAGCATGAGTGAATTTACACAATCTTCAATTTTATACACCACAACAAATATAAAGTTAAACTAACATGGTGTTAAGAATTCTGGATCATAAATAGGATAATACAAGATGGAATAACCTAAAAAACAATAGAGTAAACACTACACACCATGTATACGTAAAAGAATCTTAAGAAAAAAATAACATCAAAATAATATTACATTACATCATATCACTATATATATCTTTTTACATGGCTCTGTCTCTTCGCATTATAGTTTTTTGGCATATAAAAAGAAAAGAGACATGGCATTCTTATACATATCTATTGCCTAACAAGGCTAAAGACATCCAAAAGATCATATAGATGATAAAATGATACCCTATGCACATGTCCTTACTCCATGTCCAACACTTTCATGGACTTAAATTATTGTTTCATCTTGAGAAAAAATCTAAACTCTAATCTCAGCTAAAGCTGGAAAGATTAGCCTTTCACAAAAGTGGCAGTAATTGCTCTAGGTTTTCTAGTTTTCCATGCTTGCCTACCACCCTTTTTAGTTCTTAAACTGTAAAACTTGAACTACACATTTACCTATTGTGTAGGTTGTGGCTACCCAAACTATGATTTTATATCTACCTTTCTCTCCTACAAAATTACTTGGAGCTCTTATGGTGGAACTAACTTAGGTTCATCTATGATATGCATAATAACTAGTTCAACCTATGAGAGTTCATGTTTGAGCATTTTCTAATTATCAAATACTTATCACACCATGGTAAGAAAAATGCATAGTGGAATCTGAATGACCATCAAATTGTGCAAAATTACTTATTCTATGATGATAAAGAAGTCTCTAGCATTTGATAACTTAAGTTGGATATTTGACATAATCTCATCCAACCTATCTATAGTCCTTTAGGCTTGAAGTGCCACAAATGTGTTGTGCATTATCTCATTCTACTTGACCTAGAGATTCTTCATCATGGTATCTTTCACTTCTAAATATAGTTGAAATGTGTTGTTCAATGTTTTCTCAGTAACCATTTCATCATTCACTACAACTTAAGTTTTATCCACTGTTGTGAACTCTGGTTTAGTAAAATCTAAGGATTTGTCAAGATGCTACCTCCAATCAAGCATTCCTTGCACAATCTACTTAGCCTGGTGCATAGCTATATTTGAAAATTTTTACATATTCCTCTAGAAGTTTAGAAATACCTTTCATCTCCATATATATATAGCCTATCTTTGGGTGCATAGTTTAAGTGTGCTTACCCAATCCTTTATTAGCTAAGTTAGTAATGTATTGAGTTATTTCTCCTTGGACATCACTTGATCACCAAGAACTTGTGTAACTAGATAAGGACAAGATACATTGATGAGTTGTATAGCCTTAGAAATTTGATTTTTTGCTTCCACGTTCTCCTCACGTAGTTGAAAAAACATATGTTCCAAGTCTGAAGCCTTTCATGCAATGGATTTTTGGAATGCATCTGCTCCTTCAATTTCCTTATATAATGGTAGATTTGAAACATCCAAATATATCTCTATGGAATTAGAAGCAATCATGGTGGATCTCATTCAGATAGTGGTATCTAGGGATCCCTCCATTACATATACATCATTTATTTCTATATCATATTGCGACTGCTCCAAAGATTTGGATTCAAAAACTGTGACACATCTACACATGAAAAGAAATATAGATTTAATTAAAAGGATAAGTGTATCCTTGTGTCTCATCATGCCCCTAGACTTCACCTGATGGTTACTACTTGTTATGGCTAGATATCTGAAAGATACCAAACATTCAATTATAGTGGTTGAATGACTCACTCAATGAATACTACATTTTTTGTGCATTAGTGGCTATACCAAGCTCCCTTCCTGTGGTAGATCCATAAATTGTGCAGATGATGAACTAGATTCTAGATATTTTTATAAAATTTCTACCATAATTTTGCATTGAGCTTCTTTTTGACCTAAAGTATCCACAATAATAGTGGGAGGGGGTTGCATAATATCAACCAAATGGTCACTTCTTAACTTATTTTTTACTTGGAAAGTGCACACTACTTTTCAGAAAAATAAATCCTTCTCCTTCTCCTTATCATAGACCTTTTGACTGATGTCTTTGATCATGCATTAAAGAACTTCCTATTTATCAACCCACAACATCATGAGATCATACTCCCAAGCTATCCTTGGCACATGTGGGTTGTCCAACTAAGACTTGATTTACCTTGATCTCTCTTTGGCTAGTGGTAGTGAGGCTTTTTGTGCAAGTCCCTTCTATTTGCATTTTTCTTGCTATGGAGGAGCTACAAACTATTGGGGTGAGGCATATGGTTATACAACTAGTTTTAGTTATTCTTACATTTATTAGCTTTGTTGTATAACTAGGGCTCTCTACCTCCATACTTTGACTTGTGCTTCAACCATTGTGATGAAAAAGGGTACTGGAGTCATATTTGGCATGTCTAACTCATTCACCTTGATTTGAAAACCATTGTATAACTTGGTTATTGATGCATGTTGCCCCAAATATTGCATGACATCTTATGGAATTTGAGGGTGTGACCTAATCAAAGCTAAAGCCTCAAGCCACCATGTGTTATACCACCCCAATTACTCATAATATTTTCCTGTCTTAGACCAAGTGATGATTGTGAGGGAAATAGTAGGCCAAAATTATGAAGTAACATTAATTTGGCCTAGTGGGGACTTCTATTTGGTGAAGCATAATAACAAAACTAGAAACTGATATTAGAAATTTGTGAGTTACCTAAAAGTACCTTCTTGATATTAATGGTAAGCTTGGATGAGAGAAACTTGAGCTAAATAAATTTCTCATTCTATTGTATCATGTGATACACAATGCCAATTACTCATTTTATTACTTGTTTGGCCTACTTCATTATCTACCAAAACCTCTTTGTAATACACTCTACTAGAATATGCTTTGAAACATCCTCAATGGAGTCAATTGGGGTTCCTCTACCTAACCTAATGGGAATCTTGTCCTGAACATATGGATGAATTGGCAATGCAGTAGACTTGTATAACAATAATGATTTTCCATGATTTGGGAGGCATGTTGATCTCACCATGGTCTATGCATTGATCTAAATGGTGATATATCTAGACAAATGAATATCCCCTTGGTTATATCTACTTAACAAGGTATGCATGACATCATCCATTTGCCTAAATGTAGGTAAATTGATAAACCTCTCTATGTTGGAACCTTGAAGCAGATGTTGAAGTGAAAAATCTCCTACTTGTGTACTTGGTTATGCTGATAGGGCAAAGAGATTAACTTTGATCATTTCCACAAAGTTAAAGGGATCTAGGTCATTGAATTTGGTTTGTTGAAGACCTAACACAATCCCCATTTTTTCCTTCTGTGCATCTATGAGTGGCATCAAAAACTTGCTCTTATCCATGACTAAACCTATAATCTATGTTGTTTGATTGATTTATTCTATCAAAATCTAGGTATCAATTTTTTTGCATAGGTATATCAAGAGCAAATAGTAGAATATTCTTCTTTTCCAAATTATATAATGTTTTTGAATTGTTCCTCTACTCCATTTTATGGCTTTTAGCATCTAATTTTCTCTATCCAACCTCTTTAAATGCACTAATTTCTTGGGCATGAGTGTTCTTCCTCATCTTTAATATTTTGGCTTTGATGGTGACATTTTTTATCTCAAAAATCTTGAAATTACCCCATAACCTATCACATCCCATCTCAATCTGACTCAAACAAGATATAATATTTCCAAATTCCATGTCATTAATGGTATTACATGACCTTTAGTAGTCCTTCTACCATACCTATCTTATCACTACTACTTTCTGAGACTTAATTTGAGATTGATATACTCTTTTACTAGATTACTCCTTAATCTCCTTTCTTTGGTAAAGTACAAAAAATGATATTTTACATTTTGAACTAAGTAATTAAATGTATTTAATAAGTTGTATTATGCATACCCATAAGAGCCTCTTAGACTCTACATGCATGCAGTAACAAATATAGTCATAAATGGAACAAGAGTCCTTATTCAAGGACCAAGAAATCTATTAGTTAAAGAATGACCTCACTGCCCACTCCTAGACCGTAGGTATCCTATTGGGAAAGAATAAAGAATGTGGCTGCAAACTTGAAGTCATCATTTTGGTTCATTAAAAACTCATAGAAACTAAGCACATAGGTTAACATGGCCACAAACTTGAAGTCTTAGTCCCTTCCACTGATGACACATGTCATCACAGTATTCCTCAAGAAATAACAGAGTTCTTATTTAAATAAAATGTATGCCATTGGCCCAGGGAAGTGGGCCCCATTTTTAACAAGAATTTTAGAGGTAGTTTGAAAGGAGACACACATCACCACAACACTTCTCACATATCCCTAAGATTTCATACATGAAGTTTCATCTATCAGTCTCTAGGTAAACATGACGGAGACACTTGGCATAATCATGGAGAGTCACTTGCTCAATGAACTTGAAGTATTTTTTGAGTGTTAAAATGTCATGGGTTAGTAGGTGCATGCCACATGTCCTTGACTATTGATAAATGAAGTCTTAATCTTAAAGTCATGGGTGCCCTTAAAGGTATTACAAGGCCCTTCAAGGTATCACCTAGTACTAGCTTCAAACCTTGAAGGGTTATCATACACATATTTGAATGGTATCTCCTAAGAGATACCTTCAAACTTTTGGGTCCACAACAGAGATTAAAATCAAATATATGATCCAAAAATATAATAAGCTAATCATTTTCCATAATTTCTCTCAAAAACCCCATTACTCATTATCATTTTATATTGTAATAAAATACATGGTTGAATATTGACTTAATTAGTTATTTTTATCTACGCATCTATTATGCTCTGATGCACATTTGAAATATATCTCCTAGGAGATACCTTCAAAGTAGGATGAAGAAAGAATTGAAGTATGATGTATATGATATTAAAAGCTATTATTTTTTTGGATTGACATAAACCATGTCATTAAAAAAAATGTTATACATTACCATTTTTACATTTTTAGTTTTTAACATATTTACATGCTTATATTCTAGTATAAATATAGCTTCATCTCCTACATATAGGTATAAATTGGACTAATTTTATAAATAACCTAATTAACAACTTTTCTCATGTCTTTTGTAAATGTACAGTTGAAAATCATACATCAATGCTTTTCAATGTAGAGACTATGTTTCTCTCATTAATAATGGTAAGGTTGTTAGTGAAAGAAGAATACACAAAGTGATAGGTCCATATGTTGAATCTCTGGAACCCATAAATCTCACTTCCACATGCCACAATGAGGAAATACCTATTGAATGTGTAAGTGTTAATGTGATTAAAGCTTTTGATCTGACTCTACCACTTCCATTTCTTATAGATTTTGTGGGTAATTTGGGGGATGTATTTGATAGTTTTACTAAATGGAGCACAAGCATGATGCAACATGTCATACACAAGTTTTTTATAGATAATGACATGGAACAAAGTCAAAATAATTTGTATCCAATTCTGCATATACAACCATTTCAACAAGACAACCCTTGCTTGGATTTATTTGTTTGATATATTGATGATCCTACCACATTTCAAAGCCTAAGAAAAACTTTTATTAAAAAAAGTGTACATTTGTTGCACAAATGCTCTTGCAAATGATGAAAAAATTGCTTTTGGTTATATTGAATTTTCACAATTGGGGGATATTTTTGGTTGCATTCTTGTCCCAATGTTAGAAAATGAATTGGGAATTTACATAAGGCATGTTATACAATATTGTGAGAATTGTAGTATAGAGGAAATTAAAACATCTATCATTAGATGGCCTTCCAACAAAATAGTGGACAATAAGACTTGTAGAGAAATCAATTTATCATACATGACACCAAAGGATAAAGAAATTGTAAACATTTGGGATGTAGTGGACAATGAATTCACTCCTTTCTTAACATTCCTAATGCAGAGGCATCCAAAAAAATTAGCTCATTCATACAAATACTCAAGCCAAAAAATAATTCAACCAAATAATCCACTCAACCAAGTGGAGTTTGATGAAAGCATAGATAGTGAGATTACAATAATGTATCCAGATAAATTGCTACGCCCCTAACCTATCACATGTATGAGGATAGTATTAGCAAAATTGTGGATTACTTGTCCCTCTTTGACATTATATTACATTTATCTATACTTTATTTTGATTAGTAGGTCAAACTATGGAGTAACCATGGCCTAGATAGACTATATATAGGAGGTAGTGAGTAATCATTTATCATCATATTGTGAATTTTGCTCTTATTGAAGCTTGTGGAGGTTGCCCCCTCGAAGTGGCTTATCTATTATCATATATTTGGATATATTTCAGTCATATTTGGATATAATTCTGTTGTTATACTTAATTCTTGAAGTAATTTCATTAGAAGTGGTATCGAGCTGTGATTTGGGCAATCTTGTGGGTGAAACACTAAATTTTTAAATTTTGCGATATATAAAAAAAGGTTGTGAATTTATCTGTAAATTTTTACTTTAGGTGAGAAATAATCAAATCAAGCTTCCATTAAAATTTTAGCTCATTTGGATCTGTTTTACAAAATTTATCGCTATTTTATGGTTTTTCATAAAATTGCTCTATAGTGCGCAATTCAAAGAATTTTTTTGAGTTATTTACATTTTTGGAAAGCCTAGAAAAATTTTGGACATGGTATGTTCTTTGCATATTTTTATTTGAGGCTGACATAATTCCAAAATCACTTGGTCAAAGTTGGGTCAAAAGTGCCAATAAGGGTCGACATTGTAAAACCCTTTTATGGCAGGTCCACAAACTCAGGGCCGAGGGAAGGGTGCTGAAACTCCAAGTAAAACTCCTAACAAGGAAGATATGGAGTCAGAAGGGGAAGGTACTAGACCCTTTTTACTAGGGTTTTTTGACATAGATCACAAAGTGAGCTAGCTTGACTATAGTGTGCAAGGCATTTAGAGTGAGGTGCAAGACATACAATCTAATATGCAATCCATAAAAGATAGTTTGGGAGATATCATGATGGCTTTAAACATTAATCATTCAAATCATCAAGATAACTCTATTTCACAAACCCACCAAGGTGGTTCTCCTAACCAATCTACTTCAAATCTAACTCCATGGCCACAGAGGAACCTATTACCAAAGGTGGATATGCACAATTTTGATGGAAAATATCCACTCAATTGGATCAACCAAATGGAAATTTTTTTGACCTACATCAGATTCCAAGTGGATAGAAGGTTACCATGGCATCCTTGTATCTTGAACCTGATCAATTCATTTGGTATCGATGGTTGTGTGCTCAAAAGAAAAAGATGACTCTCAATGTCACCTGGTCAATTTTTACAGAGGAGCTACAATTACACTATGGCAATAGTGTGACAGAGAATTACTTCAGCCAACTGGCAAAATTGTAATAAACTGGATCCATCAAGTATTATATTCATCATTTTTAGAACTTATCCTTACGTGTGGAGACAATTTCTGAAGCAAACTTGAATGACCTATTTTTGGGTGGACTCAAGGACCACATTCAACATGAGGTACGAATGTTTAATCCACTTAATATTTTTGATTCTATTATCCTAGCACATAGAGCTGAGGAAAAATTCATAGCCAGCAAGAAGCATCCATTCACTCACTTCAAAGATCATAGTATATCATCACCAGCATTTCCTCCACCTACTAGATTGACCCCTCAGCAAATTAAAGAGAAGCATGCAAAAGGATTATGTTTTGGTTGTGAAAGCAAGTGGAGTAAAAGACATAGATGTGTTGAGAAGAAGTTATTCTACATTGAGGGACCAAACAAAGATGAAGAAGCAGATGATGCCTCTAATGATGATGAGGAAGATATAGAGGAGGTACCTGAAGATTCCCAACCTACAATCTCTTGTCATGCACTTGCAGGTATTAACACTCCACAAACTCTTAAGGTAGTGGGTTTCCTCAAGAAATAGAAGGTGATAGGGTTGATTGATTCAGGGAGCACACATAACTTTATAAACCGTAATTTGGCCACTTGATTAAACTATTTCATCTACCCAGCACCATAATTTTAGGTCATTATTGCAGATGGTGGCACAATTAATTGTTCAGGAAAATGCCATAGTATTAAGCTTACTATGGGTGGGTACAATCTCAACTCTCCTATGTTTGTTTTCCCATGGGTAACATAGACATTGTTTTGGGAATCCAATGGCTCACAACCTTAGGTACCATTGAGATGAACTTCCAAGAACTAATCAAGCACTTTCATTCTGAAGGTAAGAAAATTAAACTACATGGATTACATGCAAAATCTCCACAATTTATTAGTTCACATTAGATGACCAAGATGCTAAAAAAGGGGGTAGAGGGAGTTATTACAAGATTATGCTCCATAGATGTTCAACCCACACAGGTATCTACACATCTTGATCTACAAATAATTCTTGAAGACCACTCATCTATTTTTGGGGCCATGCCAAAAGGACTACCACCAAAAAGAGAACATGATCATGCCATTCAACTAATTCCAGGTAGTCAACCATCCAATATCAGACCATATAGATATCCATATGAAAAAAAGAGTGAAATTGAAAAGATGGTCCATGAGATGCTAGAGGCAGGGATCATCAAGCATAACCAAAGTGCATATTCATCACCGGTGGTCATGGTGCAGAAGAAGGATGACACATGGAGGATGTGCTCAGATTATAGGGAACTTAACAAGTACACCATCAAAGATAAGTTTCCTATTCTAGTAATTGATGATTTACTGGATGAGTTGCATGGTGCTAATTATTTCACAAAATTGGATCTTCGCTCGGGGTACCATCAAATTAGAATCAAGGATGAAGATGTTCATAAAACTACTTTTAGAACACATGAGGGCCATTATGAGTTTTTGGTAATGCCCTTTGGTCTTACAAATGCACCATCTACTTTTTAGAGCTTGATGAACACTATTTTTAGGCATTTTTAAAGGAATTTTGTGCTAGTTTTCTTTGATGACATATTGATTTATAGTCAGACATGGGAAGCACATCTGTAACATGTGAAACAAGTGTTGATAGTTTTGGATAAGCACCAAATTTATGAGAAACCATCTAAATGTGCTTTTGGAGTATAGGAGGTACAATACCTTGATCACATTGTTTCCTATGAAGGGGTCAAAGTTGATCCTTAGAAGATCAAATCGATAATGGAATGGCCCATGCCAAAAACTCTCAAAAACCTTTGAGGGTTCCTTGGACTAATAGGTTACTATAGAAGATTTGTGAAAGGTTATGGCTAGTTTGAGAGAGAATTTGTCTTTGGCACAAAATAATATGAAGCAACAAGTAGATCAACACCGTAGTGAGTGAAATTTTGAGGTGGGTGATTGGGTATTTGTTCATTTCCAGCCTTACACGCAATTGTCCTTGAAGCAATAGAAAAAGGACAAAAAACTTGCTCCTAAGTATTATGGCCCTTATCAGGTTCTACAAAAAATTGGAATTGTGGTTTACAAGCTTGAGTTACCTCATTCATCTGACATACACCCAGTATTTCATGTTTCTTGTTTGAAGAAGGTCATTGGACAGAAAGTTTCTGCCCAGACAGAACTCCCATAACTAGATGAAGAAGGACGAGTCATTTTGGAAGCAGAGAAGATCCTCTAAATATGTACTAAGAGGTTTAGAACCAAAGAGATTAGGGAATATTTGATCAAGTGGAAAAACAAAAGTAGTGAAGATGTAACTTGGGAAGGTGAATATTTTATGCAACAACATCTAGAGTTGTTCAACGTTGAGGACAACGTTGGTTTGAAGGGGAAGGGCATGCTACACCCATAACCTATCACATTTATGAGGATAGTATTAGCCAACTTGTGGATTAATTATACCTATTTGGTATTATATTACATTTATCTATGCTTTCTTTTGATTAGTAGGTCAGCCTATGGAGTAACCATGGCCTAGATAGACTATATATAGGAGGTAGTGGGTAATCATTTACAATCATATTGTGAATTTTGCTCTTATTAAATCTTGTGGAGGTTTCCCCCTTGAAGTGGATTATCTATTATCATATATTTGGATATATTTCAATCATATTTGGATATAATTATGCTGTTATACTTAATTCTTGAAGTAATTTCATTACATAAATGTTGCACCAAGAAATGTTTTTAGTCAGGATTGTCATTTAAGATTTTAAAATCTACAAAATGAAGTTGCTTGATTCCATGACAATAGATAGGAGGCAACATGTCTTGGATTCCCTTTCTGTCAGTTTGTTTAGGAAAAAATAAGAACAAAATTAGCATTGATTTTTAGGGTACAAAGATCTATTTGGAAGCTTGGCTTAAAATATATAGATTAAAGAGAAGTAACTTTTTTGACATTGAAAATGGGGAATGAAATGCATTCCATTCAGGGATATTTTGTCAAAATACATAAAATAAAACAATGGAAACTAAAGATTCGATGGACAAATTGGTGGATGAATTTTTAGATGTTTCTCCAAAGTTAACATACCAGGTAGATATAGATGGGTCACAAGAAAATGTTTGATATCTTATAGCATATTTCACTCAATAATTAATGAGCCACCACATCAATGCACATATAATAGATATGAAATATGAGATAATATACCAACCAAAATTCAATAATATTTGGAGAACTAATTTTCATGATGTGGCCATTGCCATATCTGATGACTTTTCTAGGTGCAAAACATGTATCTTGTTGACTCAATAGAAATGCTCTAGGTCCCTCTCTAGAGATGAAGAAGAGCGTATCAATCAAGAATTCATGATTCACTCAAATCAAATACTTTTTTCAAGACAAATATATTACACACATAAATTAATGTCAAAGCAATACCCTAAAGAATGTTTTAGTGTCATTCATGACAAGGTGGAATGTCAAAAAACATTTGTGCTGAGGACAGTGATAAAAAGCAAAGTATTTACTGACATAATATTAAAGTTATCAATAACATGGATTATAACACATGGTCATGGTGTAGGTAGATAGGGGCATTGTTTTACCATGTGTTCTTGGAGGGTGTAAATTTACTATCACCTCATTGAATAAGTGCTTCAAGGATATGAAAACAACAGTGTCAGATACTTATAGATCTTTACTAACTAAACTTGGGTCTTCAAAATATCCATTGTATGATTCACTTTTATCTAACAATTGCTACCCTAAATGCAAGAAATATAGAGAAGAAGCACAATCAATTTGTGCCTTCAAGAAACTCCCTTCCAGGCTATACCTTCAACTAGACAACTATTATGGGGACAATAAGAATAGGTACTTCCATCCATAATTATATTTTTAAAACGTCAAACCTTATATGGAACTAATGTTACATTTACAAATTTATAAAATCATGTCTTTTTATATAGGTATGTATTGTAATATTTATCTCTCCATGTCTATAAAGGTGTTTTCCTTAATGTTGAGGTCAGATTTTTATTTGTAGGACATATCCATGAGGACATCGATGGGACATTTGGAAACCTATCTGAATGTATAAAGAGAAAATATGTATGGAGTGTGGTAGAGATGATGGATACCTATAGGACATGTGAAAATATAATAAAATTCATGCCATATTTGATTAAAGAGGTAGTGGATTTCAAAGAGTATGTTAATAGTTACCAGTTGAAGGGAAGAAATGAAATAGTAGGCTTGACAAAAGATCAATACTTTCACATATACATGGAGCAAGGTCAGCCCATTGTGTGTTACAAAAACTCTATAAGAGATAAAAATTGCCCCCCCCCCCCCAATTACATTATGGGGAATAAAAGAAAATGGTGAGCCAAATGTTCCAAAAGGTAATTTGACAAAAATATATTTTGAAGACATAAAAAATAGAGAAATGTCTTAAGATTCCATTGTTGTTAAAGACTTAGATATAAGTAGAAAAAAGAGTGAAAAAGAAATTAAATATAAATTGAATAAGTATGTATAATAATTCAATGAATTTGGTTTGACCAAAAATAGTAAGTGGAAGGATCTAGCATATTACTTCCAAAACATCCATGACATAATGAAAGAAGACATGTTCGCTTCTAAAGTTGAATACACATGAGATTTTTGGCCTAGAACTCATCAATAAATAACCTTGCATAGAGATCTACACAAAATGGTTCATGATAGCACCATTAATTTTTGAGTGGCATCTACAGGTACATATGTTGGTCTAAGAAGCAAAAAAAACAAGAATTACATTTGATTCAACTCAAGATGTGCAAATATAAGATATGTTATTTTTCATACCTAATTATTCTACAAGAGTGGAATACATAGTATGGGTTGTTAGAGCTAAAATAAATATTGAGATACTATAAACAAATGTGGATATAGAACAAAGTGTCAATATAGCTTGGTTCATCCCAGTTCATGCAAGGAAAAAAGATGCAAAAGAAGTAGATTTTTTTTTAGGTTGCTTGGACAAGAAATAGAATCCAAACCTAACTAAAACATCTTTACCATCCATACTCATAGATAATATCATCTACGCTTGAAAACCAAATAAAAATTAGAGAGGTCATACACTTGTTCTCACTAATTTTTTGAAAGGCATTGTAACTGACTATTTGAATGCATCATCCCACTAGGCACTAACAAGAATAGTGATAAAAAGATTGGGAAATTTGAAATGGTGTTTCCTTAGTTTTGGAATGAGAAATGTGAATGTTTTTTTTTTAAATTTAGTTCATTTTTTGAGTATGTATAATATTTTATTTATTTATTTATTTATATTTATTTCTAGTGGCACTTCGTATTTTGTGTCTTGGGAAATACACTTCGGCATTTGACTTTTATATTTTCTATTAAAAAAATTTAGTATTTCAATAATTTTGCATCTATTTAATAGTATTTGACTATTGGAACATCCATTTCATAGTTTTGCATCCTTCAAAATGGTCTTTAGTAAAAGGTATTCATAATTTTCACATCTAAGAATTTAGTACATGCAGCTTTTATGTTTTGTAAAATACAATTCAATATTATCTTTTATGCAAAAAGGTCTTCAGGGTTTATGCCTCATAATATCCCACTTGAATGTTAAAATTTATTCTTCAGCATTTGTGTATCGACAAATTTTATTTGGATTTTCATGTGGCACTTGATATTATGTGAGATAATACTAGATAAACTTTGATGGTTATAAGGACGTCACTCAAATCAAATTAAATAGAGAGTTCACAATGTAATCAACTAATGACATGTGGCATCCCAATCATCCCAAGTATTCTAAATCACATATCAATCAGGTGCATGATTGATGTATGAATTATTTTTCCTTAATAAATATACCACCAAGTCTTATAATATCTATAAATGCATGTTCTATGAACCAGTTGCATGGTCACATAATTTGGGCTTATTACAAATATATAATATAGATGTGTTTTATATGTTATAAGTCCAAGTAATTATTGATGAAGTCTAACTTATTTATGATAGTTTTCAACTACTAGTAAATAATTTATTTATGATCATTTTAAATAATTTGGACTTATCACAAATATATTAGACATATATGAGTTATTTGTAATAAGTCCAACTTAATCTCAATACAATCTAATTTAATCTAGATATAATCCAATTTATTTATGGTAGTTTTCAGAATTTTGGATTGTTAGTAAGTCCAAATTATATGAAATAGTCCTTTGAGCATGTTTCATTAAACAATTCATTTCCTTTAGCATTGGGAGAATTTCACATAATGTCATCAATGTTTTCAAATCTATTAAATAGTACAACAAATATTTTTCCTTGTTGACTTCTCTATGCTATTTATACATAAAACCTACTAATGATGGATATTCTTCAAAAAATTGGCATGCAAGTTCATACATAGAAATCTATCTTGTAGCAACATCTTCATCAAATTTTTACCATCAACCACTCATATTATAATTTTTGGAAATCTAAAAATATTTTGGACTACTTGACATATAAGCATGTAAGTCACAAATGAGCTCCTCCACTTTTGTGACTTTATCATATTTTGTAAATATTTTATATGCAAGATTCATCATATAATACATGTAATGAGTTGGAATCATATATGGGGAAATTGTTGTTTATAGCTGAACACATAGACCATTTTTATGTCCCTATACAACTGATACACCATCAACCCCAACACACACTAGATTTGTATCTATTTCATAATCATCCATCCTAGATCTTTCAAATTAGATACAACCAATTTGTGAATATTTTCAACATTACAATTTTCTACCATTTTATGAACTTCTAGTAGATGAGGTTGCCTTGAATAGTTCTCAAAAGTATAAAGATGCATGAAAATCCAAGATGTGTTGTCAATTACTATGACCTCATCAATGGACAATGAGATGAATAATGAATTTTGAAATTTTTATTATAAATCTTCCTTCTCAACCATTGATAGACATTTTTCCATTTCCCAAGCACTATTATCTGACTAATGTGATTATGAAATATCAAAAAATCCATTATGTTGAAATAAAATCTTATAATCTAAAAAATCAAGAATAAGTCTACATTTTTTAAGATTGTGGTATACAGTATAGAACTATATATATTTATCCTTTATATGGGACTGCATAATTTTTTTGAAATTTACTTTGATTTTCCCCACTTTATCAATAAGCTATTTTTCATTTTTATTATTATTTTCATACTCGCATGCATATATTACATGCATGCATTCTTCTACATTTTTATACTTGTGTGTTCTTGTTATCTTTCTATCTGGGTGCTTCACTATCACACACATTTTTCCATAATGTTTCTCAATTATGTCCAACTCTAATTCATTTTTTTGTTCTCTTCCTAGTTTCTAGCTACATATTATACATTTGCATTCTATTGGATTATCATCAACATTTTCAAGATCTACAGGGTTAATGAAGGGAAATTTCATTGCCCAGTCCACCTTAAAGGACCTTCCAATTGTCCATCTACTTCTATTCCTTTGTAAATATTTCTAGTGGAGTTTTTAGCTAAAATCTATGTTTAATAAGAACCAACAATATCTTCTGCCACTTGAGTGTCATGATCATTATCATTAAAAACCATATGAGTGTCTTCAAGTGGTGGCATGTCATCGTAAATATAGTCTTTAGAGGGTGATATGTTATTTTGATTAATTATTTATTATGAGATAACATCATGATCAGTGGGGATTTTTGCATGTAAAATTATTTTAATATTATTGAATAGTTAAAGTCAAATTCAAGACAAACTAAAATATAAATAAGTACCTATAATTTGAGTGTATTGTGATTGTGTAGAATTTTTTATTGGCTTTTTAAAATAAGATAATATGTTTGATTTTCATGATAATTGGCCTATCCTTTTACCATTTACACCAAATGCTAGGATGGTTAAGGATACAAAACTTTAGTTCTATTATTCAGTCACATTATGAAAGCTACTATTCAGTTCTACCATTCAATTGCATGACCATTCTATAGTTTGGTTCTATCATTTAGTTTTATCATTTAGTATCGCTATTTGATACTACCATTCATTTTTACCATTTGGTATAATCATTTTGTTCCTCAATTTTTATCTTAGATGTTACCATTTGGTACTATAGTTTAGTTCTATAACTTGGATGATCCTGTTCAGTGTTGTCATTCAGCTATGGTCCTTTGGTTGCAGTGCATGTTCTACCAATGTATTTCATCTTTTGCTTGTTGGGTATTTTTTTGTTATTGGGGAGTGTTTGTCAAAATTATATTTTTATGGTTACCCATGGTAGCTTATGTACTATATATGTGGCCAATTTAAGGGTAAACTAATAAATTATTGTAAATGGTTGGTGAGTTGACCTCCAAAATAATTTACATTCCTAAATTTAAGGTGATTTGGACCCGTGTAACAAACCTATAAAATTTCCAAAAACAAAATTAAAAAAATGGAATATTTTTGAATTAGTGAATATTCTCCATTAAAATTTACACTGACATCAGGTGATAACTCTATACGGTCAACTAACATCCATAAGAGATAACCCAAAAATTAATAACCGTGTAGTGATTAGGACTATCATACTTCATGTCATCCAAGATTATAATATAAATGCCACACAGACATGTATTACACAAAGATATGATATGCATTCAAACATGGCAAAAATGTTATCATAGATAAAAATTGTCATAATAGTTCTTCACACTTATCTAATACATAGCCAAAAATAGAAATGCCTTGTAAAGGATCAAAACATCATCTTTAAATTCCTGAATAGTTTTGCAAAATATTATGCATAATAGAGATGAAGAAGGAGATAGTACAACTATAAAAATGGATAAAGAATAATAAAATTAATTTTCTAAGTTTTGATACCAATGAGAGGCTATACATAATAATGGTGGAATTCTCATTAAATTATATTTCATGATTTAATTGAAAAGAGGAGCAAACATTACACTATAAATCCAAAATGGTTGTTCACTTCACATTCCCAAGAAGACCTTTCATATTCCTACCGAAATGGACAAACAATTTATTGAATAATATAAAAGCTATCTAAGAGAAGAGAGACACATGGGAATAAATAACAATTATATACAATATTGTTAGAATAGGAATTATTTATTCAATGTGTCATAGTGTAAATACTAGATACCAAATAGAAATAAAGTCCCTTTGAATAGAGATTTTGATTTACTTATATGGTGAAACCTTTTGATAATGTATTTTATCTGACCTTATGAAATGTATGAGAAGAACCAAAATAATAGTTTAAATTTGGAAACTAACTTTTATATGGCATGGGGACAAGTTTAATTCATCCATACAGGTCCATAATAATGGTTTTATTCACCTTCAATGAGCCTATCTCAAAGAATCTGGGACAACTGTCCTTGAAATGAAAGTATGTTCAGGATGATGCTAAGAGGGTTGAGTATTAACATGTAAACTTTTGTGTAGTAGGATGAAATATAAAGGGTAAAACCCACATATAGATAAATGTATTTGAGGAGGGTGATTAAGATTAATGTGTTTGGGTGAAAGTCATGTGGTTTAATATGTGTCAAGAATTAACATTGTCAAGTTTATGTGACTATATTTAGGTATTTATATTTTTCCCTCACCCTTGTATTATAGTAATGAAATTTATAGAATAATGGAGAAACAATTCAACCTAAGTGTGTATAACACACACTATCTTTGATATGATACTCAACTTATGTAGGGCACTCATTTTAGAAAACTATGCAGTAAAACATGAAGTAACTATTTATCACGTTTTAAATATTAAAAAATATAAACTTTAAAATGTTGAAAATTTGAGAGGATATCAAGGAAAGAGTACACCTACGAGGGTATGAAACCAAATTTCCATATAAATTATAAGAGATGATGGATAAATATTCCCCCTAGTTGTATAACATAGAGATATGGTCCTTTATTTTAAACAAGTGTAAAATTGAGAGTGTTCAAGTCTGAATTTTGTATAACTAATCAATTCCTTGAGTTGTAAAGATGCATATTTGAACTCTCATGATTGGGGAAATTACCTAATGTACTAATAAAAAATAATGTGGAACTATGATGGGTTCAATAAAAGTGATGTCATGGCCATTGAGTGTCACTATAATTGAATGTACACAATCCATAAAAAAATATGAAACCCCACAATATCATATAGAAGTACTACTAAGGCTATTAAGTGTCACTAGACTCAAATGTACATTACCCATATAAGATTGAAGCACACCTTTATAGATGGATCTAGATTCCATTTAACTGATCAAAAGATAATGAATAATGTTCATGCCCCAATCATAACATCATTTAAAAAAATTGAAATAACAACCATTTTCCTTTGAAATTGTAACTTTTAACATTGAAAATTTCCATGAACAAGCATCATGATTTTGAAACTGCAAATTTGAAATTTGAAAATATGCGTGAGAAAATATCATTCCTTTGAGATTGTATCTTGAAATTTTAAAATGTATAAATAGGAATGAAAAAGTACAATGCGCCATGAATTTTGTGCCAATTGATATAGAATACCTGCATCTCTATGCTTAATTATAATTATATGTGAAACTTGCAGTTTTTATCTCATGTAAATATTTTACATATGCATTCAAGTGTGTATGATTATGGATTTTAGTCTTTGAAAAATGAGTGCATATGCATATCATATGCCCTTATAAATTGTACCAATATGACAATATTTATCATGTGTTTTATTTTTCAGTTACTTAAAAAATTTGAACCTATATTGTGGACCTTTGAAACCTATACTCTATTATAGAGTATGCTTTCGTAATAATTTAGATCTTTGAAACATTTTTTTTGAATAATTGTAAATTTTACTTTATCCCATTGTCTTTTTTTAAAGAGTCTTGGATTTCTAAGATAAACCCATTATCATGCCACCCTTTTGAGATGAGGAATGTAGCTTGTTAGTCACTAATATAAAAATAAGAGTTAATTGTATCATTTGATAAATATATAATCATGTATCATTATGTCATTACATGGATAAGTATTCCATCATAATATTGTAATTGTTATTGAAGCACGTCTATAACATATTGAATGTGTGGCATACAAGTGTTTTTTCTATAAAGATATAGTAATGAAGTATGTAATAAAGTAACAACTTTAAATCTATACTACATATCAAAATTTCATGATATTTACCATGAAACCAATAATCAAGATCAATAAGCATAAAAATACGCACATAACATCATGCAATTTCATACAATAAGCCTAGTGCCACATACAATGGACATGAATATGTCATAAAAAATAAATCCAACGCTGCACATAAAGGACATTCAGAATGTCATAAATAAGGGAATGTTCAAATGTTACACTTAAAATATGGACAAGGACCTCAAGTAATGGACATGTTAAAATGTCACACATACCAAGGAAAAATATCATAGAGATGATCAACCAATTTGTTGTACACATGGGCCAAGGGTCATGCACAATAAGAAAGAAATGTCTAGCATATCATGCAAGAAAGTAACAACATTGAAGGAGCCTATAAAATGTTAAGCATGGGATATACTGAGAGGGCAGGGGGCGGGGGGGTGAATTAGTATATCATATATCTAATAAAACTTTGCTTTAACCAAAATCCACTTAATCAAAAATTCAAGATATGCAATAAAAACTCAAACAATAAACACCACACAAGATAGAGAGAGACACCAGATATAACGTGGAAACCCAATGTGGGAAAAACCACGTAGAACAATCTCAAGTATATGAATGAGCATCAACCCAAACAATATTTGCAAAGACAAACTTGCAAGAGCACCAAACCCCTTTGCCAAGCACCAACCTAGGTACTATTCATGAGCACCAACCCACAAGAGCACCAAACCCCTTTGCCAAGTACCAACCTAGCTACTATTCATGAGCACCAACCCATAGGAGCACCAACCCCTTTGTGTATACCACACACATTTCTCTCAATGTTGCTATCTCAACAAATGATAGTTTAATACAACATCTCTTTCCTCTCTCTCACCTTTGATCTTCTAAGCTAGATATAACAAATACAAATCATATTCATCTCTCACAATTGCTCTTCTAAGCTAGATATTATAATATCAAATGAACCTCTATTTCTCATATTACAAATGGCTACTCAAGCCTTTATTTATAGCTTTCCAAATGACCTTTGGCCTTCCCCCTTTGTGACCATTCAATCCTCATGGAAAATGGTGCCAAACTTGTATGACCGTTCATATTCAAGCCTTTGAAAATTCATGTGGTGACTCTTCATGACCAAAAACATCCTTCCCTCTTTTGTCCCCATCTTGGTGACTTTTCGTATTCCTTAAAGTGTCCCTTCATGAGAAATTGCACCCTTCCTCTTTTGTCTTCACTTGGTGACTCTTGGAATTTCCCAATATGACTCTTCATGGGAGAATGTGTCCCATCCTTCTTTTGTCTTTATCCCGTGGCTCTTTGACTTCTCTATGGGCCCTTCTTTTGTCTCATATGCAACCAAAAATATATTCATTAATATTAACTAAATATTAACTCATATTAGCCAAGATATATTTATTGCAAACAACATTAAATGTAATGGGGCCTTTATCACCAATAATGCTAGACCTTTGACATCAATGATAATATTTCCAACAATCTCCCCCTTTGTCATTGATGGCAACCTCAATCCTGAAACTACCACATCCTGCCACCTATACATACTGTCATCTGAAAACATATAGTAACTGCCCCTTACTTTAGCAACCTGTACCTATTCCCTGTACCTATTTTTTGCACCTGTACCTATAATTTTTATTCGTCCCCTTTGACATCAGTGGCAAAGGGCTTGCCTAGAGCTAACACTTAGCTCCCCCTCAATTGATGATGAACCTCAATGGTAGGAAGTAAAGGAGATTTCTCCCAACTTCTCTTGTAGATACTCAAATGTGTCTTTTGGTAGTGCCTTTATGAAAATACCTGCAATCTGCTCTATAGTACTAATATATTCCATCTTAACCTATTGTTCTACAACTTGCTCTCTCAAGAAGTGATATCTAATGGGAATATGTTTTGTTATTGAATGCATTACTAGATTTTTCAAAATATTTATAGCACTTGTGTTATCACAAAAAATGGAAATAGGTTCATCATAATTTACCTTGATATCTTCCAAAGTTTGCTTCATCCAAAGAACTTGAGTAAAACACAATACTGCTTCAATATATTCTGCTTCAGCTGTAGAAAGTGATACTGAGTTCTACTTCTTGCTTAGCCATGATACTAAGTTATCACCAAGGAAGAAAGCTCTTCCACTTGTACTCTTTCTATCATCTAAGCACCCTACCCAATCTAAGTCTGTATAAGCAACTAAAGTGAAATCTTTACTTGTGGGATACCATAATCCATAATCCAATGTCCCCTTGATATATCTAAATATTCTTTTCACCAACTGAACATGACTATCTCTTGGAGATGACTGATATCTTGCAACCATACCCACTGCATGCATGATGTCTAGTATCGATGCTGTCAAATATAAAAGACTACCAATCATAGATCTATAACAGGTGAATTTACATCCTTGCTCACCTTATTTCTTGTACACATAGGTGTGCCAACTAGTACAAAATCCTCAAAACCAAATTTCTTCAAAATTTCCTTGGCATATTTACTTTGAGATATAAAAATTCCTTTATTTGATTGAAATATTTGTAATCCTAAAAAAAATGATAATTCTCCAAGCATAGACATCTCAAATTCTTTTTTCATTCTATCAGAAAATTCCTTTTTCATCTTTTCAATATTTCCTCCAAAAATGATATCATCAACATATACAACAACAATCAATTGATGCTCACCTTCTATTTTGATGTGAAGATTACTATCAGCAAATCCTCTCTCGAATCCTTGATCTTGCAGGTACTTATCAAGTCTTGCATACCAAGCTCTAGGAGCTTGTTTTAATCCATACAATGCTTTCTTCAATCTGCGTACATGATTACTAATATTTGAGAGAATAAACCCCTCAAGCTACTTAATGTAGACCTCTTCTTCAAGATTCCCATTTAGGAAGGTAGATTTGACATCCATTTGAAACTCTTTGAAATTTTTAAATACTGCATATGCAAGAAACATTCTAATAGCCTCTAACCTTGCTACTAGTACAAAATTTTCTTCAAAATCTATTTCCCCAATCTGAGCATATCCTTTACATACTAATCTTGCTTTATTTTTGGTTACTTCTCCATTTTCATTCAACTTATTTCTATAAACCCATTTTGTTCCTATCACATTGTGATCTTTTGGTCTAGGCACTAATTCCCAAGTATCATTCTTTTCTATCTGATTTAATTCTTCATCCATAGCCTTAACCTAATGCTCATCATGTCTAACTTCTGAAAAATTTCTAGGCTGAATTTTAGATAACAAAGAGAAATTAACTTGTTCAGATTCACTTACCATCATTCTTCTGGTGCAAATTCCTTCTTTTATGTCCTCGATGATGTCACTTTCATTATGATTTTTCTAAACATATTTGGATGGAGTCTTGGTGCCCTTTTTCTCCTTCTCCTTTTCCTCATCTTCATTTAATTCTTCAAAGCCTTCTTCTTCAATGATTTTAGGAATGTCTACTAGATCACTAATCTTTTGTGTTCCATCTTCTTCTATCCTGACACTTGCACTTTCAACAATTTTCTTGGTTCTTTTGTTATAACATTTATAAGCTTTACCTTTACAAGAATAACCAGGAAATATACCTTCATCTGCTCTGAATTCAAACTTACCAAGTTTTTCATCAGTTCTCTTTATGAAGCATTTGCTATCAAAAACTCTGAAATAATCAACTATTGTTGGTTTGTCTTTGCATAACTCATAAGGAGTCTTGTCACTGTTGACTCTTAATAAAGCTCTATTCTGAATATGCACTACTGTACCAACCACCTCTCTCCAATATTTATTTTCTATCTTGGATTCATTTAGCATTGTCCTCACCATCTCCTGAACTATTCTATTTTTCTGTTCAACTACTCCATTTTGTTGTGGAGTTCTGGCTATTGAATACTGTCTCTTTATTCCATGATCTTCAAAAAACTTAATAAATTGATCTGACATGAATTCTCCTCCTTGATCTAATCTTAGACACTTAATCTTAAGATTAGTTTCATTCTCAAGTAATGTTTTGAATGCTTTGAATTGTCTAAAAGCTTATAATTTTTTCTTTAAAAACATTATCCAAGTCATACGTGAAAAATCATCAATAAGAAACATGAAATATTTATCACCTTGAGTACTTTGAGTCCTCATAGGTCCACATAGATCAGTGTGAACAAGCTTTAGCATCTGATTGGTCAAGTACTCTTTTATTTTGAACCACATTCTAGCCTGCTTCCCATGCTGACAAGGTCCACAAAGTGTGTTAGATGGCTTTGTGATCTTTGGAATATTCTTGACTGCTTGCTTTTTACAAATTTTGACAATATTGTCAAAATTTATGTGTCCCATTCTCCTGTTCCATAGCCAACTTTCTTCAATCTGACTCAAACAACATTTTTGACCTTTGATGTCTGATAGCATATATAAGTTATTACCTGTTCTTTGAGCATATGCAATCAATACATCTGAATCTTTTCTTCTAATTTCACAACCTTCTACATAAAACTTTAGTGTGTGCCCCTGATCACACATTGGACTTACACTAAAAATATTATGCTTAAGACCTTCTACATATAAAACATTTTCAGTTTTAGTTTTACCATTATCTAAACTTAGTGTACCTTTTCTGGCAATTCTAGCAGTAGTATTGTCCCCAAATTTCACTGTGCCACCATTGATCTTCTTCAAGGTTATGAACTTTATCTTGTCTCTTTTCATGTGCCTCAAACATCCACTATCAATAAACCATGGTTTTTCTTCATTTATTGCATGCAAAGATGTTTGGACCAACATAAAACCTTCAAATTGTTTCTTCTGCCATGTTTGAATATTTTTCTTAATGAATGGAGCCTTGAAACTTTGGTTCTTCTTGACTGACTTGAACATGCTTCTAAAATACCGAGCTATGTGTCCAAAGTTGTTACACTTGTAAAAAATTATGGTCTCTTCATCAAAGCTTGATAGAGGAGCAAAAGAGTTATAGCTTTTGCTTGACTCTACATGACCTTCCTTTTCCTTATTTTTGAGATTGCTAGCTCTTTTTCTACATTATAATTTATTATGACCATATCCATTACAATAAAAATAGTAACCATAAAAATAGGACTTGTTTGTGAATCTCTAACTTGATTTCCTTTTATAGCTTTGTTCCTTCCAGCCTTCTTTGTCCTCTGTATTCTTCACTTTTTCCCTTCTTGTTTCTTTATTTGTAAGAGCTTCAACATAGCTCTTCTTCTTTTCAAAACCGATACCTATCTTATCTGATATTTCCTTTTGGCTTTCTAATATCTTATCTAGCATATTAGTGCTATTCTCAAAATTTGAATTATTGACTATTTTATTATTGACTGCTTTCTCAATCTCTTCTTTTAAAGAGGCAATTTCAATAACATACCTTTCACATTCTTTTCTTGATATTTCCAACTGTGCCATTAGATCTTCTTCATTTTTCTTGGCTTCTTCAAAGTGCACTTGTAGATCTTCAATTATCTCCTTTGACTCCTTTTCATTTTTCTTGATTTGATGCTTCAATCTTCAGTTTTTCTTTTCAACAACTTTCAACTCTTCTAAGGCACACATGAGTTCTCCTTCCATATTCACTTTGGCTTCATCCTCTTCTTCTTCTTGATAAACTATACTTTTACTTGCAGAGGCACCTTTATGTATTGACATCTTGTGCTTTCTTGATCTACCTTCAAGCTGTAAAACTTTTTCAAAAAAGAACTTGCTCTAATACCAATTGTTAAGCACGAGATACACTGAGAGGGGGGTGAATCAGTATATCATATATCTAATAAAACTTTCCTTTAACCAAAATAAACTTAATAAAATATTTAAGATATGCAATAAAAACTCAAACAATAAACACCACACAAGATAGAGAGAGACACCAGATATAACGTGGAAACCCAATGTCGGAAAAACCATGGAGAAAAATCTCAAGTATATGAATGAACATTAACCCAAATAATATTTGCAAGCAAAAACTTGCAGGACCACCAAACCCCTTTGCCGAGCACCAACCCAGCTAGTATTCATGAGCACCAACCCACATGAGCACCAACCCCTTTGTGTATACCACACACCTATCTCTCAATGTTGCTATCTCAACAAATGATAGTTCAATACAACATCTCTTTTCTCTCTCTCACCTTTGCTCTTCTAAGCTAGATATAACAAATACAAATCATATTCATCTCTCACAATTGCTCTTCTAAGCTAGATATTACAATATTAAATCAACCTCTATTTCTCATATTACAAATGGCTACTCAAGCCTTTATTTATAGCTTTCCAAATGACCTTTGGCCTTCCCCCTTTGTGACCCTTCAATCCTCATGGAAAATGGCACCAAACTTGTATGACCCTTCATATTCAAGCCTTTGAAAAGTCATGTGGTGACTCTTCATGACCAAAAACGTCCTTCCCTCTTTTGTCCTCATCTTGGTGATTTTTCGTATTCCTTAAAGTGTCCCTTCATGAGAAATCGCGTGCTTCCTATTTTGTCTTCACTTGGTGACTCTTGGAATTCCCCAAGATGACTCTTCATGGGAAAATGCATCCCATCCTTCTTTTGTCTTTATCCCATGGCTCTTTGACTTCTCCATGGGCCCTTCTTTTGTCTCATATGCAACCAAAAATATATTCGTTAATCTTAAATAAATATTAACTCATATTAGCCAAGATATATTTATTAAAAACAACATTAAATGCAATGGGTCCTTTATCACCAATAATGCTAGACCTTTGACATCAATGACAATATTTCCAACGTAAAATGTTTAAAATAGTCTATACAATCCATATGTATCAATGCAACATCATCACAAAGTAGAATATACATGTAGCACAATGTAAAATGTGAGAAAATAGCAAGATAATTATAAGATATGTAGCTAGACATGGAATAAATTTAATATAAGGATGTAACCTATTGATATTGTAACTTATATAATAAGATTCCCCAAGCATATGCATGGACACTTCGTAAAAGGGAAAAATGGATCTAGGAATCCATGTAGATATATATGTGCCACATAACACTCATATAACCTGTGAAATACATGTGTGTATATAAAATGATATGCTATCTACTAGTGTATGTGATAAATAAAGTATGTAAAGAAGTAAAATAAAAACTCATGTCATGTTAAAACCTTAATTTTTAATTTTTGAGAATATTTTGAATGTTTATGGAACCTTTGATTTTTAATTTTTACATTTTGACTTTTTTAAAATATATGAAAAGGTAAGTAGCAAGGTGTCAAAAATAGAAGAAACGAATGGTCTTGAACAATCTTAAAACATATATCAAGGCATAATGTGCACTAGTTTTGATAACATGAAAATATGGAGAAAGTGAAATAAACAATATGCCTTCATTGTATATGTGTATTGTAATTGTATAACTTGATATCATATATGCATATAAGAATTTGCATGCCTCTAGTTGGAAATAATTAGTGTGTTCTCATGTAGTATTCATAAGTTGTATACACATAATTATTTTTATATTTATCATCTATTAATAATATATATTTTAAAGACTTGTTAATAATCAATCTCCTTGAGTTTAGGCCTTAAAGTATTCACCAAGAATGGTTTGGGTTAATCTTGCGGTGATTTACAAGATATTATTTTACTATATCATGATTACATCATTCCTTCCTTGATCCAACTTCTTCAAATTATCCTCCTACTTGCCTGACTCAAACCTATCCTACTTAGTTATGTCATTTCCTCTCATATCATATGACATCATCTAGGCCAATACCATATATATAGCACCATTTCCATTCTTTTAATTTATCATCCATCTTGATGTAGTTATGATCCTATTTGTTGACATTCTTACTTATCATCCTGGTTGATGTCAATCTTTGTCAACAAAATCCCATAAACTATATCGACCTAGCCAATCCCATCATCTTTTTTTTTAGCATTGAATTTAGGATTTATTTTAGCTATTAAATCACTATATATACAAGTAATATTTAATTCATGTCATACCATATACACTCTATTCACTCTACTTTCACTCACACTTCTACCCTAAGTTATGTTTGGATGAGGTAGTGGTCTAGATCCTCATATTGAAGAAAGCTTATCTTGTGTAATTCTAGAAGATATACTAGAGGATTCATTTTTGTATACAACCTAAGCCTAAAATTTGAATTCTTCACACATAAAAACTTCTCTTGTAAATCTCTATTCAAGCTATGGGAGATTAATGCTTAATTGGTCCACTCTAAGGTAAGTATGTCATAACCTTATATTATTTCCTTTATAACTTCATAGATTAGATATTGCTCATTTATTACTAAATGAATATGTGTGTATCCTTGTATATGCTATATATACTCTTAATACTAGTGTTGATATAAGATTTCTTAGACTTTCCATATTCTATTTTTGGTTATCTAGACCCCCATTTGGTTAATGATGGAACCTTACCCCTTTTGATCATTCTAACACTTTCCCTTTTAGTTTAGTATAATTTATTTGCACACCTAGAATAATTTACTCCATTTTATTATAATAAACTAATTACATAGGAGACCTAGTGAGAGTTATTACCTTGTGTCATACGATTAGTATTTGGAATCCTTTCCTATTGAACACATGGTATATGCAACCCTCTTTCTATATCCCCTTCATATTCATCACTACCAAAGACATAAGTGTTATCACTCTAGAGTGCACCCTATTCGAAGATGTGTAGAAAACACCCTCACTCTAGTTGATAAAATGGGAACTTTTCAAAGTGCGGGTGACTCTGTGATGAGAAGAACCTCCAGAGAGGGATGGTTCCCTTAAGATTTTTTAATAAATTTGACTATTACAATTTTTTGGATGGAAAATGGGAAGGGAAAACTAAAAATAAATCCTATCTAATTGGGTGATATACCTAAATTTATTATATTATCTTAAATCTTTCTAAAATTGAGTAAGACACATATATGAATCTAAAAGAAAACTCTACATTCAATCTTGAACATCAATGTTTCAAAAGAAGGCCTGAGAGAAGTTTCCAAAGCAAATTCAAATCTCAGTTCTTCATATGACATGTAGATAAAAAAAATATGCCACTTTTATGATAGTAAACAATCAAATTACACTCTATTGTTATTTTTAAAAAAATGTATGCAAAAAATCTTCTTTATTTGATAAATTTTGTCAATTACAATTTTTGCTTTGCTTTAGGAATTTATGAAAAATGGCTTCAAAAAGCCAATATATAAGTTTAAAACCTTAAATAAAGCCAAAATAACATGGAAGAGAGAAGGATTAGTCTTATTTTAGTTAAAATAATACCGAAATACTTGTACAAAATTAAATAAAGGCTTTAAAATCTTTCAATTCTTCAAAAATTGCATGTTCTTCATTTTTGGCACATAATTGAGAAGTGGTGGGCCCGTGTTGAGTTGTCAACATTCATTGCATGAAAATAACACCATACATTGGAATAAAAATATATTTTAAAAGTTATTTTAAGTTTTTTAATTTCCTTATCTTGCATGAAAAGCATGGGAGATGCATGAAACTAGTCAACCAAAGAGATGTGGACTCAAAGACTAGTTAACTTCCACTTGAACACAACTTGAATGAAGTGGTAGTTGTGGATTGAGTTGATAATAATATATCCACTTAAAAATCATATATGTCACATGATAAATCTAAAATTAATTCATTTTATAGCTTTTGAATGCCATTCTTTACTTACTTGATTGACCAATTAGGTCTATTAGGCCAATTAGGCCTAATAGCCTATCTTCTTACATTTGGAATCCATGAAACCTAAAAAAAGATGCCATGAAACCTTATAAAACAATTAAATAAACCTGAAAAAACTTTTCTCAACACAATATATTTGATTTTGATGAGAAAACACTCATCATTCAATCAATAGGGTTGATTAGGCCTATTTTGCTTTATTTTCCTGCAGACTGGCTATTTTAATTGAGCTAGTTAGGAAATTTATAAGATGATTTATTACCAAAATTAAATTTTAAGATTAATATAAATTCTTAATATTTTATATAAATTGATTATATTTCATTTAAGTGTCATGTACTTCATTTTAAATGCTTTTTTCCACAAAAAACATGATTTTTGCTCTCATCTGTACATGTCTATGCATAAAATTTAAATTTATAGAATCCTTATCTAATTTTAATTGACATTTTAAAAATTTTAAGGTTTATCAAATATGATTTTATATCAATAAAATCAATTTTTTGCAAAACTAGTTTTTTGAGGTTTTAAGCGGCTTTGAAACTAAATTTTCAAAATGGTGGTTCATGAAGTACATACCTCCAAATCCATAAATATTTTCATTAATTTGTATCAAATTTACCCCTATGACATCCATGAAAATATTGGGTTCCCATGAAAAATATATAAAAAGTTACCATGTGGAGAAATCTGCCTGTGGGGTTTTGACTGCATTTTGAGTTGTCTACACTATTAATTATTTTTCATAAATAAAAACCACTAAAATGGTATATATTTTTAATTAATTATAATTAAATATTATTAATAAAAACATAATAATATAATTCATCCAAACTCAACATGTGGTGAAAGATATGAGTATCTGAACAAGAGGCTAGGAAGGGTGTCTAGAACTGAAAAAATGAAAATTTCACCAAAATGAAAATAAATATTCAAATTCTTCAAAATGTATAAAAAAATTATCATTGGGTCTGTACCATTATATCAAAACACTCTAAAATTATATTTTACTTGAAAAATTAAAAAACCCCTTTTTGGCCTTTATGCCTGTTTGCTTACAAAATCCTGTATTTGCATGGTTTGCTTAAAATTTAGATTTTTTAGACACTTTAAAGGTATTATTATGATTTAAAAACATCATCCAGTTATTTTCAAACCTTTACCTAGACTTATAAACCTCTATGGCACTCCAAAATGATGCCTACTCCAATAGTGATCTCTAACGGACATGCTAAGGATTGTTATAAAATAATGAGTATCTCCACTTGTTCAATGGCCATAATTTTTTTTTATAGGGTTATACAAGTCAAAATTATCTTGTGTAAAAAAATTGAGGTCTTGAAATCCATGTATCTCCCAAAATGTTTAACTTTCTCTCAAAATTGATCTTTGTGTATGGATTGTCTACATATTTGAACTTGAAAATGTTCTTTTGAAATGATAATGACCAATTTAAAATCCATTTTTGACCAAAATTAATTATTTTTAGTCCAAAATTATATCAAACCTTGCACAAAAACTCTCCAAATCATCCCAAAAGGCATCTTCATCATATCAATTGAAAGGACATGAAACTCATTAATATTATTACCGCTTTAAGCATGTTAATCACATATTTCTACCTTTTGGATGAAGTCAAATTAAATTTATTTATCTATTACACTTTTCTCATCTTTGTCAAGAAAATTCTCCATCTCAACATTGGCTCTATTGAGTTGTCCTCATGGATTCCTTTCGAAAACAAAATGTTTTCACCTCATCTATCTTAGCTACAAACTCTTTAGAATCCTCTTGCAAGCCATCTTCTTTGGCATCCTAGAAAACTAAATCATTCTTTATTTCTTTAGCTGCATCTTCTTCACTTGCCTCACAAAGTAGAGGCTCTTACTGTAAAAGTGTCATGGTAGATTCTTTAAAGTAGTCAATACAATGAAAAAGGTTTTAAAAAGTAACCATAGATACCTAATTTTTCTCATGAGGCTGCTCTTCTTGGATCACCTTCTCCTCATCTCTTTGTTGCACTTTTTCTTGAATAGCTTTCCATGAAGGAAAGTATTTAGGCTTCTGAGGAGGAAGGGATGAAGGCTAAATGATCTCTTGCTTGAATTCAACATCTTGAATGATTCTTGATTGTTCCTCTTTCTTACTTAAATCCATGATTTGGTTCCAAGATGAGAAAGATAAAGGCTCTTTTTTATCTTTTGATTCTGGTTCTCCTCCTCTTTCCTTGTCTTTAGCTCGAACTCTCTGATCTGCTTATCAATATTCTCGTAGAATATCTTCTCTTTAAAGTGGTTAGTGATCTCAAAAATAAGTTGTGCCATAATAATCTCCTTCTTTCTTTGATATTTCTCTTAGATATAACTCCGAGAAGGGAAGGTTGAGAAACATATGAAGAATTTGGCAAACTCAAAGGGGCTCTCAGAATGGTCTCTTGAGAAGGAATGTATGGCATAGCAAGAGAGTGAGGTTGGCCCTGTTGTTCCTTGAGGACTTTTAGGTTTTCGTCAATACTTTGAATGTAGCCACATACATCGATCATCTCACCAGTGAGATGTTTCCAATTGGCTCTTTCAATAGGTGTCCATTACTCTTTTATTTGCTACAAATAATCTCTCACATAATGGATCAGGTGAGTAGGGGTATGTTGGCCAAAAGAGATCTATGAGTACAACTCTAGTGCATACTTTACAAGACTCACTAAAGTTTTTTTAAGTGATGGTATGGATTGGATAGATAAAAAATGGCCATGATAATAAAGGTAAGGGGAAATATTAAGATGGAATGGTTGTTCATAGGGAGGATTAGGGCAGTACTCTTTCATATATGATTGATATAAATCCTCATACTTTTGGTGAGGATCATAGTGTCTTTGGTCATATTGATCATAGTGAGGATAATATGGATCTATACTAAAACAATCCATTTGAGACCATTAGTAAGACAAATATTGAAATTAATCAATATTCAAATGATACATGATGTTCATAACCAACTTTGAGTGTCTAAAAGTTGCACTGATCTTCTAAATGCCTCCAAAGGCTAGAATAGAGAATGATGTCCCACTGAGCATGCCAAAAAATATTATCACCTTGGAGTTTACCCTACTAGAAGATGTATAGATCACACCCTCACTCTACTTGATATAATGGGAACTTCTTAGAGTCTGGGTGACTTTGTGCTAAGAAGAACCTTTAGAGAGGGTTGGTTCCCTTAAGATCTATCTATTAAATCTAAACTACTGTGAATTTTTGGGATGAAAAGGGAGGAAACTGAATTGGAAAATCCTAATTAAAGGGGTGATGCACCTAAATGATTGGTATTCTCTGAAATATATTGAAATTAAGTCACACATATAAACCAATAAGAATTCTTTAGATTGCTCCTAAACATAAATATTTTATTTGAAGAGATAGAAATAGAATTTTGCAATCCAAAATATTTTCAATCCTTAATCTAAAATATTTATGTTTAGGAGCAATCTTAAAAATTCTTATTAATTTATATGTGTGCCTTAATTTCAATATCTTTCAAAGAATACCAATCATTTAGGTGAATGACCCTTTTAATTAGGATTTTCTTTCAATTTTTGTTTTACCTTTTCACCTCAAAAATCATAGTAGTTTAGATTTAATAGATAAATATTAAGGGAACCAACCTTCTCTAGAGGTTCTTCTCAGCACAAATTCGCTGACACTCTGAGAAGTTCCCATTGTATCAATTTGAGTGAGGGTGTGATTTACACATCTTCAAGCACGGTGCACTCCAGGGTGATAACAATTAGTATTGCAAGCTCTATATGATTGACCTTAGTACGATTCTAAGTATATTGAGATGGGACAGGCATAGATTAATCCTATTCCACACATATATTATAGTCAACCTGACTTGAACATTATTCTAACCTTCCCAAAAAATTGGATTGGTCAATTTGATAAAATTCTATTTCAATTTATCCTTCAACAAACTATATCAACTAGTCTAATATAGTTTCTTCCATGTCTATAAATGCCATCGACCAGCCTTAGCCCATTAGATTATTTTTTACAGAGTAAATTATCTAGCTTGATATAATTATATTATTTTAATGGATCAATCAATTTAGTATGCTTCTATTTTTTTTTTTAGTATATTTATTTTACAATTGAATCAACTAGCTTGATATAGTTTTATTTGCTTATTTATTTCAATTCATTGAATGTTGTAAATAGGTTTTTGATACTAATTTTTGAAATCTATTTTATCTTTATTTGGTTTTACCTAGAAATTGTGTTTTAGTTTTCTTAAAACTACTTGGTGACTATCATTCATGGCTACACATTATTTTATTTATTAATATTGTGGCATGAGGGGTTTGCCACAATATTAATACCCATATTACAACACTAAACACTAAATTTAGTTTCCATGTATCTCATGATATATAAGAAATACCTAGGAGGCCATTTTTATTTAACCTTAGGAAACCAACCATATATTTGATTTTTTGGTGTACCTAATAGGAGCTTATCACCCAAGTAAGTTGCTTTTAATGTACCTCAAAAATAGGATTAGTTGTATTTAAGAATATTTAGCCTCTATATTTAGTGATCTAAAACATTGGGTCAACACTAATCAATGAATGCATACATATATTTTAGATCTCAAACTATCAATCAAATACTTTAAGTATATATTCCTTATCTTGTTTTTGAAAATTAGTTAGATGCAATTTATGACTTGAATTATTTTCTTTATTATAGAATGTATTAGCTAGCCTGACACAGTTCTATGATATGTGTCATAACTAGGTTGACAAGCATGATATTGTTTTTTATGTGTTTGAAATACATCATCCAAAAAGATATATTATAATTTCATCACCCTTAATCCAACTACATCAAACAATCTGACATATTTTTATGTTTTCATATTAACTACATCAACCAACCTAATACAATCCATTTCCTTACTATTTTTTCTTGATTCTATTAGCCAATATCATAAAATCTAGTTTTACCACTCTTTAGCCAATTATATCAACCATCTCAATACACTTTTCTTATCATCCATTCTAACTGCATTGCTCAGCTTGATACAATCTATTTTTATTAGCTCATATCCTATCACATTAGCATGCCCGATACAATAATTTTTATTATCCACCAGAAGTGACACCTTTTCCATTAATTACATTGGTCACTCCAATATAGTCATGGTTTTAGACTAATAAATTAACTACATTTGCTTGACCAATACCGTTAATATTCTATAAATTGTAAATTATTATTTACTAGCCTTACAGTCCTCTTAGAATCATGATGTCACCTCTTAATATATTTATTTCTATCCTCAATCCATTTAGATTCAATAGAGGTTTTTCCTTTATTTTCATATTTTCCACCATTATATACAAATCTTCATGCATCAAATTCATTTCAGAATCTTATGATTATCTATTTTCATATTGGCCACTACACATACTGCTAATACATATCTATGTGCAATATCATGAAATATATTGTGCAAAATATATAGATTTTTATCTCATTATCTTTAAAAACATAGGTAAACATTATAAAATAAGATTAATAATATAAAAGGATAATAATGGTGGGTTGAGATAATCTTAACCAATCCCCAATGTAAAATTAAAATAGCCTACATATCCAATAGTCAAAAGAGAGAAATTAAACTACATGTGGTTCTCCCTATTAGGTGTATGTGTGTAATTATGTTGATTTAATAAATGTAACCTTTGATCTAGCTTACCATACTTGAAAAATGGAAAATCTATATTGGATTGTGTGATTTCGACTTAGGCTAAGACCTTCTCATTATGTCATATGTATGAACTATACAATATAAGGTAGTTCCTTATAATGTGTAGAAGTAAATAGATGTATCTTTGATGAGTGCTAGATGATTTATGGATAGGGATTAAGCTTGATTACATATAAATATAAGAATATTTGATTATTTTATCATGCCACTAAAATTTAAAATATACATGTAGACTAATGAGTATTAATTGAATTTGAAAAAAGACTATTGTCTAGTGTAAGGATGATTTTGTCAAATTTAGATGCTTAAAAAATTCTTAAGGTGTATAAGTCAAAGAGACTCATTTAAAATTCAATAATATAGATATGATGATCTATATATATTCTACTATTATTTAAATTAGGTTAAGCATGGATAATGGAATTCCCATAGGTGACTAAATGAAACATTTTATCAAATCTAAAGGGAATATTCTTAGGTTTGGAAATATTTATTATGGAGAAAAAAATATGATTATGATTTGATTTGATTCTTGGGAGGGTAGACAAGGAGCCATAAAATATGAATTCCTAGTTAAGAGAGACAAGAAAATGATCAATTCTAACATGAATTAAGTCCTCCCAAAGTCTTATATTCGTCCAAGTGAATGGGATGTTTTTGAAATCCAAGTTCATGAGTCCAACATCCTATATGAAATCATTTAATTCAGACATGCTATCATTAAACTCTTAGATTCCTCCCTTTTCACAATGAGCTAAGGGGTGATTTGAAATCTCCTAAAACCAACCATTTCTAGCTTCTACTATTCTTCTTGAAATCAACTAGATCTTCTTAGATATTATTTTGCCCTTCTCTAGACTTTTTGGCATATATGTTGGATAAAATTCATTCCCCGTCATCATCCTTATCTCTTAATAACACAATAATATGGTGACTATTTTGAACTAGGCACTCTCCTTCTAGGGTTTATGGGTCCCATAAAACTATTAATCCTCTAGATGCCTCATTAGAGATGATACCAACACATTTTTTCACATATGTTGTCTTTAATTTGATTAAGAGAGTTACTCGACATTTTGGATTCCTAAATAATAAAAATGGGGATTCTTTTTGTTTTATCATGTTTCTGGGTAAGTGAAAAAAAAGTTAGTGGACAAAAAGGGGCCTACCCATAGACATGATTTTATTAAAATTTCAGAAATATAAACTTTTGTAGATAATTTGAGATATCTATGCTCCAAATTTGAAGATCATGTAAGAACATGAAATGTATCATTTTCAGTCTAGTTTCCAAAACACTAATTTTAAAAAAAAATGGTTAAGTATAAATAGGTAAAACATCTAAAATTTGAAGAGTAACTCCTATTTTTTTAGAAAATAGAGTAGATAGATGGTCGTGTAGTACACCATTTTTTAACAGCGTTTAATATTTTTTGAAACCCTTTTAGGAAAATTTACATAAGATCTTATAGTTTTTGACCTATATTTTCTTATATTTTTTCAATGAATACTTTTTTTCATGAAATTTTCAAGTAAATAGATCTTGAAAACTGATAAAAAATTGGATAGTCATCCATGCGATGCACCTAACTACCTCAAAAAAGATGAAAATCATTTTTTTTAATGTGTGTACAATTAGGCCTAGTTTGTGACCATAAAACTTTTTTTTCACTTGGATCAATGAAAGATAAATTACATGAACATGTATAGGCATGTATGTTTGTGGCATTTAGTGGCCTAAAAAGGGTATAGTTAGAAATCAACATAGTTTGAAACCTTATATTAGTATAAAAATTATAAAAATCATGTTTTTGGAAAGAGGAAAGTGTGCTTATCATGATGGTATTAATTTTTTTAATTTTCACATTGATATTAGAGTATTTGGAAATCAAAATTGATTTTTTTGGTTTTTATCATAACTCTCAAAACCTGGTTATACATTGATAGTCCAAGCCTTTGGCTCAGGAATCCAAGCCCTTCTCGAGCCAAAAGGCATGGGAATTGAATTAAAATTCAAATAACATGATCACATTAATAACATGATCATGGTATTAGCACGAACACATTATTAACTACATTTATAACACAATCATGTTACTTAATAATATGGTCATGTTATATATTCTCAACACCCTAAAACCTAAATTTGCATTTTAAACTATTAAAGAAGCCATTAGGCCTATTATTCTTAAGATCAAAGTTTGGTTGATTAATATTGGTTATTAGGACCAATGTTCTTGTCAAGATTTGATAGCACCGAATGATAATTAGAGATGTATTAACCTATGAATCAATTTATTATTCATTTGGCATGAGTCTAATCTTCCTTAAAATGCAGACAGTCCTAATTCATCCTAGATAGGGTCAAGAAGTCAAAGGTTTGTTTTTGGTGATATACTGATCCAAATCACTCATAATTTGGTATATTTGATTTATATTTCATTTTTTCATGATTAAATAAATTATATTGTCCAAAAATCTATTGGAGTACAAGGATCCTCTAACTATGTACTAACGGACCTAGAGCATTAGTTTTGAGAGAGAGTTCGGTGATATTATAAATGATTAAGTATTTATTATTTGAAAGTTGGTATTTGAAAAGGAATTTATAGTCTTCACAAGATTAAAATGGTTTATTGGAACAACAACAAATAAATCAAGTGTAATTATATTTTGTGTTAAGAGTGTATATAGTCGTAAAAGAGGCTGAATTTTGTTAAATGAGACTGCATTAGTTTTTTTGGATAATTGGTGATGTTTAGAACTTGTAAAAAACTTTTATAAACTTTGTATTATTGTATGATTATATGATAAGATTGTTTGAGTCATTAATTGAAGTTATACAAGGATCTATTTTCAAGGTATATCAATGTGTTAGTGCCATATTTTGCATATAAGAAGTTGTCTTTTATCAAGTTTAGAGATGTTACAAACATACATGCCAAAATAATACATGCCTTATGATATACTTATTTTATCATGATATGTCATAAAATGCAATTTTTAAACCCATGGCCAAAACTTAGCCTTTGGAGTACCAATCTAGCTGTGCATTTGAAGTAAATTGAGGTTATTTCAATTCCCTTCAACCTAATTACATGACTATAAAATGTGATTTATGGGTTGATTATCTCCAATTTCATTAGCTCTGTTGAAGAAAAGAGACATAATTTATCTATATGAAAGTTCTACATGTATATAATGTATACACATAATATTTTCAAACTTTTATCAATTATTGATGCTCTTTATCTTGTAGGAACCCATCAAAACTCAATCTCTCTGAGTGCACACCTTAAGGGGTGCATTGAGAAAGGGGTGGGTATACTATTGATGATTTGTAGGATTGTTTTCCATTTTTCCCACTTTTTCATACACACTTGTCTCTTGAAAACCATTCCCCTAAGCTTGTTCTTCTCTCTTTCACATTCCTCTAATCATTTCCCACCTTTCGTACCCTTTGTCCTAACCTAAAACCACTTTCAATAGTTTACATGACTATTTGGGCTATGTTGACATTGTATTGTTATTGATAAAGCTTACTAAGAACTAAGTCAACCATAGCTGACTTAGTTCATTATCTAGTATATTTTTTGTTAATTGTAATACTAGGTTGACTAGGTGGAACCTATCAGCAAAAACTTTTAGAAGGGCTTAGGATTAGATACACATATATATACAATATCATTTCACCATTATTTAGAGAATATAATAAGATGTAAGAGCTATTGTGCATTTGCTTATCCACCATTCTACTTGAGGAGCAAAATTAGGGTTTCATACTTTCTTTGGAGATATAGATCTTGTCTTGTGGAGAATTATTTTGGATGAATTAATAGGTTGTGTAGCCTAGAATGATTTATCCTTATCATCATTATATACCACAAAAACCTCCTATGAAGAACCTTGGCCAAGGGAGAGATTGAGGCTCAGTCAGTTCATCTTCAAAGGTAAGTATTCCTAAATTTGTTCCTCCTTTGTAAGAGTAGATAGATATGCATCTGTACTTCTCTTATATACATTAGGATTTAATAACATTGATGTGATTATATGTGTTTTATACATGTTTAATTTTTTTGTTTATTACCCCCACTATGTGCCACAAGATTTGGTGAGCATTATTTTAGATTTCTTTGTTTTACTTGTTTTTAGTTTAGTGAATATTAAAACATGAGGATTAGTTAGGGTTACTACATGATTTTCTTGACTAGAGGCTTTATAACCCTCCCTAGTATTGTTGTTATGATAAGAGAACCCATTATTAGGTCTAATAGATCCACATATTAGTCATGTTCTTGATTATCTAATGTATTCCCAATCAGAAGTGTAAGTATGCTCTATCTTCTTTGAGTTATGATTTATTTATAGACATATTACATTTTTTATTGCATACATTTTGGTGAACCCAACATGAATCTAACCCTTTTAGGTTTTCTTTCATGTTGTTCATTTTTTTCATTTTATTTATTATTTTTATGTATTTGTGATACTAGGTCAATAGGATTGGTATGGTTTCTAAATTTTATGCATATATTTAACACACAATCATATAAAAATGACCCTATTTTTTGTGTGTAGGTCTTCATCAGATATGGGTTACTAGATCAAATAGGTCAACATAGTATAAGTTTTCACTTCCAAATAGGCTACTAGGTTGAAAATATCGACACTTTACTCTTATTCATCTCCAAAAAACATATTAGGTCAACTAGGATGATATAGTATTCCAAAAATCTTCTAGAAAACATACTAGGTTAACCAAGCTAGTATAGTCATCATCGCATGCTTCAACAAATAGGGAACTACAAAACTAGGTCGATTCAATTGACACAGTTGGTAGAATATTTAAGTAACATTAAAGGCACTTCAATAGAAATCTCACATTCCTCTGTATCTTCCAACACACCATGGTTCCATTTCTCTCTTTCTCTATCATTTCACTTATTCCTTATAGTTATGTTTTCACATAATTTGTAGTCTTTGAAATTGCCCTCATATAGTAAACTAGATCGACCTAGTCAACCTATTTTTGTATTCTATCTTTGATTTGTAATAGTAGGTCGATTCTATCAACATAGTTCTTAAATACTCTTACTTCAGTAGTATAAAAGTGGCATTGTTAACTCTTTTTTGTAATTTTTACATACAGTGTCACTTGAACCAACTCTATATTATGTTTCAAATTGGAAATTAACATATATATGCTATTAATTACTTCACACATTCACTTTCAATTATTTTTATACTTATAAAAGATCACATAGTCTAATTAGGTGGTTTTTCAATATACCATTTAGTTAGACTATTTTTATCTTTCTTTCACACACTACCAAATCACATAATTTCAAAATGCATTTAAACATTTATATACCCAAGGCCTACCTAATTGGATTTCATCACCAAGGGGGAAGCCGACTTGGTTTTCTATCCAAGTATAAACACATAGTTAATGGTATATATTGGCAAAGCACTTGACACCCTTATTGCTATGAAATTATGAAGTGATAGAGTAGGCCCCAAAACCAAGCCAATACAATTACCAATATAGATCCCTTTCAACCTAAATGTCCTAAAACCATCCATAAATTGATTTTTAGCTACCTAATTTTATCCAACTACCATATCACACTTAAAATAACACTCTAATAATATAAAAACATTCAAGATGACCACTTAGTATTTAATTTTCACTTGACTTCTTGCTCTTTGCTCATTGTATGTTGTATTGTAAAAACTTGCATTGGAAAACATTAGTGTAAGGTTTTGTGTTGTGTGCCTCAATTGGATCATCCTCATCAACCCAATTGATTGTGTGTTTACTTTCACTTCTTTCATTCAAATTACATTGAAAAAATTCTTGCTTCCTCCCTAGCATACTAAGTCGACTGTGTTGACTTAGTATCATTCAAAACTATTTTTTTAGCATATTAAGTCAATAGAGTCAAATTAGTATCATTCATAACTGTCTCCCTCTCATACTAGATTGATTGTATCAACTTAGTATCATTATAAATTGTCTCTCTACCATACTAAGTTGACTTGTCAACTTAGTATCATTCATAATTTTCTCCTTATCATACTAAGTGGACTGTGTTGACTTAATATCATTTGGAACTATCTACCTAGCATACTAAGTTGATTGGGTTGACGTAATATCTTCTAGGCTAACCCTATACATCTTTTTGGCCAATTTTTCCCTTTTTTCATCTTAACTTCCTAATCTATGATCTTTTTTGGAATCATGGAACCACTTATCAAATTCTTTCTTGACAGTATCAAACTATTTTGAATTTACATGGGTTGTTCTCTCCTACCTCACATATCCATCATAAAAGACAACTCTTTATGTTGAAATTTTTCACCACATGGTTCTAAATCTTCTCAATCTCGATCTACCCCATAATGTATAATAGCTCCAAATAATCCAAGTAGACAAATCCAAAACCATGACAATTATATACCTTATACCACTTTTACTTCTTCTAAACCTAGAAGCCATAAACTCAAAATCATCTGCATAAAATGTTGGAACCTCACATTATGTTCCACCTCTTACAAATAATTTTCATAATCATCTTGTTGTATCCATCCCCAAAGAACCAATCCTTATTGATTCCCAAAGTAACTTGGTTTAAACCAATGTTGGGAATACTCTACCTACAAATAATCCTCCTCCCACCAACACTACCAATACTCCTCCTGTTGGGGATCAACCAACAATGGATTACACTTGTGAAAGCAATAAACGCGGAAATAAATCAGATAGATAAGCAACTAGAATGATAAATAGCACAGAACAATAGATACAAGAAACCACCTTGAAAACTTGTATTAAAACTCTTTACAAAAGGAATACAATTGAAGAAACTTCTTTCTTCCACACCTCTCTTAGATGCACACAAGATCTCTCACTAGATCTCTATTCCTTAAGAGCTCTCTCTCTCAAGTACAATCAATTCCAACAACCTGGATTGATTACAACTCAGTACTATCCTTCAAACATTCACAATGTTCTACTCATACTCACACAATAGATAAGAAGATCTTTCCTACATATAGAATTAGGAAACTTGAGCATGCACTTACAACAAACAGTTAATCCTCTTGAACAATGGCTCTAAAAATAACATTGCTAATAATAGAAACGTGAACTTGAGACTACAACTCAAACTCATCATGCAAACACTCACTTCTGTCCTCGAAAATCACTTTCTGGACACACAGGTAACCGACGTCGGTTCCTGCCTGTTCGCCTGTGACCGTCGTCGGCCGACCCACTACCGACATCGGCGCCTCTGCAACTGCACCTGACCGATGTCGGTCACTCCTGACCGATGCTGGTGACTATGTAAACCTGAAACTATTTTAGTGCTCTCCTTGGTGAAGCTTTTAGCTCCACACACCCTAACAATCTCCCACTTGGAGATAAACAGCTGCACCAGTACCTGTACAACATCTTCTAGCTCCTCCATCTTCAACTCAATCATGAAGACCAACAGAAGTTGAATGAAGATTCAACTTCTCCTTAGTAACCAGCTTGGTTAACATATTAGTAGGATTCCTGTCTATATGGATTTTCTCCAGCTTCAACTCACCATCTTCCAATACCTGCCGTATGAAGTGGTACCTTAGCTGTATGTGCTTGGTTCTTGAATGAAAGGCTGAGTTATTAGCCAAATGGATTGCACTCTGACTGTCACTATACAATCTGCAACTCCCATGCTCCCTTCCAAGCTCTTCCATGAACCGTGTCATCCATATCATCTCCTTGCTAGCTTCTGTGGCTGCAATATACTCTGCTTCTGTAGTTGACAAGGCAACAACCTTCTGCAACTTTGATATCCAGCTAACCGCCATTCCACCTACAGTAAAAACATAACCTGTGGTGCTCCTCCTGCCATCCAAATCACCTGCCATATCTGAATCTACATAACCATGTAGAGAAGTATCTGAACCTCCATAGCACAAGTGTCTACTGTTGGTTCCTCTCAGATATCTAAGGATCCATTGAACTGCTTTCCAATGTTCCTTTCTTGGATTGGCCATATACTTACTTACTACTCCCACTACTTGGGCAATATCCAGTCTAGTACACACCATTGCATACATCAAACTCCCTACCACGGAAGAATATGGAACCTTACTCATGTACTCTACCTCATCATGTGAATTAGGACATTGTTCTTTACTCAACTTAAAATATCCAGCCAAAGGTGTGCTTACCGGTTTAGCATCCTGCATATTGAACTGTTTCAACACCTTGTCCACATAATCCTCTTGAGACAATATCAACCTGTGATTTTTCCTGTCTCTCTTAATGCTCATGCCAAGGATTTTCTTTGCTACTCCCAAGTCCTTCATAGCAAACGTTTGAGCTAATTTCACCTTAAGCTCAGAGATATCCTGCATGTGAGATCCTGCAACCAGCATATCATCTACATACAACAATAGAATAATATATCTACCATTATCAAATCTCTTAAAATATACACAATGGTCAGATTGACACCTACTGTAGCCATGCTCAGTCATAAACCTGTCAAATTTCAAATACCTTTGCCTAGGAGCTTGCTTGAGGCCATACAAGCTTTTCTTCAACCTGCACACTAACTTCTCCTTACCCTTGACCTCAAATCCTTCTGGCTGTTCCATGTATATTTCCTCATCCAAATCTCCATGAAGAAATGATGTCTTAACATCTAGCTGCTCAAGATGCAAATCCTCAAAAGCAACCAAAGACAATACAACCCGTATAGAAGTCATCTTAACAACAGGAGAAAAAATCTCACCAAAGTCAATACTTGGCTTTTGTGCAAATCCTTTCACTACCAATCTGGCCTTATATCTCATCTATCCATCCTCACCTTCCTTCAACCTATAGGTCCATCTATTCTTCAGTGTTCTCTTACCAGATGGCAACTCAACCAAATCCCATGTTTGGTTCTCTCTTAAGGACTCCATCTCCTCAACCATGCCACACTCCCACTTACTCCTGGACTCCACCTGTAATGCTTCTTCAAAACTCTCTGGTTCTCCACCATCAGTTAGCAATAAATAATATAAGGAAGGAGAATATCTAATTGGAGGCTTACTTACCCTTTCTGACCTCCTGATGGGTGTCTTAGACTCATTCTCAACATGTTGTCCACCCAAATTTTCTAACAGTGACCGACCTCGGCCACCTGTAGACCTGTTACTGGCTGACGCCGATTCTTCTTGGCCAACGTCGGTGCCTGATCTACCGACATCGGTCTCTGTATGACCGACATCGGTTTCTGTACTTCTGACACCGGTTCCTAACCTGCCGACGTCGGTCTCTGTGTTTGCTCATTTTGGACCATAACTTTGTCCAATTCTCCATTGCTCTGCCCAGATTGATTCAGCTTCCTTATCTGATCACTATACATCACTTTTTCATTGAAAACAACATCACGGCTCCTAATTACCTTGTTAGTTCCTAGATTCCAAAATTTGAAACCAAAATCATCTGAGCCATAGCCAATAAACGTGCACCTCATAGACTTAGCATCAAGCTTCTTTCTATTTTCATTATCTACGTGCACAAAGGCTTCACAACCAAAAACTTTGAGATATGAGAGATCTACCTTTTTACCTGTCCATGCCTCTTCTGGAATTCCACCATCCAGAGCTGTAGAGGGTCCTCTATTAATCAGGTACACTGCAGTGTCAACTGCTTCTGCCCAAAACTCTAAGGGCAACCCAGCATGCAATCTCATACATCTTGCACGCTCCATGATTGTTCTATTCATCCTTTCAACAATACCATTATGCTGAGGTGTCCTTGGAACCATCCTTTGCCTACGGATTCTGTGTGTGTAACAATACCAGTTAAACTTAAGACTGCAGAACTCACCGCCATTATCAGATCTCAAGCACTTCAATCTTCTGCCTGTTTCATTCTCAACCATAGCTTTCCAAATCTTAAAAGTCTCAAAAACATCAGATTTCTTTTTAATACAATAGATCCATACCTTTCTTGTAACATCATCTATGAACGTAACATAGTACCGTGCTCCTCCAATAGAGGCTACCTGAGCCGGTCCCCACACGTCTGTGTGAACAAGCTGCAACTTATGCCTTTTCTTAGTAGACCCAGTCTTGAGAAAACTAACCCTTTTCTATTTTCCAAATACACAATGCTCACAAAATTCTAGATCCATACTTTTCAAATCTGAAAGCATACCTTTAAACTTAAGAATTGACATCCCCTTCTCACTCATGTGGCCAAGCCTTGAGTGCCACAATTTAGCATCCACATCTGAACTAGATAATACAGAAGGAGATTTGTTAGTAACACAATTACACAAATAGAGAGTACCTTCTCTCTTACCTCTGGCCATAACAAGTGCACCCTTGGTCACCTTCCAAGAATCTGCTGTGAGAGTTACTATACAACCCTCATCTCCTAGCTTTCCTGTAGAAATCAAATTTCTCTTCAAGCTAGGAACATGCATCACATCTCTCAACACCCATGTGTTGCCATTCTGCATCTTCAGCTACACTTTACCTTTGCCAATAATCTTACAAGGCTCATCATCCCCTAAGTACACTATTCCAAAATCTCCATGGATATAGTCACTGAAATATTCTCTGTTAGGGGTAGCATGGAAAGATGCATCAGAATCTAATACCCAAGATTCTATATTATTATGCAAAGAGAAAATTAGAGCATCTTGTGCAATACCTGCAACCTTTGCCTCTTCCTTTCCTTCGTGCTAATTGTCCTCCTTAGGCTTTGACCAGCAATCTCTGCTTATGTGCCCCAACTTTCCACAGTTCCAGCATTGTGGCCTTCTGCCATTTCTGGATTTGGATCTACCTCTTCCCTTAGACTTAGATCTTGATCTCCTCTTGCTCCTTTCTTTTTGCCTTCCCCTGCTCTTGAGATTTAAATCATTCCCAGATGTCTCTTCTGTGCTTTTCCTATGAATTTCCTCATTCAAGATAACACTAACAACATCCTCTACTTTTAAAATATTCGAAGCAGATGCAGTATTAGAAACTACCATTACCAAGCCATGCCAGCTTTCAGGCAAAGAACATAATATTAAAAGAGCTTTTATTTCATCATCAAATACAATATTGACTGAACTTAACTGATTAACAATACCATGGAAATCATTCAGGTGATTAGAAACAGATCCACCTTCTTGCATATGCAAATTAAATAACTGCTTCATAAGATATACCTTATTAGAAGCGGAGGGTTTTTCATACAAATTTGCTAACGTAGTCATTAACTCTACCATTGTTTTTGCCTGTGATAAATTGGATATCACAATGGATGCAAGACTCAGTCTTATAGACCCCAAAGCCTTTCTGTCAATAACTTCCCATTCTTCATCCTCCATGTCCTTGGGCTTCTTTGCAATCCCACCTAACGGTAAGTAAAGATCTTTCTGATATAGATAGTCCTCTATCTACATTCTCTAATGTTGATAGTTCTTGCCATCAAACTTTTCCATTCTCAATTTACTTTCTTCTGCCATTGCTTTCCCACTCAAATAGAAATCCCTGCAGAAACCCCTGTGAGCAACCTCTAATCCAAACACACTACATAGATCTGAACCACCTGTTAGTGAACCTGAGCTCTGATACCACTTGTTGGGGATCAACCAACAATGGATTACACTTGTGAAAGCAATAAACGTGGAAATAAATCAGATAGATAAGCAACTAGAATGATAAATAGCACAGAACAAGAGATACAAGAAACCACCCTAAAAACTTGTATTAAAACTCTTTACAAAAGGAATACAATTGAAGAAACTTCTTTCTTCCACACCTCTCTTAGATGCACACAAGATCTCTCACTAGATCTCTATTCCTTAAGAGCTCTCTCTCTCAAGTACAATCAATTCCAACAACCTGGATTGATTACAACTCAGTACTGTCCTTCAAACATTCACAATGTTCTACTCATACTCACACAATAGCTAAGAAGATATTTCCTACATATAGAATTAGGAAACTTGAGCATGCACTTATAACAAACAGTTAAGCCTCTTGAACAAGGGCTCTAAAATTAAAATTTCTAATAATAGAAATGCGAACTTGAGACTACAACTCAAACTCATCATGCAAACACTTGCTTCTGTCCTCAGAAATCACTTTCTGGACACACAGGTAACCGACGTCGGTTCCTGCCTGTTCGCCTGTGACCGTCACCGGCCGACCCACTGCCGACGTCGGTGCCTCTGCAACTGCACCTGATCAACGTCGGTCGCTCCTGACTGACGCCGGTGACTGTGTAAACCCGAAACTGTTTTAGTGCTCTCCTTGGTGAAGCTTTTAGCTCCACACACCCTAACACCTCCTAACAACACTAAGACCCCATCTTCAAATCCACAAATTGACACAACTTAAATTCTTTCTCCAATAGTTTAACAAATGAACATCATGTAAATAATTGATCATTCTCAAATGATGCACATGTAATAAAATTTATTACACATGAATAGTAAAGCACTTCAAGTCATCATGTCTTAACCAGATCAAAAAAAAATCCCTCCTCCTCGTAGATATCCCAATGGGAATATCATCCCTCAACCTCTGATACAAAAAATGCTTAAACATATTCAAAATGAACCTTTAACCCCATTCATTACATCCATAAATATTGGAAAAATTTATCTAACTATCACGTATGATGGTACTAAGGAATATAATATCTTTCTCAAGTATTTTGGTAATATTTATAAGGAATGGGTCCAAACTAACACCTTTGATACCACCAAGATCTTAGCCAAAACTTTTGTTGGTGATGCACTTGAATGATACAACCAAATTCCTAGATATTCCATCTCATAAATATAGGATTTAGTCAAAGCTCTAGTGAATTAATTCCAACATGATGACGTTCCTAAAAATTATCTTTGCCATTTCATCAATGCCAAATAATTTCCTAATGAATCTGCTCATACTTTCATTAAATGATCGAAGTCTCTAGCTCATAAAGTGGACCATAACATGGATGATGATAATATTTTACAATTATTTTTTACATCTCTCAAATATCCCCTTCAATATAAAGTTCAAATCATTTCCCCTAAAACTTTATAAGAAGCCTTAGACCAAGTAAAAATTATAGACTTTCTTATGACTCAATTTAAAACACGTCAAATAACTATTAAAGAACCTTTCCAATCATTTTCTCATAATATTGATTCATCCAAGCCTTCCCAAACTAAAAATGGAGCATCTAATTCAGCCAATTTGAACCCAACCCACCCTCCCTTGAGTCTAGAACAACTTAAGAATAAATTAACACCCTCTAAACCTATGAGCTTTGATACTTCCAAACCTTCTCCAAAATGGTACAATATAGATAAATTTTTATGGTGGCATGCTACTATAGGTCATTATCATGAGTATTGTCATGATATTCACCAATTTCTTCTTGCTTCCTTAATGGGTCCACATTTCAATAGTGATACTTTCACAAAACAACATTATCAAGACTATCTTTAAGCTTTTTAAATTCAATCTCAAGAACCATAATCACATCAACATCAACTACCTAATGAAAAACAATAATTATTCCATACCTATACCTCATCCACTAATGTTGTTCAAACCATAGTTGATCCTTCTTCCTATACTAATAAGGAAAGGATAGCTAACATGAACAAATTTAAACATATTATTACATCCATTAAACCTCAAACTTTTAGGTCACATAAACCAAAATATTACCTAGTTAAAATGACTACTCCAAAGCATATCATACATGGTCCTCCTTTACATCCTTTTCCTCGTTATACCTCTCCTACATATCCTATGTCACCTTTAACATCCATAAATTATAACAAACTAACACATTTACCTATCTCCAAATGTACCTACCAACCCAATGCAAATCATTTTAATGGTTCAATGTTACCTCACTCCAACTCACATGTTGGGGTATCTTGCGATGCCCATCCATGTGTCCCTTCAGACTTTTGGGCATATTTTGATGCCCATCCCTACATCTACTTACCCATTGGGAAATCTTACGATACCCACTCTTTTTATAATATTCCTAGTAACAAATAAATTCAAATTTAAGAAACATTTCGATATATATAGGCTTGTATTTCACATTCTCATATTTGATAAATATGTTAGCATAGATATTTCTTATTATTTTTTCCCCCAAGTTTATTTATTTTTGCGCAAGTTACTTCTTTTAATTTCATTTTACTAGATCATTATTTTCCTTTACATTCTTTGGTTTTATTACACATTACATTTGGCATTTGTTTTCATTTTGGTTCTTATATATCTCTTTCATTTTTGTCTTTTTATGTCATTCTTTGCTTTAGTATCTTTATGATTATTTTCCCCATTATTTAGAATTCAATTCATTGGTGTTCACCTTGTGAGTTGCACTATAAGAGCATGGATAAGACCTATACTTCCTCAAAAATTACCACATTAAAGCATATTTAAATCACTTTTTTAGGATGACTACTACTTTTATTAGTTCTTGTGCTAGATCTATTGTAGGCTAGCATAGATTTTCTAGTGACATGACTATCATAGCATAGACACATCCCTTTCATATCACTATTTTACCTCCTTGTGATTATCTACAAGCATATTCATCATTGTATCACTTATTACATAGATGTATCTCTTATGATCCCCATATTTCTCTTATTTTCTTTCATTTTAAGGCTCACGCCAGTCAATTTTGAGATTACACATTTACTTGTGGGAAATTCTAAGAGTCTTTAGGCACCTTGGTCTATAGGTCCTTTTATCTAGTGACCAAGTGTAAGCTCTCTTGTGTTTGTCACCTATTTCCCTCATTCTTGGTTATCTAAATCTATATGGAAGAGGAGGAATATAAAAATCCAAAACAAGTTAAAAGCCAAATCATAAAATGCAAAAAAAGGCAATGATTAAAAGGTAAAAAAAATCTTAAAAGTCAAATTACACCAAAATACATGATTCATATTTAGCATATCTCTTATCTTATTCAAATCTAAAACTCCACAGTTGGCCTCATAATAAATCTAAGGTCTATTATGGTGAGGTAGGGTAGTAGACTGGGGTATGAGGTCTCATTATATCATAAACTATCTAGTACCACCTACTTTCTCATACAAGCACCCAATATTCATAGTAAACTAATAGCTCTATAAGGAGTCTTGAGGAATGGGGAACCTATTGTTAGAAGGTAGGCCCATTTTAATTTCCATGCATATAGCCTTCATGGGTTGGTCTATGTACTTCACTTGTTAGCCCAAGCTTTGTGTTCATTAGTCAAAATGTCCTAGGTCCTTATTGTTGATAGTTTTTAGCCTTTATCACTAGCCTAGTGTGTCTTAAAATTTCTAAGGATTTTCACATCACCCATGTGGTGCCTCACATTCCTTATTTATATCACATTTTCCTTATATTCCCCTTATTGGATATTGCTTTTAGTTGATCATATCGCTAATCACATCTACCTTATTTAAGCCTCTTCGTTTATAGTTTGTGAGTTGCATTGTAAGACCTTAGATAGGACTAAGACTTCCTCACACACACCCTTACACCATTTTCTTACCACATCATCTCATTTTCATACTAGTCATGTCATTAGGTGGTTGTGTTTTCTTACATTGTATCTTAGAACAAGAACTAAGTTTGAGTTTTCATCCTTTAGAAATTTTCATTTTCATTTCTCCATCATGATCTTGTTGGATTTTTGTGAACTTCACTTATCTTGCATATGAAATTTGGCATTCTTACATGTTTCTCTTTATGTATGACTACTTCATGTTTGATTGAAATCTTTAATTACATCTCATTTTCAATCATTCATATTTTTATTTATTTTTGATTTGACATGCTTATCTTACATTGGGTTACTTTTCACTTGCTTAAATATATTTGTTAAAGTTTTCTTTGATTCATACTTCATTTTCCATTTATGTTTTACATACTTCCCAAATGTGATTTAGTATGTTCTACATTATTTTTTTTAATTTATAACTTACATGCTTTCCAATGTGATTTAATGTGTTCTAAAATAATTTGTGATTTTTTTGTCATCATTTTGTGATTCACTTACCCCTCAATATTTTAGATCTATCCTTGCCTTAATAATCCTAGTTTAACAATCTTCCTAAATCCCTCATATATTTGTCTCTACTAACTCTTTTTACAAATCATAAAATGTTCTAGAATCATGATGTCATGGAAAATCATTTCCACTATTGTATGCCTATATTTCAAAAAATTTGCTCTTTTTTTACATTAATATATACAAGATTGCCTAATGTTATTTATATTGGATGCTTTCAAATGTCTCACATCTCCTTCTTTATTTACATTACTAACTTAAGTAACAGTAATTTTTTTTCAATTTTGTCCTTTCATTTATCTTATTTTCTCCTTATTGCATTTTGCTTAGCATCAACATTATCTGTCATCATGTTCTATTCCTGAAGCATCATCTCATGTTGCACCCACATGACACATGATAAGCTTTGAGTGGGGCATATGTATACACATAATATTTTTAAACTTTTCTCAATTAATAATAGTATTTATCTCATAGGAACCCATCAAGTCTCAATATTTTTTAGTGTATGCCTTAAGGGGTGTACTGGGAAAGGGGTGGGTAGACCATTGGTGCTTTGCAAGATTATTGTCCCTTTTACCACTTATTATCTATACATATGTCTCCTCAAAACCATTCCCCTAAGCTTGTTATTATATTTTGCACACTCCTCTAGTAATTTCTCAAATTATGTACCCCTTGTCCTAACCTAAAACTACTTTTGATAGTGTGCATGACTATGTCAATTGTGTCAACCTTGTATTGTTATTGATAGAGCTCACTAAGAACTATGTTGGCCATGGTTGACTTAGTTCATTATCTAGTATATTTTTTGTCAATTGTAATACTAGGTCAATTGGGTTGACTCTGTCAGATGAAACTTTTAGAAGGTCTAAGGGTTAAATCCACCTACATTTACAAGATCATTTTTCCATTATTTAGAGAAGAGAAGAAGTAAGAGATATTGTGCATCTGCTTATCTACCATTTTACTTGAAGAACAAGCTTAGGGTTTCATAATTTATTTAGAGATATAGATCTTGTCTTATGGAGAATTATTTTGGACTAATTGATTGGTTGTGTATCATAGAGCTAATTTATCCTTATCATCGTTACATACCACAACAACCTCTTGCAAAGCACCTTGGCCAAGGGAGAGATTGAGGCTCGACAAATTCATCTTCAAAGGTAATTATTCCTAACTTTGTTCTTCCTTTATAAGAGTAGATAGATATGAATTTATACTAATCTTCCATGCATTAGGATTCCATATACAATTTATATGCAATCAGAAATCTATCATGTCTATAAATCAATCCCAGTTCAGAGAAGATAGAACATACCTACACTTTTGATTGGGAATACATTTCTTAAGCAAGAGCATGACCAAGATGGGGATCTACTAGACTTGATTAGGGGATCACTTGTCATAATACACCATGTTAATAATGTCTAAAAATCTTATAATCTAATAGAGTCCTAGGTTTAATGTTCACTCTATATCTCAAACAAGAAAGTAAATCTAATCTAGTACACACCAAAGCTTGTGGCACAACATGAGGGGTTAGTAAAGAAATCAAAACATGTATAAGAGTATCTCAATTAATATAAGTATGAGTAAGCACATAATACATGGAATATGAAGAGTAATATTATTTGAGCTAATAATTATGCTACTTCTATCTACTAAAGAGAGGAGAACAAAGTTAGAATACACTTACCTAAATGTGAATCCATAAAGACTCGATCTCTCCCTTAGCCAAAGGGGATTCAAAATAGGTTATTGTGGTTTGTAATAATAACTAAGAAATGATAAAGCATCTAAGACTTATCCACAATACTATATTCTCCAAGTAGAAACCCTAAACTAAGACTCCTCAAGTGGAATGGCAAAATAGAAGATTGTAAAGAAGTGAAAGTGAATAATAAATCTTTATTACATATTGAAATAATGATTAAATTATATTGTAATTATAAGTAGATCTCAACCTAAATCCTTCTGAATATGTCAATTGTATGGGGTCGACCTAGTCAACCATATATGTTTTTAGGAGATAAATCACTAGGTCCTGAGCTAGGTCAATTGAAGGGCTGACCAAAATCAAAGTGAAAAATACCCTAAAAAATAAAGGTTTGAATAGTTTAACCTATACAATAATTAGAGGTTAAAAACTATACAAATTCAACCTAGTTGGCCTAGTAAAGTCAACTAGCTAAAGGGGATCAAGGTGAGTAAAAAGGGGATGCAAAGAGGAAAAAGACTAGAGGAGTGTGCAAGGGAGGAGTAATAGATTAAGGAATTTTTTTAGGTTATGGTTTTATTGGTAATAATATGGAAATAAGGGATAACAATCCTATGAAGCACCAAAGGTCTGCCCACGCCTTTCCCAATACACACCTTAAGGCATGCACTTAGAGAGATTGAGTCTCGATGGGTTACTACAAGATGTAAATCATTATTATTTAATAAAAAGTTGAAAATATTATGTGTATATATATTACCCACTTGAATCTCATCACATGTCCCTAAGGTGAAATAAGGGATGGTGCTTCAAAAAATAACATAGTAACACACAACATTGATGGTAAAAAAGGTTACAATATTTTAAGTCATAAAATAATTGGAATTAAATGATTAAAAAGTAAATTTAATAGGTACCTTGACTTACTTTTATCATGGGATGGTTGTATATTTTGTTGTTAGTTTTGATTATGTAGGTCACAGAGACTGCTTTTGACAAACCTAAAAATACAAAACTAAAGAGCAAAAATAAACAAATGTAAGAAAATCCAAGATAGTTGGTGTTGTGGGGATAGGATGTACTTAATAATTTTGTCAATTTGGGGTGACAAGTGATATTTTAGACCAAATAACCAAGTAAAAAAATTAAATTAAATTGAGTAACTAAAAAGCCAAGGATACTAAAGACTGAAAAACTCAAACAAGCTATCCTTAAGTAAGAAAGGTAAACTCACCAAGTCAAACCAAGGATACATGTAAAAAAGGATGGTAATAAAACAAATCAATGGTAAAAGTAAGAAACAAAACTAGTAAAACAATATTGATAAGTGAGCAGTAACAATCCTTATCTCACTAAATAATGGAAAAAGGTGCATACAAAGGAAAACAACTTTGATGAGTGAGAAGTAACAAGCCAACCTCACTCAAAAATGGAAAAAGGGTATGAACTCAGGTGTCCATAACAACATGATAGTATATCAAATGGAAAATGGTAAAAGGAAAGTAAAATAAGTCTAGAAATGTAAAATCATGGTATAAAGAAGGTAATCCATAGTTACTCAAACATGTTATTTTGCAAAAAGGATAGACAAAACTAAAACAAATTAGTGCTAGAATATTTTTAAGAGATGAAAAAAAGGGAGTAGAGAAGAGGGGAAAGTATATTTGGAATCACAATTTGTATATCAAAGAGGGAAATGAAATGGGTGGAGGGGATAATGAAGCAGAAACTAAGGTAGAGGAACTCTTTATCGAAGTCAACACACTAAAATTAAGTTTTTTAAATCAAGAGGACTTTCAACCTTAAGGAATATGAAGAACTTCTCTTATCCACACAAGTCTTAGGTCAACAAATGAAGTATATAGATCATCCTATGAAGGCTATATGCACAAAAATTAAAATGGACCTACCTCCCCACAACACATTCCCCATTCATCAAGACCCCTTACAGAGCTGTTAGTCTACTACAAAGATTGGGTACTTGTGTGAGAAAGTAGGTAGCACCATAGATTTTATTTAATTTACCTATTCAAATCTAATGGCCTACCACACCCCAAGAGACCTCATCTCTATGTGAGCCCAACAATGGAGTTTGAGATTCGATTAGAGATAGGAAATGTGCTTGTAATCATGTCTTTTAGTGTGATTTGACTTTTGAGATTTTTATGTTACCTTTTGAGTATCATTGATTTTTATTTCAAATTATTTTGATTTTTCTATTCCTCCTCCTTACAGATTTGGAAAACCAAACATGGGTGCCAAATATGACTTTCATTTAAATACTTGGGAATTGGTCACTAAGAAAGAGAACTTCAAATAGCATGGGGTCTAAGAGTCTCATAAATCTAGGTAAAACAAAAGTGCTATCTTGAATTTGACCTTGTTTTATCTAATGTGAATTAAAAGGAATGGGAAATCAAGAGGAGTTGCACATGGAACAATTTGAATTACTTCAAATCACAAAAAATGTGACAAAGGGAAAAAAGAGATACAATGATAGTAAAGTGTGATTCCCTATTATAATAATGAGGGAAATTGAGGAAAACATGATAAAATAGATTGTTTACAAATTCTATCTATCAAAAGAAGCAAAAACCTAAAATTTTAGAACAAGGATGATAAAAATAAAAATATGTTAATTTTATGAGGAGGGCTAGGTCCTATCCATGTTCTTACACTGCAACTTCATAAAAGAGAAACCCAAATGGTTCCAATAAGCAAGTAAAATATAAAGTGAGATAAGAAAAAATATGGTAGTTTGTGAGGAATGTTGGGTCCTATCCACGGTCTTACAAAGCAACTCAAAAAAGAAAAACCTAAGGGGTGTCAAAAAAAGAAAATAAAAGAAGATAAAGAAGACTATGGTACATCAAGAAACCAAAAGACCAAAAGGGAGGACTAAATATTTTTTAAAGGAAGGAACTTGATGTAGGAGTGACCTATGTAAGGAACCTGAAAAAAGTGTTAGATAGATGTAGATACAATGCATGACAAGAAGGAAATGTTTATGTAAAATACTTTTTGATAAATTATGCATTGGTGGGATCTTTGACAACATGGCCTTCATTAAATTGAATTCAATAGGTGTGTGGTCATGTAAAATGTGAAATTGTACAACTTTAGTGTGGCTAAGACACCTAATACATAGGTCCTCCTATTAGCTCACACAACCCTTCTAGGTTATTTCTTTCACTGATTCCCAGTCATCCATAGATTATTAAACTTAGCTTTTTGATACCCAAGTAGCCCTTTTAGGCCTAGATCCATCCCCCTAAGTCTCATCCCCTTATCACAACAATGAACAAATAGGATAGGAGCACTGGAATTTAAGGCATCTTATTGCTGGCACTATTATCTAAGCTCATCTTTTCCTCAAATGGTCAAATTTTATTGGATCCTTATATTTTTCCATGTTGGCCTCACATAAATTCATTTAACCCATGATCATTAGTTTCCATATAAAAATCCATTAAAATTACATTTAGAAGGGTGGGCACTTAGTTTCAAGAGAGACACAAGAATACAAGAAATTACATTTAAGCACTCTTCCCTATTCTTTGCATACATCCTTCTAATATTATACAAAGCCTATTTAAGTCATTACACTAGTTCTTATCTAGATAAATCACAATAAATTTTGTATTATAAATACATTTATCATACATAAATTTTACCAATCACTTCAATGGGAGAACTCCATTAGCTTCATCCCTCTTCATAGTATTGGTATGTAGGTACCATGCCCACACATGGGGTGTGAAGTGCATCTAGCATATCCTTTACACACTAAACCCTTCTCTCTCTTTCCCAAGTTTGTATTCAAATTTAAGTACCAAGAGCTCCTAAGAGTTTTTAAGATTAAAATAGGCACACAATGAGCTCTATAAGGTCCAGACCTTGAAATTGTAATGATAGGGTAAGACAGGCATTCTGAACAAAACCTAGAAAGATTTCAACCTCAAGACAATAGAACTAGAATAAGACTACAGCATTGGACAGTAAGGTGTTCTATTTTTGGCACTCCTATCCAATCCAAAAATGAGGTCTAGGGATGTATTTTTGACTATTTCTCAGTCTTAATCCTTTAATATCAGACCTTGTCTTAGTCCATATCAACCAGAATAAGCTAAGTTATAATCTCTATCACTCCCTACTATTTTAGAAAAGGTAGAAGTATAATATATTTACACAAACCATTAGGTTAATTAAAGTATATTTATTTATTGATTTAAATTTCTTAGACCCTTTATTGACCTAGGAATTAAACCTCTAATTTCCTATAATTATAAAACATTTGGTGAACTTGACTTCAAATTTTTACACAAAAACCTTAGAAACCCTAAGGCTAATTATTTATGAATTTTTACAATATTTTCCTTATTTTTCCTAAATTTAAAAATTAGAAAACTAAAAATTAATTGAAAAATATTCAATAAATTCACTCAAACTATTCTGCACATATTAGGTCCTATTTGCATACAAACACTTTCAAACCACTAGGAAAAATATGTTCCTAATTTTAGAAATATGTTTAAATTTATCCTAAATTTTTAAAGCTAAATTCTAAAAATTAATAGAATTTTTTTAAAATTATCAAATTAATTTAAAAAAAATCTTTTCAAACCCTAATTATATCAAATTATTCCTAGTTATTTTTCAATCATATTCCAATCATTTCCTACAATTTTAGTTGAATATTTAAATAAAAAAACATTTTTAAATTAAAATTTTCATAGTATTTTACAAATAATATTTTTGAAAAATCCCTAGCTCCATGTACTACCTCTTTTTTGCTTGTTGAGGTATCACCTTACATGTTTCATAGGTTTGTATCCTTTTCATGCATATTTTAGTTCCTTGCTTAGATTATATGAGCTTAATTTTTGCTACTATCATCCAAGTTATTTTCCTTATGCCACCTCATTTCCTTGCATCTCTTCCTTCAATATGAAGTGCAAGACTTAGTGGAAATCCTCTTGAGTTCACCTAGATTACTTTAATTCAATCATATATAATGCACAAGCAAATATATTAGACTCCTACCATAGATGTTACACATCCATATTATAATTTTTTTTATCAAGATAACTCCAATCATGAGAAATATGAAAATAACAATGAGAGGTACATAAAGATGCTCATGCTCCACCACATTAGATAATTAAGCCACTTCCACATAATATTGATGATGAATTTGTCTTCAACAAAGATTTGGTTTTACAAAATTTTAGAGATAGACTTAAAGAATAGCCTAAAGAACAGACACTAATTCTACAATCTACCATGTAAATAAAAAAGGCTAAATAAGTTGAATTTTCCAGTCATTCAAAGCAACGAGTTACAAATGACATTACGAGGGAAACTATGTCTCAACAACCCCCTATAGTAGCCAAACCTTCTTCCATACCACTAGATACAACTAGTACATCCCTATCTTCTGATATGGCATCCCTTATGAAAGAGATAAGATTTGTTCAATCCAAGGTGCAACATCTTGAGCAAGTTACTTCTAAACCTACACAGGCATTGGATTGTTTAGCTTTACTACATACACCATTGACATATCACATTGCTTCTACACCCTTATCACAAGGATTTGTTCAACCCAAGCTTACTATTTATGATGGCAAGGGTGATATAGAGACACATTTGAGAGATTTTCACATAACATGTTTGGATTATATACCCAATGACTAGCTAGTTACCAAACTTTTTTCATGAATCTTAAAGGATTATGCCTTACAATGGTTTTATAGTCTATCGAATCAGTCAGTCATAACATTCAATCATTTATTAGACATGTTCCTATCACATTTTATTATCAACATTGGTGATAAGGTTTCATATGCATAGATTTCACAATAGAAACAAAGATCAAATGAGCCTCTCATGGATTATGCTATTAGATACAAGACTATTCTAGCTAAGTTAACTAGCCCCATGGCTAATCAAGAGCTACAAGATTTATTCAAATAGAGCCTTCTACCAGCACTGCATGAATCTATTTTTTTCAAAAATTTCTCTTCCTTCATTGAATTATGGCATACACTCAAAGGAAGAGAAGTCAAGCTAATTTCAATGTGCAAACTTAAATATTCAAGTATCCCAATCACAACTAATAAGAGTAATAGCAAATTCCAATACAAGGTCAAAATTAATGATAATAAGAATGAATATCAACCCATAATTAATGAGGCTTCTGAGCCCCCTTAGTGTGTGGTTCTGTTGGCACCTCCTCATCTTGCATTTATCAATCTACCAATTCCTCCAACCAGGGCTTTATAGTAGTTATTAGAATGTAAACTCATCACTCTCCCTCCTATTTGGGAGTAGATCTAGCAAATCCTCTTCCATGAGGATATGATCAACATGTATTTTATGATTTTCATAGGGCACTAGGCCATACAAAAAATAGATGCATCAGTTTGTGATATAAGATATAGGATTTGATTGATGATAATCTACTCGATTTGGGCACATTACTTGAGCCTCCGAAGGTAAAACCAACATATAATAAATCTTTGAAAATATTTTTAGATCCATTTCCACAACATTATAAACAAGAACAAGGTAACACATTAGGTGTTCACCATACATACTAGGCACTTTCAGTGAAACCACATCCTTTGAGTGGTATTATAGGGGTATCTAATTCTAGAGTTACAACAAGGCCTTTGATATCTTTTTTATATCATGAGATTATGGAGGATAATATAGGTTACAATGCACTATTTATCATATCACATATTCAAAATCAACCTATTCATAGTGTACTCATCAATAATGGTTCTAGTCTTAACATGTGCACTTTCACACTACTACAACATTTGGGCTATTTAGAGTAGGATATCACATTGATAGACATAGTTATCCATGGTTTTAGTTGGCATATATAAATTTCATTAGGAGAGATATTACTTCCAGTATAGGTTGGTCCTACATATGTGGCCACATCATTCACTATAGTTCCCAATGTAAGAATTTTTGACAAATTACTTGGCTGATCATGGATTTAAAAATTTAGGGTAGTACCTTCTATAGTTCATAGATGCATGAAATTCATTTACACTAATTAGGTTATTACAATTGATAGAGTTCCTTATGAGTCACCACTCCTCACTTCAAATCTATCTACTAGCTTAAATTCATCATTCCTAATTCTTCCACCTATTTCAATTTCTACTTCAATTTTAGTATAGCTTCCACTTTAGTTCTATCCATAGTTATAGTATCCATCACTAGTATAGAGGGTTCATACACCCCCACAGTGTTAGGATTCTAGACAGCTTCCATCTATAGTGTTTACACCTTGACTAGTTTCATTGAGATCTCATACAACTACATAGAGAGCACCTATTCATAGAGATTCTTCTCCTACTTTTATATGGGTCCCTAAGAGCCTTACAATTTCATATACTTCTTAGAGTTACAAGGGGACACCAAATTTAGTTTTCACTTTAGATATTTTAGAGCAATTACAACATACATAGATTTTAGATACACAATCTCAAACACTCCATACCTCATGATCATACATGATTCCATTATTTGATACATGAAACCATGACAAGGAGTCTTATTTAAGACTCATCAGTTAGTATCATTTCTTTTTATCACTAATTGTACATAACCTCTCTTACTTGATTGTACATAGTTCAAATATTTTCAAAATAATAATAATAATAATAATATAACACTTCAAAATATAAAAACATTCAAAAAAATATAAAAACATCAAAAACACAATTTGATTTTATGCATCATCAATGCTTTACATTGTTACTGTCATATTAGGACTTACATTTATTGTTTCATGCTAGTGTATGCTAATTTTCTACATTACCATGTTTCACTTGATCTCTTTTGGGTGTGTGCAGTGACATCCAAATCTTTGATTGCTTCACTCTACCCATTGAGGGGTAATTCCTACATTCTACATTCAAGATACACATCAATATACATACCCACTAGGGGCATATTCTACATGACTACACCATCCAGGTTATGTCATTCCTACACTACACACTCTAAGTTATCATGTTAATGTGCAAAAATTTATAGCTTACACAGAATACCATATCGGCATGTTACTAGTAACTAACACTTATGTATCCCTTAGCATATACCTAATCTTGTACTATAAATTTTTTTCATACTCTCACATTTTCTTTGATTAGTTAGATGTGCTTGTATCTTTCTAGTTATTACATGCTTTATTTTCTTACATAGTGTAGCTTATGTGATTACATTTCCTATTCTAGATTGTCTCTTGTTTGTGCCTTAAGACATATTCCAATGTCCTTTTATTCTATTTATTTTTGTGCCTTAGGTATTTTCCAATTTCCTTTGTTTGTACCCTTATATGTCTCTATGGCCCTTGTGCCAACTTTGCTTATTCACTTGTATGTGTATGTGGCATTTGAACATGCCTTGTATGCTTGATTTCTAATTTGAAGGACATGTGCCCATGTATATTATTTCTATGGGCCCTTGGTCACCCTTGTATTCTTCTTTATTCTCGATTTGTATGCTTATTTTCTTGTTTATTTCTCATTTGTGCAATGCCATGATCCACATCATGTATTTACCTTGCATTTTTAGATGTCATGATGGACATCATGCTCCAACCCTCCATGTTTACTAACAAACTAAAAACTAATATATCTAATATTACCAGTCTAGTTCAATATCATACATATGATCTTATATTATTATATCTATCTAGGCATACCCCTATTGATATAACAACCTATCAATTCAAACATTGATATATATTGAGATATCTTGTCAAATATCAATGTTATATTTTATATCTATACAGTTTAACACACTTGCAAGACTCTTTTCTTTCTAGAGTAGTCATTATAGGTTCATCATTTTTACCCTCAAAAGAGGGGGCATCAAACATGGGTTTTTTTCATAGAGATCAAAGTTCCTACCAGTCAAAACAACAAAATTTATATCACTTAGTTTAGAATGTAAACATCAAACCAAGTAGAACAGACTAGGTAGATAATAAAGAATCTAGAATAGTCATAAGATTTGGCTCTGGAAAACAGTGCCAAAGTAGGACTATAGTGTAAACCATAGGGGTGTCCACATCTTGGCACTCTTATTTAGGTAGGAAAACACTTAGGGCTTCTAGAAATAGGCAAAAATTTTAGTTTATTGATAGTTTTTGCACTTCCTGATCAGTCAGATTTAGTAGTTTTAGTATAGTTTTCTTCGATACAGGGGGTTATCATGTATGACATGATGATTCTTACTTTTATTTTAGATTAAGTAGTTGGCATAACTTATAAATTATAATCCATGTTCTAGATATTAGTGATTAGGGGTAATGTGCATGGCACATTAATCTTTTTTTCTTTTTGAGTTCAATTTATTCTAGGGATTATCAATAGTTGCGTGCCTTACTCCATCTGCAAGTGGTTGGAATCACATTTGAGCTAAACGTTCATAAAATTTTAGCTTTTTGAGTACCCAAGTTCTTGAGTTAGTTTTCACATAAGCATTTTGCATCAATTTTAGAGAGGCTTTCATACAATCCTAACCTCCATATTTCAAAATGGCCAAGAGTGGCATAGTTTCTAACATCTATTTAGGCTATCCACACCACATTGTCAAATTTCTAGAGCATCCATGGGCTCCATGAGCCATCTCATATGACATATATTATATACTAGTATCAATTTATAATTTCACTTCATGGGGAAATGATGGAGCCAAAGGTCTAGCTAACCTTTGTATTCTTGAGCTACCTATTTAGAGGGATTGGACACATAGTCCAAACATCGATTCATGCATGCATGATTTATTAACTACACTTAGTTGGTGGCAATGGACCTAAAGGGATAGCCTTTATATTTTAAGTCACATTCTAGGGAATTGAGCACTCAGCTCCATTTGTGATATTACTATTGATTCAACACACACTCAACATCATCTAGTACATTCCAGCATCACAATAAGTTTTATATTGGTTTGTGTACTTGGTGAGTTGTATTCATTCCTTTCTCTTCCTCTTACTTAGCTCTTGTATATTCTTACTTTATATATAACATATCTAGTAAGAACTGATCTAATTTATGTTTTTATTATAGACTCACAATTCATAGTGTGTTCTCTCTATGCACATCTAGCATCACACAACTCATGAGCTTCACCCTTATAGGTAAGTTTAGGTATGCTTCTTATTTTCATTTCTCTTAGTATTTCACTTCACTACATCACTATAATAAAGGGAGGGGGAGAAATGTAGTGATGTAAAATGTGAAATTATACAACTTTAGTGTGGATAAGACACCTAATGCATAGGTCCTCCTATTGGCTCACACAACCCCTCTAGGCTACTTCTTTCACTGATTCCCAGTCATTCATAGCTTCTTAAACATAGATTTTTGAGACCCAACAACCCTCTAAGGCCTAGATCTATCCCCTTAGGTCTCATCCCCTTAGTACAATAGTACCCAAGTAAGACAAAAGGACTAAAATTTAGGGTGTCCTATTTTTGGCATTATTATCCAAGCTTATCTTTGCCTCAAATGATTATATTTTCCTAGATCTTTATCTTTTTATCTATCATCCTCACATGATTTTATTTAACCCATGATCATTAGTTTGATTATAAAAGTACAATCAAAGTCCATTTAGAAATTTGGTCACTCATTTTCAAGAGAGACACAAGAATACAGGCAAGTACACTCAAACACTCTTCCCTATTATTTATATATAGCCTTCCAATATTATTCAAAGCCTATTCAAGTCATTGCACTATTCCCTAGCTAGTTGAAGCATATCCAATCTTGCATTCTAGTTTCATTGATCATATACAAATTACACCAAGCACTTCAATGGGAGAACTACATTAGTTTAATCCCTCTTTAGAGTATTGGTATGTAGGCAATGTTCTCACACATGGGGTGTGAAGCACATATAGTGTATCCTTTACGCACTAACCCCTTCTCTCTCTTTCCCAAGATTGCATTCAAGTTTAAGCATTAGGAGCTCCTAAGAGTTTTGAAGATTAAAATAGGCACATAATGAGCTCTAAAAGGTCTTAGACCCTAAAATTTTAGTGACAAGGTAACATAGGCATTCTAAATAGAACCTAAAAAGATTTCAACCTCAAGACAACAATGCCAAAATATGACTAAAATGTTAGATAATAGGGTGCCCTCTTTTTGGTGCTCCTGTCCAATCCAAAAATGAAGTGCAGGGACCTATTTCTGACTATTTCTCATTCTTGCTCCTCTAGTATAAGACCTTATCTCAATATAGATCAGCTGGAATAAGCTAACTTCTAATCTCTCTGACTCCCTACTATATTTAGAAAAGGCAAAAGGACAATCTATTTACACAAATTAGTAGGTTAATTAAAGTATATTTATTTACTAATTTACATTGCTCAAACCCTTTATTTACTTAAATTAAACCTCTAATTTCATAAAAGAATAAAACAAGGTGATTTGATGAAGAATATCTTTGACTAAATATGAGCCCCACCATTTTTGGTGTATTTACCTTCTTTGTCATGGGTATAGACTAATTTAATGACAAGATCACCAACATTAAATGTACATACTTTAACATGTTTGTTATGTTATCTGGAAATGCAAGACTTGTATTCATAGATATGTAATAAGGAGGAAAGATGATGTTCATCAAGTAGATCAAGGGTATGAAGATGAGCTTGATGTAATTATTCATCAGGAAAAATACCATGAAAAATATATGAAGAGAGGGAATCTTGACTTATAAAGGAAGAACTGATGTAGAACCATATACTACTAAGAATAGAGTTACCCCAGTGGTAGTATGTATGCTAGTCTAATAACCCCAAATTGTAGGGTAAAGATGAAGGTGCCAATCCATGCAAGTTTCATAGATTGCTTTTTGGAGAATTTTATTAATAATTTTATTAGTGGTCTCAGCTTGGCCATTACATTCTGGATGATAAGGCATTGAAAATTTGTGATTGATATTGAATTTGTTAAAAGGTTGTTTAACATATTTCTTTTTGAAGTTACCACAATTATCTAAAATGATATTATGGGGAACACCAAAGTAAAAAATGATTTGATTAAAAATAAATTTGGAAATGGTAGGATTGGTGAAGTTAACAAGGGGCATGGTTTATACCCACTTGGTAAAATATTCAGTAGCAGTGATGATAAAGACATGCCCATCTTGGACGTGAGGTAGTTTGCCAATGAGATTGAATACCCATGTGGAAAATGGCCAAGGGGATTTTATATTTTAAAGTGTGGTTAGAGGTGAATTAGTTAGATTATCATGAAGTTGGCAAGGTTTACACTTTTTAGAATAGTTGATTGCATCCTTTTCAAGAGTAGGCCAAAAATAACCCATACGTAGGCATATATGGTCTGTAACATGTCCACTATAGTGGCCACTACAAATTCCCCCATGTTCTTATTCTAGAAGAGGAGGGACCTCATCTTACATAACACAACAGAGAAAGATACATTCAACATTGCAATAATAGAGGATGTTATGTCCAAATACATATTTGAAATCTTGTTTATGAGTGCATGTCTTTACTTGAGAGTCTAAATTAGGAGGATAAGTTTGATGTTCTAAGAATTGAATGATGTCTTGGTACCATAGGCTTCGTCAAATGGTAATATCCTTGATATGATAGGTAAGTGAATATATTGGTTGAGTAGAATATGGAGATTTTATTATTTGAAGAAGAAAAATAGGATCGAAAATAACTTGGTGCAAATGAAAGATAAATGTTGAAGAGGTAAGAGAATCAATAATGAAATTTTGATCTCTAGGAATAGGCTTAATAGTAAAAGAGATAAAATCCTTAGCAAGAGTGGTTGAAATTTGATGATATGTGATGAGGTTCTAACTTTTACATTGATAATCACCACTAACTTGATAGAAAATAAGCTAAGAATCACCTAAAGAAAGAATGTATTGAATATCTAAATCAAGAGAACCTCTCATGACTAAGATAAGAGCTTTGTACTCAGCCATATTTTTGGTGACATCAAAGTGAAGCAAAAAGATAATGGAATGATCTTGCCAAGAGGACTTGTGAGAATGCAACCTACCCCAGCTCCTTGAAGGAATATATCAACATCAAAGTGAAGGGTCCAAGTATCTTCATGTAAGCCAACATTAATTTTAGGAATCTCCTCCATAACTAATTTTGGTTTTGTAGCACTGGAGGGAGTATTGGAGTCATCAAGATTATTGGATTTAAGATCATAGGTAAAGCTATGAAAATAATATTTGAGAGAAATAGTTTGAGTAAGAGCTTTGATGTAAAGGATTATCATCTAGAAGATTATCTTGAAGAGAAGTAACTAGTATGGTAGATGTGACAAGTTGATCAGCTATGATGTTCCCTTTGATAAAAATTTGAGTGACGATGTGGAGATCAAATTCCTTAAGGAAGACCATCTATTTACCAATTCTATCTCTAGGAAGAAATACCTAGGAGAAGAAATGACTAAAGGGTTTAGAATGAATAATGACATAGTTAGTTTAGCAAAGCATATACTGGTGAAGATTTTTAGCTAAGCAATAGATTGTGAGGCAATCATGCTCAATTTTTTTATAACATGTTTCATAATTGATGAGGCCCTAGCTAATGTAGTAGATAACATACTCTCTTCCCATATCATCTTGTTGGGAAAGCATTACCCCAACTAAAATAGGTGTGGAAGAAGTATATAGAATCAAAGTTTTATCATTGGAAGGAGGATTAAGTGTGGGTGGATGAAGCAATGACTCTTTCATATTATCAAAGGCTTTTTGACATGGATATGTCTATTCTAAAGTAGTACATGTTGACCAATGTTGACTTTTAGGTCAAAATAGGGCACCCCTAGTAAAAAATTCATTTTAAAATCCTATAGGAGGTTGATATAGATGTTATAAAGTGTTTATCGGTTGTTTAAGGTCATTTAGTGTTGTATTAGCTTTGGTCATTTGTTTCCTAGGTCCATTTATCATTTTAATTCATTTTAAGGGGTCTAAATGGCACATTTAATGATTTTAAATGTTTATTGGGATGTTTTAAATTTAAAAATTCTTATTTCATGTACCATGTGTCCTAGGAGGTCTCTAGTAACTATCACTAACTGAAACTTGCCAGTTATGTAAAAGAAAGGATAATTTCTTAAAGAAAGGAGAAGATTTGGGCACTTGTAAGGCCTCTTTGGGAAGTGTGCCACATGGGATGGGTTTGAGTGGTTTAATATCATCTTATTAAACTCAAATCCATGTTTTTTATCTTATTATTCCATTTATATCTCAAAACTATTCATTTCTCTTTTCCTCCTTATTGGCATATTGAAGTCACTTGCAGGTTTTTGCTTAGTATGGCTAACACAAGGAGTTTCAATAAAAATGATCCTATGAGAATATTATACACTCCAAGGAATTAAAATTATTATAATAAGTCTTATTAATGGTGACTCGTGCTTCATGAATCATTCATTTGAAGTTGACCCCTCAAAACTACCTGCCAATCTGTGTACCTTTCAATTTTGGGTCTTGTTTGAGAAATTCCATATAGTTCAGATGTTGATATTGAATCAAAAGTATGTACACATACTTATATAACACTTCCCATGATTGGTTTTAAATTTGGAATGGTTTTTAAATGCTATTCATCTCAATTTTATAGACTAGTGCATTCTATGTTAAAGGGCATGGTTCCATTATTTTTTGAGTTTCCATGATTTGAAGATGGTTACATAGGGTTGTGTTAGCTACCTTTACATGTTTTAAATGTCATCATAATTATTCCCACCTTGAAACTTCATACTCCAAAATAATCTCCATGAGTTGTTATCCTATGGATATCTAAACAACTCTACCATTAATGAACCTTTAGGTGCTTTCATATGGATTTTCATGTTGAAGATAAGGTCTTGACACTTATTCATGTGTTTTGAGATATGATAAATGTTTTTGAGGTATAGAGATGAGTTTATAACTTATTTAGATCTAGATGAGGCTTGTTGTGAACACATGCATACTTTCAGTGTGTATGCTTTTAAGGTACACCTACAGGAGACTAGGTAGAGATTTCAATAAGCCTTTTTGAGTTGATAGTCCTAGTTATTAAGCTCTCCTTAAATATCCAAGGTGAAAAAACCTCCATAATAGACCCCATTGAAGAGATAGAATGGAAAATTAAATAATAATCATTCTAGAAAATGCAATGACTGTGTTTAGAGACTTATTCCCTAAATGAACAAAATAGAGGTCTTGGGGCTTTTGCAAACTATTGAAAACATGCCTATTGGGGTTTCTCATGCATATTAAGGATTGGATCATCAATTAATTATATAGGGAAATACATGTGAAATTTTTTAAGATGTGGTGACAAATGAATATGGGATTTTTCAGGGTCCAAACATGTTACAAAACACACTAAGATGCTTTAGAAACATCTACAGGCTTGAAGATGTAAATGACATTTTGATGCCTTTACTAATAAATAATACATTCACTTATGGATAAGGTAGTTTCATGGGTTGTATGTCACGTAATATGAAATGATGATAATAAAAAGAGAGGAATATATTATTAATTTACTCCTTTGAATACCCCATGTCCGTACATAGGGTAGGATCAACACTTATAGCTAAGACAAAGATGATAGTGAACTAACTTCGAGTATAGCCATGGTTGTAAGGAAATTAGAAACTTTAGAAGGATGAAAAATGTTTGGAGGCATTATTTTATGCATTAGGAGTCTTGTGACATCATAATCACTCATGAAAGGCATGGAGATAACCTATAGGCAAGGTGCAAGATAGACTACCTTAGTCAAGGAAGAGTGACTTAGTCTTGGAGAGATAGGATGAGTATGAAATCATTTAATAGTGAGATGTCTAAAAAAACCTCGTACCACCTCAGGGGATCCATGTGAGGTATAAAAAACATTATGAACACCTTAGTTGACCCGAAATCACCACCCATAGGCCTATATTGACCGAGACATGTAGTACATTGAGACATGTAGTGGACTTAGATAATGGATTTATAAGAGGTTTCAAGTCAATTTTAGGATGAGAAGGTGGTAAAATCAAGTAATAATGGATTTTAATGGTTAAATAAGGTTTTAAAACATCATTTAATACTTAATTCATACCCAAATAACCACATACAAACACCTATAGGGGCTAGAATAAGGAACGACATAGTCAATAGAGGGTAATTAGGTAGACAATGAGCTTATTGAGGTTGTGATGATGTTTAAGGATCATTAAAGGCATAAACTAATGAAAACATACACTTTATCACTTGAGAGGATTCAAGGATGTTTTTTTTCTTGACATTAGGGTCTAAATCATATAAATACCAACCTATAGGTAGAATTTAAAAGGATAGGGTATCTCAGTCTAGCTAGTGGTCCATTTTAAAGCCTAAGATAGTGTTTTAGGAAAAAATGAAGGATTTAATGATTCAAGAAAGTATATTGTGATTCAAGGGGACTAAATGGGAGTTGATAAAAATCTTTCCAATCCTAAAACAATCATAGTCACCTACAAGTGTGAAATTTTGAGGGTGCATCAGCCAAGGTAAGTGACTATCTTAGTCAGGCAATGAGTATGGGATAATAGTCTCAATGATGATAATTATTTGAAAGATGAAAAAATAGGTATAAAACTTGGTGAGATTATGATGTAATTGTAAAAAATAAACTTTAAACATTGTTCAATCCTAAGCATGAAAAGAACAACTAGCATGGAGAGTATACAAAAACACTCAAATTTCTTTTCCTTGGAATGTTTTGAGGCCAAAACATATGACAAAGAGCTAAAAATTGATAGATAGAGTCTATAAAACTTATGTAATACTATAAAAGGTTAAATTTTCCTAAGAAGATATGGGAGATGTCCTATGTTCTATCTCAGATAGAGGACACTCCACTCAATGCAAAGGTAGGTTAAAGGAGAAGAGGTATTAGGGAAATTTGGATGTGTTTTAGACCTATAAGAAGGTTATTAAATATTTAAAATATAAAATACAATAGGTAGAAACAATTAATAAATATGGAAAATAAATAGGGCATTCCTAAGTTTGCAATCAAACCTACTATGCATGAGCAGGCCTAAAGGTACAAATGAGAAAATGTTGACATCTACACCTATAAATGAGATTTTCACCATGTTGGATCATATATATGGAATTAATATATATTTTTAAAATATATTTCAATGTAATATAACCAACATTAAATCCTATAGCACCAAAAGTTACAGATAGACTTCTAGGCAAGGACTAAACATAACATCTAGATGAAGAGTCTCTTTCATTCCCACCATGAAAAATGATTTGAAATATATTATATAACTCCAATAGGACAAAAAAAATATATTTTCAACTCTCATAATGAAAATTAAGGCAAAGAGAAGCCATTTTTGGTCCAAAACCAACTCAGACTAGTACACAATGATGAAAACAAGCCTGAGAGGCCATTTTCAATTGCTCACATCTCTCATGACACCAAATATGGATGATATATGAGTTATGGGATGTTATAATGGATTATATAAGACACATTCTTGGAATTTTTTCTCAAGTTGGATTTCTCAAATTTATGAACAATTTTTAAGACCAAAAATAGGCCTAAAACCCTATTAAACCCTTGCTAAGGACTAGTCTTAGAAAATGGAGTTAGAGATGAAATATAAGGGAATATTTTAACCATAATAAATATTGGAACTTGTATAATACCTCCATGATATTCTCCACACACTTTTGTCTATATGTAATTGTATGGATGGGGGCATATACAGGCTTTTCTCACTATTTGGTGTGTTATGAAGGCTATAGGATGAATTAGGAGATGAAACAAATTTTGAGTGTAATACTTAAAATTAATATAAATATTAATATATATTTACTTTTATTAATCATCATCTAAGTACCCTAACTAGGTCCTCACTTTCATCCAGTCAAATTTGGCATATTTTGCAAGGAAGAGAGAAGGGAGGAAATCTTCAAGTAAACTATTTTTAAGGTGACCCTAATTATTCCAAGGACATGGAGGGTATTTAAAAATTTAATAAAATTCCTCCCATGGATTTAAATGTATAATTGATGCCAATTTTTAGGTGAAGTGTGCAGGGTTCATGGAAGGGCAGTTTTTAGGACAACAAATGATGATGGCTCCTTTTTAATTATTTACAGAAGGCCAAGCATGAAAAAAATACATGTAGAGGCATTTATGATAGCCTAAAATTCCATTACAATAATTTTACATAACCTATATTAGTTATAAGACATTCAAAAAGGCCTAATCATGAAGGTAGTTTTTCTATGAACAAGGAGTTTTGTGCTACTTTACATAATTTTGATGACTTATATGGACACTTGTAATTATATACCTTGTATGGTTCATCCCATGTGATTATCACATGCATAATTATCTCCTTGAATAATATTTACAAGTGTCCTTGTGACGCTTAAACTTCTTTATTTCTCTTTCTCTCTCAAACTCTATAAGAGTTGACCATTTTGGCATTGTATTCTATGCTCCACTAAGTATGGTGAATCCATACTCAATTTTACACCTTTTGATCAATAAAATGACTAATTTTTACCTCTTATATGATTATAATTAGTGTTTGTACTCTAATTTTTGATTTTTCTTAAGTGATACTCTTGTTTCCTTAACATACCAACTCATTCTTACAACCTATTTGCAGTTGGGAAACTTCTTCTTGCAGGGCATGTGAAGTGTTATTAAGATATGTAAAGGACTAAGTGAATTTTTATCTTCATAAGTGTCATTCGAGGCCTCTTTTCTAGTCCTCCTTTCCTAGATGTTCATCTTGACCTCACAGTGTAACATTGATGAAAGAAATTGTAGATTGGGAAAGTGTATGTTGGGTTTATTACTTGGTCTTAAGTGTCATATACATGTGGTTGGATGTCATCAATATATCTGGTGTATCACCTCCATTATTTTATCTTTAAATTTAGTTATTTCTCTCCCTTTTCACCTCCAAGAGTTAGTAGTAGTTGTATTCAAGTTATACGTCAAGGGAGCTAACCCTATCTAGATATTCACTTCATTCCTTAGGATGCCCACAAGCCTAGAAGTTACTCCATTGTGCCACTTGGATGATGAGATACTTGGAATATAATATAAGTGTGAAAATATAAGTGATAATTTTTTTTGGCCTACCTGTTGGGACTCTTGTTCTAAGAGATTAAGTGATTTTTGGTGTTGTCTCTCAATAATCAACCTTTAGAGGCATATTTTCAAGCACCAATGGTGACTTTGAAGTTGTATTATCTAGTCAAGTAACTCAAGTGATCCATTTTAAGAATGATGGTAATTTATTTCTATATGTCCTTTATTTCAATGAAGAGTCATGGCTCATTTTGGTTTTGAGCATAATTTCACACAAGTTGGTGAGACATTGGAAACTTGCCCTTTTCCTTATCAATATGATCAAGTTTTTAACCAACCCTATCATTAAGTGTGTCATCAGCCCAAATATGTTTTTAATTATCCTCAATATGGTCATTTTCATCCTTCACATGTTTCTTATCATTCTTATAGTCAACCTTTCCAATGCCCTGCTTCTCCTAGTCCATCTAGTCACTTCTCAACTTAATCCATTTCCACCTTCAAATAAACTCTTTTGGGGTATGAGAAGTATGTGCTAGATATTGATATTCAATGGGATTTATTCATGTGATTCATAATCATGTCATTCAAAATGTGAGAGATGCATTGGAGTTAGTCAACAGAGAGTGGGCTCCTATTGAGAGGACCAATTGGCAAAGGCATACAAATGAAATGTTAGATGTAAGTGGTTTGATTTCATCATTGGAATACAAACTAATAATTCATGAGAGGAAGCATTACCAATTCTAACAACCTCCATATTCACTTCCCCAAGCTTCCTATCAGCCATACATGACACCTAATCATGATCCAAATCAAGTCTATCAAATTCATCCTCTTACCCATCAATTGGAGGAGAGGGTTGAAAGGAAAATCTTTATGTTTTAAGCTAAAATTGATAGACAAATTGAGTTATATGATAGCCATATGATATATTCCATGTTAGAAACAAAGGAGGTGAATCTTGATCCCTCATTTCCCTCTCACATTATAACCCTAACACCTCAAAAGGAGACTTCTAATCTTTGTATCATGAGTTGGTAAGGTAGTTGAGTCATGGATTAAAAAAGAGGAGAAGATAATTAACCAATAATGTTAAATTAAAGAGAATTTTGCTCCTATACAATCCCCTCTAATCCTTCCTCAAGAAGAGAGTTCCAATCCTAAGATCATGAGCTAGAGTGAAGTAGTGAAGTCATGGGGTAAAAAAGAAGAGAATAACATTGTCAAAGAGTGTAAAGTGGAAAATGAAGTTAATCATTTTCAACTCCCTCCCACCCTTCCTCAATAATCTTCTTGTATTCCATGTTATCCTTCATATATACCTCTACCTCATGATGATTCTAATGAGATTCAGGAAAGACTTTTACAAGAGGATCTAGCTAGGAAAATTGAAGAGTTAGAAGCAAAGATGAGATTGCTAAGTCAAGGTGAGATGGAAGGTTTAGAACCAAGAGAACATCATATGCCTAAACACACCCATTCTCCCCTCCATCAAGAGATTCCTAAAGAGCCTCCTATCTTGCACTCTCAATCTAATTTTGAACTATATATCCCATCTCCACCAACTAGTTCTTTTTGTCCTCACCCCATTGCACTTTGCCTTGATAGATCTATTGTGTGGGAACCAAAATAAAAGTATCTGATTGACAAGGAAAGAGAGATCTTACTTGAATAAGACATACCTCCTTGGCAGCCTCATTAGACTAAGTCATTGGATTTCAAGATGCCTAGTCTTGGAAATCACCATGAAGGAAGATAAATATCATGTAGCCCTTGACAAAAAAAATCATATTATGTAAGATGAGATGCAAAGTGGTATCCTTTAAGAGGTCCTAAGTGATGAAGAAGAGGTGAGTTATTGTTTTGAGCTTCATTTCTTGGATGATAATGACGAGTGTTTTATTTGTGTTGAATAACTTATCTTGAGAGAAGAAAGTAAAGAAGAGAAAGCTCAATTCATGGTTGCTCAAGAAACCTCATGAGGATTATGAGGAAGAGATTAACATAGGTACTCCCTTTGATAAACAAAAGGAAAATCCACAAGCTCTTAAATCCATATTTAAAGGTATGTGTATTCATGAATCTAACTATAATGCATTAATTCTTGAGGAGGAGTACATCCATGAAGAAGGTGGCCAAGATTTGAATAAAGAGCTACATAATGAGGAGCTCCAAGAAGGTTGTCATGGGCAAGATGATCAAGAAGAAGAACAATAAGATTGGTATGGTTTTTACATTGAGGAAGAATGCCTTGAGTAGATTAAAAAAGTAATTGATTCATTTTGGGATGAAATTGAATATTATTGTGTTAGTTACAACATCATACCATCCACCTTTCCTCAAGAGAGTCATGATGACGCTAGAGATTAGTTTTCAAGCTCCTTAATGAGATAGAGTAGTTGGAGAACACCTAAGATACATGCCTAGAATAACATAAGTCAATTTAGCCTTTCAAGAATGAATTGATGATCATGAACACCTTGGGATAATACAATATCATTAGAGACCATCAAGAGATATGTCTTGAAGATCAGAATGAGTATGTGTACATTGGACTCTTGTTTGATGCTAATCCATTTAGGAGTTTCTCCAAAAAAAAGTGGCAAGCAAGAAAGTTGATAAACCAGAAATCCACTCCAACAAGAAATTTGTTTGGAATATTGACACATATAGTGAAGAAAGAGACTCAAAAATCTTTCCTTTAAACCTAGGAGGAAGGGTGTGCTTAGTTTCTAGTTGTATATAGTAGCTGTTGTCTTGTTTTCCCTAAGTGTCTTGTTGGCACATGTGTGTTTATTTTCCTTATTAGGTGTTTCATTTTTATTTTTTTGGTTGAGGTAGTCATTAGTTGTCCTGTATGATCAATTTTTAGTCAATGGTCAAAGTCTCTTGTTTATCTCAATCTGTAAATGACTCCATAAGTCTAACGAACTGATAAGGCTATTGGTGTAGTTAGTATAGTAGGGATAATACCCCTATGAGTCACTAATTTATTCACAAATTTTTAAATTTAAGTCAAAATAGGGTACCCCTAACAAAAAAATTCATTTTTCAAGCCTATAGGGGGTTGATATAAATGTTATAAAGTGTTTCATAGGTTTTTTAAGGTCATTTAGTATTGTACTAGATCTGGTCATTTGTTTCTTAGGTCTATTTATCATTTTAAGTCATTTTGAGGGATCTAAATGGTGAATTTAATAATTTGTATAGGTTTATTTGGATTTTTTCAAGTTACAAATGTTTATGTCATGCACCATGTGTCCTAGGAGGTTTGTAGTAATTGTTACTAACTAAAAATTGTAGGTTATGCAAAAGAAAGGATAGTTTCTTAGTGAAAGGAGAATATTTGGGAATTTTTATGACCTTATTGAGAAGTGTTCGACATATGATGTGTCTAGGGGGTTTAATTTCATCTTAATAAACTCAAATCCACGTTTGGTTTGATCTAAGCATGCTATTTCTAGCTCAAAACCATTCATCTCTCTTTTCTTCCTTTTTGGCATAGTGAAGTCACTTGCAAGTTTTTGTTTATAATGGATAACAAAGAGGCTTTCATGAAAAATTATCCTATGGGAATATTATAACTCAAAATACTTCAAATAAATATAACAATTTTGATGAATGGTGGCCCATGCTTCATGAACCTTTTATTTGAAGTTGACCTTCCAAAACTGCCTGTCAATCTCTGCATCTTTTAGTTTTGGGTATTGTTTGAGAAATTATGTATGATTAATATGATGATATTGAATCTATAGGATTTAAAACTCCTTATATAACACTTCCCATTCTTGGTTTTAAATATAGATTGGTTTTGACATGCTATTCATCTCAATTTTGAAGACTAGTGTACTTTGTGTTGAAGGGTAGGTTTCCATTATTTTTTGAGTTTCCATGATTTGAGGATAGTTATAGAGGTTTGTGTTAGTTACATTTACATGTTTTAAATTTCATCATAATTATTACCACCTTTAAACTTCATCCACCAAAACAATCTCCATGAGTTGTAGTCCTATGCGTGTCCATACAACTTTGCCATTAATGAACCTTTAGGTGCTTTCATAGGGACTTTTCATGTTGAAGAGAAGGTATTGACACTTATTCATGTGTTTTTGTATATGATAAATGTTTTTGAGGTATATATATATATATGATTTTATAACTTATTGAGAGATAGCTAAGGCTTGTTGTGAACACATGTATACTTTCAACCTATATGATTTTAAGGTGCACCTACATGAGACTAGCCATAGATTTCAATAAGCCTTTTTGAGTTGATAGTCCTAGTTATTAATCTCTCCTTAAAGATAAAAGGTGAAAAAATCTTCATAAAATACATATTTTAAGAGATAGAGTGGCAAATGCAAGAATTATCATGTTATAAAAGGCAATGACTATGTTTAGAGACTCAGTCCCTAAATGAACAAAACAGAAGTCTTGGGGCTTTTGTAAACTATTGAAAACATGCCTCTTGGAGTTTATAATACATAATAAGGATTGGATAATCTAGTCATTATATAGTGAAATACATGTGAAAATTTTGAAGAGATGGTGACAATTGAAGATGGGAGTTTTTAGGGTCCAAACATGTTACAAAACACACTAAGATGCTTTAGAAACATCTACATGCTTGAAGATGTGAATGGAATTTTGATGACTTTAGTTATAAATAATACATTCACTTATGGATAAAGTAGTTTCATGGATTTTATGTCACAAAATATGACGTGATGATCATCAAAGGAGAGGAATGTATTAGTTTTTTTCTCCTTTGCATGCCCCCTGTCTGTACATAGGGTAGGATCAACACCTACATCTGAGACAAAGATGACAGTGAACTAACTTGGAGTCTATCCATGGTTATAAGGTAATTAGAAACTTTGGAAGAATTAAAAATGTTTGGAGGAATTATTGGATGCATTGAGAGTCTTTTGTCATCATGATCACTCATGAAAGGCATGGAGATAACATATAGGTAAGGTTCAAGATATACTGTCTCAATCAAGGAGGAGTGACTCAGTCTTGGATAAATAGGATAAGTATGAAATAATTAAAAAGTGGGAGGTATAGAAAAAACATTGGTCCACCGCAGGGGATCCATGGGAGGTCTAACCAACATCATGAACACCTTAGTTGACCCCAAATCACCAACTATAGGCCTGTACGAATTGAGATAGGCAGTGGACTGAGACAATGGATTTAGAAGAGGTTTCAAGTCACCTTTAGGTTGAGAAGGTGTTAAAATAAAGGATTAATGGTTTTTAAGTCTTAAATAAGGTTTTAAAACATCATGTAATACCTAATTCATTCCAAAATAACCACCTAAAAACACCTATAAGGGTCAAAACAAGGAGCAACATAGTTAGCTGAGGGTAATTGGGTAGACAGTGAGCTTATTAAGGTTTTAATGATGTTTAAGGAGAATTCAAGGCATAAAATAATGTAAAAATACATTGTATCACTTTAGAGGATTCAAGGTAGTTTTTTTTCTTGACATTAGGTTCTAAATCATATAAATACCAACCTACAGGCATAGCTTAAAAGGGCAGGGTACCTTAGTCTAGCTAGTGGTCCATTTTGAAGCCTAAAATAGTGTTTTAGGAAAAAATAACGAAGTGAATGATCCAAAAAAGTATATTTTGATTCAAATGGACTAAATTAGAGTTTAAAAACATCTTTCCAAGCATAAAACAATAATAGTCACCTACAGGTGTGAAATTCTAAGGGTACATCAGCCAAGGTAGGTGAATATCTCAGTCAGGCAGTGAGTACAAGATAATAGTCTCAATGATGATAATTATTTGAAATATGAAAAAATAGGTAAAAATAATAGTGATATGATGATGTAATTGGAAAAAATAACATTTAAACATTGTTCAAGCCTAAGCATGAAAAGAACAACCAATAGGAAAAGTATATAAAAACACTCAGATTTTAGTTCCTTGGAAATTTTTGAGGTCAAAACGTATGACCAAGATCCAAAAATTGGTAGATAGAGTCTCTTCCAATTAGAAAAAAACTATAAAATATTCACTTTACCTAAGAATATATGGGAGATGTCCTATGTTTTGTCTCAAATAGAGGACACTCCCCTCAATACAAATGTAGGTAGCTTAAAGGATAAGAGGTGTTAGGGAAAGTTAGAGGTTTTTTAGACTTATAATAAGGTTATTAAATATTTAAAATATCCAATAAAATAGGGATAAACAAGTAATAAATGTGGAAAACAAATAGGGCATTCGACAGTCCTAGGTTTGCAATCAAACCTACTATGCATGAGCGGGCCTAAAGGTCCAAATGAGAAAATGTTGACATCACCCCCTAAAAATGAGATTTAAATCATGTTGGATCATGTATATGTAATGTGTGTGTGTGTGTGTGTGTGTGTGTGTGTGTGTGTGTGTGTGTGTGTGTGTGTGTGTGTGTGTGTGTGTGTGTGTGTGTGTGTGTGTGTGTGTGTGTGTGTGTGTCTATATATATATATATATATATATATATATATATATATATATATATATATATATATATATATATACATATATATATACATATACACATACATTTCAAATCTATTTAAATGAAAGAGAACCAACATGAAATCATAGAGCACCAAAAGTTACAGACAAATTTCTAGGCAAGGACTAAACCTAACATCCAAAAGAAGAGTTTCTTTCATTACCACCATGAAAAATTATTTGAAACCTATTTTATAATGTCAATAGTACTAATAAAGAGGTTTTTTAACTCTTAAAGTTCAAAGGAAGTCAAGGAGAATCCATTTTTGGTCCAAAAAAAACTCAAACTGATACAAAATGGTGAAAACAAGCTCGAGAGGCCATTTTAAATTGCTCAAATCTCTCATGAAACCAATAATGGAGGAAAAAGGAGTTATGGTATGTTTTCAGGGGTATTATAGGCCAAATTATTGGAATATTTTTTCAAGTTTGATGTCCCAACTTTATGAACAACCGTTAAGACCAAAAATAGGCCTAAAACCCTATTAAACCCTTGCTAAGGACCAATCTTGGAAAATAGAGTTTTACATGAAATATAAGGGATTATTTTGAAAATAATAACTATTGGAACTTGTAGATGACCTATTTAGGATGACCCACACTTTTATTTTTGTACGAACTTATACGGATGGGGGGAAAATAGGCTTTTTCTCAATGTTTTGTGTGTTGTGTAGGCTAAAGGATGAATTAGGATATTAAAAAAAGTTTGGGTGGAATATTTAAACTTAATATAACTATAAATATTAATTTAATTTCATTAATAAACATATAAGTATCCAAAATAGGTCCTTACTTTCAGCCAGTCAAATCTGGCATATTGGGCAAGCTAAAGAGAAGGGAAAAAATCTGTAAGTAATGTCTTTTTAAGGTACCCCTGATGATTTGAAGGACATGGAGGGTATTTAAAAGTGTAATAAACTTATTTACATGTATTTTCAAGTATAATTTATTCCAATTTTGAGGCTAAGTGTGCAGGGTTAATGGAAGGGCAATTTTCAAGATAACTAATGATGATGGCTCCTTTTCAATTGATTCCAAAAGGCCAGGCATGAAACCAATGCATGGAAGGGAATTTAAGAGATCCTAAAATTACATTACAAAAATTTTACCTATCATGGATCAGTTACAAGACGTTTAAATAGGCATAGTCATGAAGGTACTTTTTTTGTGCACAAGGAATTTTGTGCCACTTTACATAAATTTGATGATTTGTATGGACACATGGATTTATAAATCTTGAATAGTTCATCCCATTTCCTTATCACATGAAAAATTATCTATTTGGATCATATTTACAAGTGTCCTTGTGACCCTTTAACTTATTTCTCTCTCTCTCTCTCTCTCTCTCTCTCTCTCTCTCTCACACACACACACACACACACACACTCTATAAGAGTTGGCCATTTTGGAATTGTATTTTATGCTCCACTTGAGTATGGTGAAGCCCTACTTAATTTTACACCTTTTGATAAATAAAGTGACTAAGTGTTACCTATTCCATGATTGTACTTAGTGTGTGTACATTAATGTTTGATTTTTATTAAGTGAAACTCTTGTTTCTTTAGCATGCCAACTTATTCTTACAACATATTTACAGTTGGGAAACTTCTTCTTTTAGGGCATGTTAAGTGTTATTGAGATATGTCAAGGAATAATTGAGTTTTTATCTTCATCAGTGCCATTCAAGGCCTCTTTTCTAGTCCTCCTATCCTATATGTTCATCTTGACCTCATAATGTAACATTGATGCAATAAGTTATAAATTGGGAAAGTGTATGTTTGGTTTATTGCCTTGTCTTAAGTGTCATATAAATGTGGTTGGATTTAATCAATATATTTGGTGTATAACCTTGATTAGTTTATCTTTACTTTCAGTTATTTCTCTTATTTTTCACCTCTAAGAGTTAGTATTAGTTGTAGTCAAGTGGTACATCAAGGGAGCTAGCCCTATCTAGAGATTCACTTCATTCCTTAGGTTGTCCACAAGCCTAGAAGTGACTCCATTGTGTGACTTGGATGAGGATTTCCTTGGAATCTCCTCAAAGGGTATAAATCCAAGTGAAAATAGTACCTTTATTGATAAGTGAATTGATGGACTAAATTTTATATGCCATTTCGGGGATGAATCATCTAATTTCCCCAAGTTTGCCTACATAAGTATGAATGTTGGAAATATAATGAATAATGGGCATGTTGATGATAACATTAATTTTGGTAAGATAAATATCAATTCCATAGAGAGGTAATAAGAATCATAACAATTTTCTAGATGTGACTCCAAAGAAACATTTGTAAGGATTAAGTCTAACTTTATATTTAAGGATATGGTCCAAGATGATAGCAAGATAAAAAAGATGATTCTTACAATGTTTGGATTTATCAATGAGATCATTCACATAAGTTTCAATAATTTTATGATTGAGATAATGAAATATGTGATTCATTGATTGTTGGCAACTGGGTCTTACATTTTTAAGATCAAAGGGCATTTTGACATAGCAATAGGTGCCCCATTTTGTGGTGAAAGTTGTCTTATGTTGGTCTTTAGGGGAAATATGAATCTGATTGTATCCTAAAAACTATCCATAAGAGATAACATTTTTTAACCATCTGTGGAATCAACAATAGCATCTATTGAAGGTAAAGATAAGTTATCTTTAGGATAATCAAGATTAAGATTGTGGAAATAAATACAAATATGAATAAAGCAGAAATTTTCTTTATTTTTGATGCATAAGATTGACATCAAGATACGTAATGATGTTATGCATGGCAATGATAGGGTAAATTCTAGGCATGTACTCATAGGACTAGTGAAAGCCACATGTTATTTATCAAATAATAAGTTAAAATTATCATGTTTGATAGGTGAGAGTTCACAATAAAAAATAATTAGTTGAGGACAAGATGGAGTACCATATTCGATGTAAGTGGTTTTTTCAATAAGCATGGCATTGTCATCTTGAAAGTGGTATGGTACATTTGGTAAGGAATAAATTGGATTTTTTAGGATCAATGTTAGCAATTAAGTTGTTGAAGCAAGGAGTTTTAGTCTTAAAATTTACAAGTTTATGATGCTTCTAAGGAAGTTGAGGTTCTCAGGCATAAAGTAACTCAAGGATAGCTTCATCACTAGGAAAAGTAGGAAGAGGAACATAATACTCAGCATCTACTTAAAGATCTAGAATTTGATTGACATGGTGATCATACTCAGAATATATCTGATAAACATTGGTTACCTTGGCATCTAGTATAATTTTAGGAGTAGAAGTAGATCGATTAGAAGGGGTTAGAATATCAGTGGGTTCAATGATGAGAGAAGGATTAGAGGTAATGATTGGATCAATAGGTGGTAAAGGAGATTTATAAATTTCTAGAGATTTTTAAGGTATAATTTGCTCTACCAGCCAAGGATTATCGATAAGAAGATTAGCAGGAGGCACATGACCCTCAAGATCTAAGGTATGATAGAAAAATGGCTTAAACATCTTGATTAAAAGCATGAATTTGGGATAAGGTTTTCTGATAATGTTGGACATCTAAATCTCTATATTGATCTTGGTCCATTATATATTAATCATCATATGTTGGAGAAATATCACAAGCTTGAGAATTAGGGGGAGTTTCATAGGGTAAAACCCTAATATTACTGAATGTATGAGGAAACATGATGATTACATCTTGAAATAATTTGGCCACTCCAAAATCATTGTAAGTGAAGGCATCTTTAGGTAAATAAGGTTCCTAAGAATTACATGGAGGGGGAAATTGGTAATCTTACAAATAAAATGGACAATACTATCCCTAGGTAATAGAGAAGGAGGAAGCTATTTCAAAAATTAGGTAGGTAACTTGGTAGTATTACAAGTATGTTACAAATCATTGGGATCATCATCATCAAAATCTAAAAGGGTAACTTAAATCAGGACTCATGTTGATTAACTTAGGTAAAGGAGTATTATTGATTTTAGGAATGGTAGGAATATGATATTGTGATTTAGGATTAGGAATTTGAATGATCCATGCATTGGGATTAGCTCTTCCTACTTATACCATTTTCCATTATGTAATAATTTAATACATTGACTATCGAAAGAAGCAATGTCCCTCATTAGATGAGTCCATGGATGACTAAGGAGTATGCTATAAGATAGGGGTAAATTAAGGACCATAAGATTGGTTTAAATAGTCTTAGGTCCAATGGTTAATGGAAGTCAAATGCAGCCAAGTGGCTTTGGATTAGTCCTATCAAAACCATGACAAGTAAGATGGGTTTTATTGATATGATCCTTGTTATAACCAAGTTATTTTATGATCCATAAAGATGTTACATTAGTAACATATCAACTAGAACTTTATGGATAAGATTGGTATTAATGGTTACTTTGTTAAAAAGTGGTGGATCATTAGCATTAAAAATAATTTCATCACTGATCATGTCCTCTTTAAGGAATTCAATAGAAGGCTTGGAAGGACACAGTTTCAATGGTATTTACATTAGTAAGATGAGATTCAATAGAAGGTGGTTCTTCATCTATGGAAGATGGATATTTAATTTATTGGAGAGGTTGCATAAGGAATTTATGATGATAAGGATAAGTATGAACCAACTCCATAAGTGCAATATTACAAGGCATAGAGTTGAGTTCTTTAAGAAAGTTCCAATAAGACTTAGAATAACCAACACGAGGTTTAGAAGGAAAATTATAATTTGGAGGAATAGATGTTGTTAGAGGATCATAAGGAGGAGAAGCTTCCTCTTGAGATTACAAATAAATAGTAGTTGTGGTATTATATTTAATAATTTGTTCCTCTAAAGATGTATTTTAGGATTGGTAATGGGATATTTGTGATCTAGTTTATGATTATAATTGACCTTAGAAATATTGACATATTGAGAATTATTAAAATATTGGTCATAATTGGCATCAATGACACAAAAATCCTTGACATTTAGTTGATTATTGGAAGAATATGTTAGGTTTTTTAAATTAGAAGCTTTAGAAGTTTATCTTTTTTGAAAAGTAGTAGTGTATTCTTGACAATGAAGTTTGACCATAGCTTCATGATTGAATGAATCACCAAAAATATAAGAGATAAAAAATTTAGTGATCCCTCTACAAGATTCATGAGAATTCCCAATGTTTGCATGGAACCAAAAAAATAGATTGGGGTCATACTACTTATGAGGAGTATTTGGATAGATGAAAGGTTTTGAGGGTGGTAAAAATTGTTTCATTTACTAAATCAAAAGAGGTGTATGAGAAGGTGAAGGAACATCAGCTTTGGAAACTCCTAGTTTGGTTTATAGAGTATTACTAGTGATAGAATTAGATGTTTGGGAATACCATTTAATAATTTTAGGATTAGGTTTGAATTTATTCATGAGAAAGTCTTAACATTTACCTTGGTCAAGAGCTTAATTAATTATTTGGGAAGAAAAGGTTTGAACCTTATACTAGAGAGTGGGAGTCAAAGCAATGATAAATTTTTTGAATAAGTATCATCATTCATGTTTTGGTCAAATTTATGGGCCAATTATTTCCATATTTGAATAAATTCATGAGATTATTCAATGGGATATTTCTTAACATTGATGAAGTGGATAAGACAATTTTTGGTGAGATCATTGTGTTAAAATTATTTAACCAAAGGATTAACCAAATCTTCAAGTTGCCAAATAGAATGTTGGGGAAGTTGATTATACCATTATAATACATCACCAGTGAAGGTTTTCACTAAAATTTTAGTTGTGGTGAAGGTATTAGTTTGGATCCATTCATTGTAAAGGTTGCTAAAGGATTTAAGAAATGAGGCATGATCTTTAGTTCCATCATACTTAATAGTTGGAGATATGTTACCAATATCAATGGATATAATAAAAGGAGATAAAGGCTACTTTTGAATAGTTTTAAGCATCTTGTTATTCATTATGGGTTAAGGAATAACATTACCTGAGGTATCCCAAAGAGGTGGAGGAATGAAATTGGGATTAGCTTGAGGATGCATAGTTGGAGGTTGATTAGCCACATTGATTAATTATTGTTGAAGTTGCATAATTTAGTTGGTTTTATAATTTTGCATTATGTTCATTTATTAGATAACTTGGGATAAAATTTGAGTTGTATCAGGAGGTAGGTTGGTATTGGTATGAGCATTCACCAAATTGGTGTTAGGGGGAGGATTACTAAAAGGATTATTAGTGGGATTGTTAAGTAAACTTGTATCAATTACTCCCACATTAGTTTGAATATTTTGAAGATGATAAGTTTCTTGTTAAGTATAGAAAGGATTAGGTCCATAAACTTAATCTTAAGTTGTTATTTACACCATATTATATTTCATGGATGAAGGAGGAGAAGAGGTGCCCTAAGAGTGATGGTACTCTTGGGAGGAAAAGAGAGGAAGAAATGAACATCACATATAGCATCTAAATGGATTCACACTATCCAAGAAGATTATGATAGGAGAATTCATTATGACTAGAGAGAGATGAATAAAATGTAAAGAAGGAGAAATAAGGAAATAAATTGATAAACAAGGAAGGTAGAAAGTAATATAGGGTTAACTAGTTGACCTAACATAGAAAAAAGGGTCTATAAATAGTACAGGGTCAACTAGGTCGATCTAGTATAGTGAATAGAGATTAAAAAAAAGTAATGTTTACAACTATTAAAGGGTCAACTGAGTCAATCTAGTACATTAAATAGAGGTTGGAAAAATATACAAGGTCAACTGGGTCAACCCAGTACAATAGATAGGGAAAATTAAGAAGCTTATAATAGATTGTGAAATGAAACCAGAAAAATTTTGCAATAAATTTAGAAAAGAAATAATAGAAAGGAAACAAACATTAAATTGGATTAACATTGGTCAATCCAATTGAGTCACATAGCATAAAACCTTGCACCAACATTGGCTAATGCAAGCTTTTGTAATACAGAATACAATTGAGGAAATAACAAGCAATCAACTTGGAAAGTAAATAGCTAACTAATTGGTTAACTTACATGTTTATTATATTATTAAGATATGATTTCAAATGTGATGGGAAGTTGGTTATAAGCATGGAACTAGAATGGTAATCTAAGGATGGTTTTAGGTAGTTTGGACTAAAAGGGATCTGTAGTGGCAATGGTATAGGCTTGAATTAGGGCCTACCCCCTCACTTCATACACTTATATGATAAGGGTTTCAAGTTATTAGCTAGAATATACCATTAACCGTGATTTATACTTGATCATAACATCAAGTCATCTTCCCCTTTGGTGATGAAATCTAGGTAGGTTAGCCTTGGGTAGAAAAATGTCAAAATGTTTGTTTAAATTTTATGATTTGGTCATGTGTGCATAAAATAAAAAAATATTGAAAATAAATGGTTAATTGAAAAAACCCCTAATTAGACTATGTGATCTATTCTAAACATGCAAGCAATAATAAAAGAAAGTGTGAACTAATTACTAGTATATAAGGTTAATTCTAAATTTGAAATAAGGTATAGTTGATGTAGTTAATAATGTATGCAAAAAATATAGAATAGGGTCAACAAGGTCAAACCTATAATACAAAAGTAAGGTTTGAAAATGAATAGGGTCAACATAATTGATCTAGTTATTCAGACAACACATAGAACATATTACTAGGTCAACAACATTGATCGAGTTGACTATGCAGGGGTAGTTTTTAAGGAATGCAAATTTTAAAAAGAAAGAATGTAAATAAAGAGACATAAAGATAGAAAGGAACCTTGGTGGATCAAAGATGTAGATAATTAAGATTGATGTTCAATAACCTTGATATATGCTTGCAAATTATGCTAACTAGGTTAACTGGGTCGATCAAGATTTACAAAAACTTGCTATAGAGTGCCTTAAAATGTATAGGGTCAACTAGGTAGATTAAGTAGTCTAGACTAGATGTTTGAAAAGATAAAAACTTGTACTTGGTTGATAGGGTTGATCCAGTAGCCTGTTCCTAAATTCTTATGTGTAAAATTTACATATTGGGTCGATAGAGTCGATCTAGTATGGAAAATATATGATAATTATAATGATGAAAGAATGAAAAAAATTAAATAAGGTAAACAAATACTACAAGGTTTACTTCATGTCAGGTTCACCAGAATGTATTATGAAGGTGAAGCCAAAGTGAATAAAATACTAAGAAGAAATAGAAAATGTGAAGACAATCTAACTAGTGGTGGGATATGTTTCACCAAAATTTATGCAATCAGAAATGCATCATGTCTATAAATCAATCTTGGCTTACAGAAGATAGAGCACAACTACACTTCTATTTGGGAATAGATTTTTTAAGTGAGAGCACAACTAAGATGGGCATCTGCTAGACCTGATTATGAGATCACTTGTAATAATACACCATGCTAGGAAGGGTTCCAAAGCCTACAGTCTAACATAATCACATGACAACCCTAAAATATTCATAGGTTTAATGTTCACTCTATATCTAAAACAAGAAATTAAATCTAATATAGTATACCCTAGATATTGTGGCACAACATTAGGGGTTAATAAAGTAATTAAAACATGTATAGGAGAATCTTAATTAAGCTAAATATGAGTAAGACCCTACTATATGGAATATGAAGAGTAATATTATTTGAACCAATACTTATGCTACTTCTATCTACTAAAGAGAGAAGAACAAAGTTAAAATATACTTACCTAAATGTGAACCCATCAAGACTCAATCTATCCCTTGGTCAAAGGGGCTTCACAAGAGGTTGTGATTTGTAAGGATAACTAAAAAAAGCTAAAACATCCAAGAATTATCCATAAGACTAGATTCTCCAAATAGAAACCCTAAACTAAGACTACTCAAGTAGAATGGTGGAAGAGTAGATTATAAATAAGCATGAGTGAATAATAACTCTTGATTTCATATTAAAATAATGAAGAAATGATCTTGTATTTATAGTGGATCTCACCATAAATCTTTCTGAATATGTTAGTTATATGAGGTTGATCCAGTCAATGCTATATGTTTTTGGGAGATAAATCAGTAGGTCTCAATTTAGGTTAGCCAAAGGGATAAAAAAAATCTAAGTGAAAAATACCCTAAATAGTACAAGGTTAACCTAGTTGACCCTATATAGTAAGCAGAGGCTAAAAACTATATCTTTTCAACCCATATGACCTAGTATAGTCAACTGGCTAAAGGGGATCAAGGTGAGGAAAAGAGGGATGGAAAGAGGAAAAATATTGGAAGAGTGTGCAAGGGAGGATTCATATCTTAGGGAATGGTTTTAGGAGTTGGTTGGATTTTTAATAATGTGTAAATAAGGAGAAATAATCCTATAAAGCAGTAAAGGTTTGCCCACCCCTTTCTCGATGCACCCCTTAAGGCATGCACTTAGAGGATTGATTCTGAATGGGTTCTTACAAGATGTAAAGCATAATTATTCTATAAAAGGTTGAAATATTATGTGTATACACATTGAACTGAGTATATGTCTTATATGCGTGTTTATTTTTATGTTTTTTTACCCCCACTTTGTGCTACAAGTTTTGGTGAAAAATAGGTTAGATTTATTTTCTTTACTTGATATTAGTTTAGTGAATATGAAAACATAGGGCTTAGTTAGGGTTATTACGTGATTGTGATTGACTAGAGGATTTGGAACCCTCCCTATTATTTTTTTTGTGATAAAAGATCCCCTAATTAAGTCTAGTGGATCTAAATATTGGTCATATTCTAGATTATCTAATGTATCCCCAATCAAAAGTGTAAGTATGATCTGTCTTATCTGAGTTAAAATTGATTTATAAACATGATACATTTCTGATTGCATATATAGAATGTGGTTATGATCTCAATAAACTTGAAGTCATCAACTAATGAATTAAAATGCTGATTACTTTAATTGTGTAGATAATTAGGGTCATGATGAGCCACGTGAATGTATTTTAAATTATATATTCAATGTGATTTGAAGTGAAATTAAACCTAATGTCATGTCATATATAATTAACCAAAGATTTGATTCATATATTCCAGGAGGAATTTGAGGCCAATTTAAACCCCTTAAAGAGCAAGATATGATTTGGGGCAAAATTAGAAGTTCAATTCTATCATGAATTGATCCAACTAGTCAAATTATGTAATTAGGGGCATGATTTGTGCAAAATTGATCCCATAAACTAAATTCATGGCTCAATTAATTGTATAACATGTATGACTTAATTTACCCTACTTTTATCATAAATGCAAGCATGTTCAGGTAATTATCACAAATAGGTGAACAAGCAACCCATTTTTCTTTAATTACCTTGATGATTGGACCCTATATCTAATATCTTACACCCAGAACCCTTTACCACTTAACTTAAACCCTATACCATTTACCTTAAACCCTAAGCCATAAACCCTAAACCCCAAACCCTTTAAATTGTAGACCTTAAACCAATAAATTTAGCCCTAATTAACATCCTTTATATATAGTAATAGTTATGGTCATAGAGATGAACTTGGTCAAAATTGCATCACTCATTACCATAATTGACTTTGTAGGCTCAATCTATGATGATGTGGGGGATAATTGATCCCAAAATCACAATCTTTACTCATAGAAATAGGTTTAAGGGGCTCTAATTTGCCCCAATAACCATCACAATTGTACCTTATATACCTTAAAACCTATACCCTAATCCCTAATCCCTAAAGTTACTAATCCCTAAACTCTAAACCATAAATATAAACTCTTTAAACCTTAAACCAATCATTTTATCCCAAACTAACATAATTTAGACTAATAATTAAGTTTTAATGGCTTAGTTTGGCCTAAATCACATGAGTAATTGCCCCATTCATCTAATTCACTCAATTTGCATGATGACATGGGGTATAATGACAACCCAAAAACATATTTTATAGTCACAAATGGGTCCTAGTGATTCAAATTATCCTCAATTATCTTTGTGATTGACCCTGTGTACCCTAAAACATATATACAATAAAACCTAAGATATAATCCCTAAACCCTAAAAACTATAACTTAAATTATAAACCATAAACTTTCCCTATTTACCAATTGATTTAGTCCCAATTAACATCATGTTGACCAAATTTGACTTTAGGTCAAATTTGAACCCATATAGGTAAAACATTTGGTTTATTAGATGTTTATAAGTATAAATATTTTTCATAGGCTATATTATAGTTTATTTGATGTTATCTAATGCATTTTTAGCCTTAGTCATGGTCTAATAGGTTTATTTGTCATTTTGAGTCTTTTAGTGGGATTTTAAGGGTAATAAATGCAAGTGGCATAGTTACCAAGGTGCCAATGTGTCCTTTTTTCATTGAAAACATCAAATGGGTTAGGCTACCTATCATGGATGTTAGTTCAGAATATTGTAGGTTGTCTAACTAAAATTAAAGAACCAACTAAAAAAGAGTATTTAGCATTTGTACAACCCGTGGGGAAGTGTTCCACATGGTATAAGATCATATAGGGTGTATTAATCTTCCTAAAACTCATATAAAATATTTAAATACTCTATAAGTTCTATTTTTAATCCAAAACTATTTTGCATATTTTTGCCTTTCTAAACATATAGAAGTGACCTTCAGGTTTATACTTAGTATGGACAACTGAAGAGGTTTCAGAGAAAATTATTTAATTAGGAAATATTAAACTTATATACCTTAATTTACATATAAATATTTAAATTATTTATCAAATTTTCTTTATAAATCATCCTTTAGAAGTTGACTATACTTTTTTGCTAGCTATTTCATGTACTCTATAGGTTTTGCTCCATTTTGGTCAAATACATATGAACCAATTGGTGATGATGACTCTAGAGGATTTTGTATACCTTATAAAATTATCTTCATACTTAGTTTCATTTTTCATGGTGTTTTGATGATCAAGTTAGTCCATGTTGAAAGAAAGGTGCCACCGTGTGTAGTCTCAGTCAAATTTATTCTTGTTGAAGAATGTTGGTTTCCTATAGAGGTCTCATGTAGTTGAGAAATGATGTTACATAAATCTTAAGGTCATATTAATAACTCATTCCATGTTTTTTTTTCACCATATCATGTTTTGGGTAGCTTGCAATATTGCCATCTCTCATAGTCAACTCCATGCCTAACTTGAGTTGTAGTCACATGTTTAGAGATTGTCCAACTTGTTCATAGAATGATAATAAGGGTGTATTAGTTTTCAAAGCCATAAAGAGTTAAAAATAGTTCTTTTTTTTTTTTTTTTTTTAAGGTGAAAGTGTGGTCACAATCTCATTCACCATGCTAAAATAACTATGAGATGCTTTTGCTTACTCTATTCCATATATATATAGGTGATTTTAACATTTAAAGGAATGTTTGAATATTTTATCAAGATGTCCTTAATGTCAATCATGTATTGGAGAGGTTGTAAATAATTTTTAGTTATCCATGAGGTCTTTTCCTCCATACCATTATTCTATTTCATACTCACTATCCACATTCAGCCCAATGCACACCTACAAAAGTTTTGTTGATGTCATATTGAGAGGTAAAAATATTGATATGGTTCTAATATCTTAAGATTGATAAAAGTGTATTACCATGTTTAATGGAGAATAAAAAGTTCATAGTCATGGATAGCTATCATACTGCTCATATTCAACTCACTGTCTGTGCACCAAAATATCCACCTCTAGGTGGTTGAGCAGGGGACTAAGATGTTTGTATGGAGAGATTGAAACAACTTGACACATCCTTAAGGTCTTGGTATTATAAAAATCAATTATAGACCCATATAAAGTGTCAAAATGGAAAAAATAAGTGTGTAAATCATGTTTGAAGATAAAGATTGAATCCTATGAAAATATCCCTAAAATCAAGAAACAAAGATCAAGGGGATTTTTGTGGACATCTTAAAACATGATGGTAAAGGTTTTAAGGCATCTAGAGAGGTGAATATTGTATAACATATAATATAGAGTTTCCATGCCAAATATGATGGTCATAAAATGAAGATAAGATGAAATGGAGGGCCTCAAATAAGATCTTAAAAATAATGAAATTCTACACTAATATCTATAGGTTTGTAGTTGAGAATGGCTTTTGATGTCCTAACTTACCAAAAACACATTTCCTTATGGATAAAATAGTCTCATGGATTTTATATCATTAAAAGTGACATTAGGAACATTATCATGATATTGATGCATGGTTTTCAAGTTTCATGAGTGTCTATATGTGTCCCTTAGAAAAAATACACACTTAGTATAGGGTAATAATGCTGAGTCACTATGGGTGTTTAAGTGTTATTTTAGGAAACTTAAACTGATTTTTTTTATAATGGAATGATATGTGACCTCATTTAATTAAAATGATTTCTATAATAATCATAACCAAGTTCAAATGAGTTGAAGCACACCTATAGGGGTCTAAAAGGTAGGTTTCACAGTCAATACAAGGATAACTCAGCTTAGTGAACCCAAAGAGAACATATGGTGAATACAATGTATTAAAAGTCATAAAATGTTCCTACTACTTCATGGATAGTCTCTCCACATAATTAAAATGTATCAAGGAGCTCATGTGTACCTACAATAGTAAAAAATTAGGGTGTCTCAATCAGAGCGGTGGAGAACTTAGCTATGAACCAAGAGTACATATGAAGGGCTAATGGGAGGTTATAATTATTAATTAAACCTATTAATAACTTCTATATAACAATTATAAACCTCATAATATATAATAAATGTGGAATAAGTATACTCAAACCTCTTACACCCCTGTATGTACCTATAACCACCATGTTGTAGTCTTGAACATGAATTGATGATAAAGAGATGAATGTGTTTAGGAGGAGAAAAAAGATTACCAATAAAATAAAATGGTTTATGAATGGTTATAAAAATGTGTAAATATGATATAGGACCCCTTAAAATATGATCATTCACTCTTCTTACTACCCAAAAGTTGTAGTCTGTACAGGTGAGCTAGGAAACCCATGTTGCTAAATGGGTAAGAATGATGAATTCAAAGAACAAGAATGTTTTGAGATGAATACCAAGATTTCGTAGCATGAATTACATATGGGTAAAATTTTTAATAATTCTATGATCATTGGAGTTAGGACATAGGGGACATTCTTAGGTGAAGGGAAAAAGGTGCACGAAACAAGTTTTTTAGAGGCCTTTTTGGGGCATTTTGAGCTGGTTAGGAACCTAAATCAAGGAATATAGATAAAAAATTTAGTATAGAGTCTAATTAGGACCTTGAAAAACTCAAAAAATATTCAATTTTCCTTGGATAAGAGGGATATATCTAACTCTTTTATCTCAAAGGTTAGCTAGTTAAGGAAAATTAGTTTTAGCAAAGCAAGCTAGGGAGTAAAAAATGGGCAAAGGGCTTGATAGGAAGATTTGGAAACCTTAGGAAAAATAATATGAGGTGTATATAATGAAATTATATCCTATGGAATCACTAATTTATGATAATACCTTTCAATATGTCTAAAATATATTTGCACACACTCTAACTAGATAAGCTTTCACTAGGCCTAGTTGGTGAATGAGAGACAAAGATGAAGAGGAGTGCTTAGGAGGATATGTGATCATTTAAAAATATTTAATTAAGAATTAATAAGCATGAGATACCATCCCAATCATGAGATATCAGTTCAAGTAGCTCAAACTTTCAAGGTGCATGTTAAACCACTAGGCCTTGAAAGGAGCTACAACCAATTAGGGGTCCATATTAATTTATAACCCTTGGTGGGATATTAAGATGATTGAAACATGTTAAGGATATATAAGTAGGCATGTTTAAACTTTTATTATATAGATAAGCCTATAAAAAATCTACTTATAGCTAATCATGCAAGAAAGGTGGAAACAAGCTCGATGGGGGTGACTTCAAGTGTTCATATCTCCTATGAGAGTTTGCATGGGAACTAGAGGAGTTTGTAGGAGTAATTAGGGTCCCTCAACATCAGGTTTGTGGAATTTTTTGGAAATTTCAATGTCAAAACTTTATGAATAAAGATTAAGACTAAAAATAGCCTAAAACCCTACTAAACCCTCAATCAAGACCTGATGGAGGAAAAAAATCTTGGGGAGATATGTATATGACATATTTTAACCATGAAAACTATTTGATATTTTGGATTACTCACTTATCCTTTCTCCCATACTTTTGAGTTGTACAGAATTGTATGGATAGGGTGAAAAATAGGGTGTTTTGACCATTTTATGAGTTTTGTAGGTTCTAAAATAGGTTTAAAGATGAAATAAAGATTGAGAGGAATATTAGGAATGATAATAACTCCATATTGTCATTTAATTCTAAGAAAAAACTCTTAAGTGTCCAAACTAGTTCTCTCATCTTAGCTAGTCAAAACTAGCATAGTGAACATAAGGGTGAGAAGTGTGAAAACCTCAAGTGGATGTCCTTTTAAGGTAAATATAATTAGTCTAAGGCTATGGAGGTTATTTACAAGTATAATCCAATCCATCCCATGTATTTTCATCGAAAACTAATGCTAATTTTAAGGCCAAGTGTGAGGGGTGATAGAAAAAAAAAGTTTTTTAGATTGTAGCAATGATTGATTCCTTCCAAGAGTTTTTAGAAGAGTAGGAATGAAAATAATGCATGTATAGGAATTTATGAAATCCTTCCCTCACATCCCAATCATCATACCTATCCCTAGTTAGTTTTGGGATGTTCAAAAAGGTCCAAATCATGAAGGTCATTTTTTGAGCCAGAATGAGGAGTTTCATGCCATTTTTCATAAGTTTCATGACTTACATGGACACTTAGACCTCATGAAATTGAATTTTTCATTTGAAATATATTTATCATGTAAATTTAACCTCTTTTGTCATCTTTATAGGTTTCCAAGTGACCTTTGGACTTCCTTTGTCTTGCCCCTCTTCCAAATGCTATAAATATTGAACTTTTTGGCTCTTTTGAGTAGCCTATATTGGTTGATGGTGAAACCATAGCCACTTTTGTACTTGAATGTACCTTAAAGTAACTAAAAAATTGAATTTTCATACTTATATTCTATACAATTGAGTGTTGATGCAATTTTGTTGGTCTTATCTAGTGGAAGATGATCTTTTCTAGCATGTTATCCTTTATTGGTCACCAAATGTGTAGAAGAGTAATTATTACAGGTCTTTGTTAGTGTTCTCTTTTAAGTGTATAGGTTTTTTTGAAGTGTTTTATGACTATTTTCTTCCAAATAATAATTCATTACCCTCCTAATTATCAAAATACCTTTTAAACCTAGCATATGAAACATTGATGTAAAAATGTGTCTTATGTTGTGAGTTTTGTGTGACAAAGGCTTTCTTTTGCTCTAAGTAGTATAATTTAAATCAATAGGAGGAAATTAAATATTGGTGCATCACCTTTTAGTTTTCTTAGTTTTTCTTCTTAACCCTTTTCATATCAAGTTGATAAATAGGAAATTGTTTCAAAGAGTACATCAAGGGAACTAGGCCTTCTAGAGATTCATCTCACAAAATTATTACCCTCAGCAAGAGATATTTTTCCATTATGCCACTTGGATGATTAGAGATAGGAATCTCCTCAAGGTGTACAAATCCAAGTGGAAATACTTTTAGGCATAGTCGGTGGGACTCTAAGTCCTAGAAGATTTTTCAAGATTAGTATTGGTCTTGGCATAGTTACAGATATAAGAACATGTACATTCAGTACCTAGTGAATCCATTAAAGTTTTTAACTCTTTGGTTGCTAATCAGTCCCTAATTTCCATGCCAAAGGTGACCACTAGGACTGGTGCTAATGGTATACCCTTTGAGTTTGTGAAATTGCATTAATATTCTATCTAAAGGTTTAAATTTGTGAATAATGATCCTTATTCAAGAGATTTGGTGTTTAAAAAGTCCTAGTTCCTACTTAGTTTAACCCCTAATACACATAATATACATTCCAAGATGGCTAGGAACTAACCTTTTGTATCCTTCACTAGATCATCTCTTTTGAATCTTTCTCAATAGGACCACATTCCTAGAGAAACCCTTAAGAGTGTTCCATATTTTAGTGGAGAAGGTCCTATTACTCCCATTGAGCACTTTAGAAACATAATACATTTTTGAAATATCCATAATATCACTCAAGAGAATGTATCCATTAGGTTATTGGCATTGTATTTCAAAGGGAAAGTTTTAGATTAGTATGGGACTCTACCTAAAAATTCCATTGGTTCATGGGATGAACTAGGAAATCTATTGACTAAGAGGTTTGGAGAGAAGAGTGATTATATATAACTAGCTAAGTAACTGACCACTATAAATAGGGATCGTCAAGAGTTTATTCAATATTTTAACACTAGATTTTAAAATATATGGGATAGGATCCTAGCCCTTGTGAGGCCTACTCCAAATTATGTCTTCTTGTACTATCTAAAAGCATTGAATAGTGATGTATCCGTGATGGTTTAATCCATAGGTGGGAATACAGTACCTTATACTAATGAGATTTATATCAATGATAATAATTATCTTAGTCAAGTAGTTAATATTTATCTTAGGCCATCAATGCCATTGTTCCCTGATTTACAACCTCTTAGTCAAGTTGCATTACCTACCTTGGCTCCTTTACCTAGTCAATAAAATTCTACCCTTGCCCCTACCAATGAGATTTAGGAAGTCAAGATTTTGCTTAAAAGAATAACTAATGAATTAGTTTCCCTAAAAAGGCAACAATATCAAAGTCATATGCCTTACCAATCCTATAATCAATTTAGGCAAGCAAACAGACTTCCTTTTCAAGGTAATGCTCAAGGACAAGGTTAAATCACTCAAGCTATACCTTATCAAAATTAATACTAATTCTCCATAATCTTCTAAATCTCTTATTCCCACTCAAAATGTATTTTTCCAAGAACAACCATGCTATCCTTCCTATGACAAAAATCAATACCAAGTTGCATAAGCCAATGAAATGCATAATCAAGCCATAACCATGCAAGGAAGTCAAACACCTCAGGTTTCCACTTTTGAGGTGCCAATGCAAAATGGAATGAAAATTTGAATTTAAAATGGAAAAAACCAATCTTATTATACTCTTATAAATCATTTGGATGGATATTTTTGTGCCATCAATCATTTGGGAAATTTAAGCAATGTGAATACTAGTGTATCCTCTAACACTAGGTCTAAGAAGAGGGTTGTTGAAGAGACACAAGGGGATAATAAAGGACCTATTTTGACTCATGAATAATCTCCAATGATGGGTGGGTATAACTAATCTCCTAAGGTTCAATAGAATCACAAATTTCAATGTTCAAAACCAGCTCCTACACATCCAACTTCACAAGCTACACAATAAGGTACTATTGCTTCCAAATAACCTCTTACGATAAGAAATCCTTCTATAAATATTGTGGATCAGATGAAGAAGTTAAAAATAAATATTTCATTTTTTAATTCATTGATAATATTGGATAAAAATATATGCTTCAAAAGGAATTACAAGGAATAGGTAAGCAAGTTGGATCAACTAGGAGTGAGAATGTTGTTTTGGTGAATGAAACTCAACCCATTGATGGAAAAGTGAAGAAAATTGATAATAATTATCATTTTTATTTATATTTGATCATTTTTTATTGCCTAGTTCACAATTTAATCATAGATAGTTGGGCTAGTACTTCAGTTATGCCCAAGTCAATAGTGGATAAACTAGGCCTCAAGTACGAGCCAATGGATAAAGGAGTTATACAATTGGATGGATCACTAGAAAAGACCTTGGGAGTAGTCAAGGATTTGAATTCTATTTTACATTATTTTACTAATTTTTCCATCCCTCATGATGTGGTTGTGGCATATTTCCCCCCCATAATTTTCTCTTTGTTTGTCAAGAGAGTTTACAGCCAAGATAGGTGGATATTTGGTAGCCAATTGGTCTTATATGGTTTTTAGGAAAAATTATGGTACTAAGCTGAAGAATTAATCAAATCCTATCCATCATAATCATTTACATCCTTACATGACTAAAGTGGAAAATGCCAATTATGGCATTATTGATCAGGAAGAGTGTTAGGGTGTGGAGCTAAAAGCTTCAACTATTTGTAGACACGAAGAAGAGGATGCTAAGAACCAAAAGAACCGGCATCGACAGCATGACCGACGTCAGTCAGATGCAGTGTAGAAGGCAACCGGCGGTGGCAGCTAGTTGGCCGACGTCGGCAACACCAGGCAAGTAAGGACCGGCGTCGGTCGCCTGTGTGTTCTAGAACTGTTGTTGACGAATAGTCAGTTAAGTGAAGTGAGTGTTTGCATGTCAAATGACTAATTATAGTCACGAGCTGCATGTCTAATTATTGTAGTTAGATTTATATTTTTGTAACCATGGGATTCTATTTAAAGACCCATGAGGCATGTATTGTAATTATCAAGTAGGCAAGTAAAAGCATTGAAGCAAGCAAGGTCAAGGAGATCTACAGGTGTAAGGTCAAGGAGATCAGCTGAAGCATTCAAGGAGGGATAATAACTCAGGCTATAGAGTTGTTGTGTTGAGAAAGAGAGAGAGGGAAGAAGGTCTTGAGGTGTGGCAAGCCTTTGAGGTGGAGGAAGAAGTGGCATCTTCCTTATTGTATTTTCTTCTAGTAATATCTAATACAAGAGTGTGTATTGTCTCTCAAATTCTTTGATGTCTCAAGTTTCTAGTTACTTTATCATTCTGGTATAATTTCATGTTTAATTGCTTATAAGAAAGTAATCAATTGTGCTTCCGTTGGATAAGGGGTCACCTAATAGTTGGTATCAGAGCTACGGTTTGCAGGAAGCAGGTTATTTTTTGATTATAGGTCATTCACATAGTTTACTGATTGAGTGGGAGTTCAACAATGGCAGAAGAAAGTAAGCTACGAATGGAGAAGTTTAACGGCAAGAATTATCAACATTGGAGGATGTAGATTGAGGATTATTTGTATCAGAAGGATCTATACTTACCATTGGGTGGGGTTGCATGCAAGCCCACAGATATGAAGGATGGAGAATGGAGTGTTCTTGATCGAAAGGCTCTCGGTTCCATAAGGTTGAGCCTTGCATTGTCTGTGATTTCCAGCTTATCACAGTGCAAGACAACGGAAGAGTTGATAAAGTCCTTGGCAAATTTATATGAAAAGCCCTCGGCTGCTAATAAGGTATATCTTATGAAGCAGCTATTTACTTTGCAAATGCAAGAAGGTGAATCGGTACATACTCATCTCAGTGATTTCCATGGTTTGGTAAACCAATTAGCTTCAGTCAATATTGTTTTTGATGATGAGGTAAAGGCTCTCTTGATTTTATGTTCTTTGCCTAAAAATTGGGACAATTTGGTTATGGCAGTAAGTAATTCTGCATCTGCTTCTAAAATCTTAAAATTTGATGATGTTGTGAGTGTGATATTGAATGAGGAAATCCGTAGGAGAAGCACAGGTGAATCATCAGGTAATGCTCTAAGTGCAGAAAGTAGGGGAAGGCAAAGGGAGAAGATTGAGCAAGGGAAATCAAGGTCGGGAAGGAGATCCGAGTCCAAAGGTGTTACCTGTTGGTTTTGTGGAAAGAAAGGACATACAAAGGAGTGTTGGTTGAGAGATAAAGAGAATCAACATGTAGGTATTGAAGAAGCAAAGGATGCAAATATTGTGGTATAGGACGCTCTCATACTTTCTTTGGATAGTTAGGTAGGATCATGGATTTTAGATTCTGGTTCATCTTTTCATGCATCCCCAAACAGAGATTTGTTCCATGATTATGAACAGGGAGACTTTGGAGTGATTTTTTAGGGGATGGTACGCCTTGTCAGATAGTTGGCAAAGGGAAAGTGTAGCTGAGATTGCAGATTGACAACACATGGGTGCTGAAGGAGGTCATGCATGTTCCAGTTTTGAAGTAGAGTTTGATTTCTGTAGGAAGGTTGGGTGATGAGAGATGCACAATAACCCTCACAGTGGACTCTTGGAAGGTTACCAAGGGTGCACTTGTTCTAGCAAGAGGTAAGAAAGTAGATACTCTTTATCTGTCTACTTGTATTGCTGATTCTACTTCTGGTTTATCTACTTCAGTTGTAGATTCGAAGATGTGGCTTAATAGGCTTGGTCACATGAATAAGAAGGGAATGGACGTTCTTGATTCAAAAGGTACGTGTTCAGATTCAGAAAGCATAGATAGAGTTCATTGCAGAAAAAGGAAATTTGATGCTTTTGACAGGAACAAAGAAGCCTTGGTGTTTATGGAGGAGATGAAGGATAGAGATCAGTCACAGGGGCTGAATAAATTTGAGCAGGGCAGTATGGATAGAGGTTTGATCCAAGATGAGCTCATGGATGAAAAATTCATCACTTACAAAAAAACATAGGTACCAATGCCGGTGCTCCCATGGCACCGATGTCAGCCAGACAGAAATTGACATCAGTCATGTGCAAACCAGCAGGGTCGGTAGGTCGGGCAGGAGAAGTCTAACGTCAATCATTAGGACCGATGTTGGCAGGAGGGACATCGACGTTAGCCAGGGAAATGATGTTGACAGTCAGGGTCAGTGCAGGGAACTAACATCGGTCAGGAGCAGACTAGGAGATGGCCTAGATCGGTCACTGGAATGGATGATGGGTGGACAGCTATCAAGGAGTCTCAAACACCCATATGGAGGTCAGAAATGGTAAGTGAACCTCATATTCGTTGTTCACCTTCTTTATATTGCTTACTGATAGTCAAGAACTAGGAAGATGGAAGAAGCAATGCAGGTAGAGTCCAAAAATAGTGGGAGCTTGGCATGGATGAGGAGTGTGAGTCCTTGGAGTAGAACCAAACAGGTATTTGTTGGTAGAGTTGTCAGCTGGAAGGAAGCACTGGATAGAGGGATGGATTCCCATATTAGAGAAGAGAGTGAATGGACACGTGAGATAGAAGACTATGGTATATGGTCTTGATTAGGCTACTGATAATGGAGGTTTGACCATTGTATTTATCTTTACCAGGTTGGATAATATTAGCTACATTATCCTATTACTGTACTATGTTACTTGTTGCAGGGTTTCATATACAGGGAGTTTTCTGAGCTAAGGGTAGAGTTGGTTCAGAAGTATGTCATGAAGAATTTGGGAGCAAAAAAATTCTTGTGACATAAGTGACAGGTATAGCATCACAGGTTTGTGTGGTGGTTGGTCTTCAAGAGTGACTTTGAAGAGGGATACAGAGCCAAAGGAACAAAATAGATGGTGTAGAGGTACAGGTACAGTAGCAGTTGTTTATCTCTAAGTGGGAGATTGTTAGGGTGTGGAGCTAAAAGCTGCAACTGTTTGCAGACATGAAGAAGAGGATGCTAAGAACCAGAAGAACTAGCATCAGCAACATGACTGATGTTGGTTAGATGCAGTACAGAAGGTAACCGACGGTGGCAGCTAGTCGGCCGACGTCGGCAGCACCAGGCAAGCAGGGATCGGCGTCGGTCGCCTGTGTGTTCCAGAACTACTGTTGACGAATAGTCAATTAAGCAAAGTGAGTGTTTGCATGTCAAATGACTAATTATGTCATGATCTGCGTGTCTAATTATTGTAGTTAGATTTCTATTTTTGTAACCATGGGATTCTATTTAAAGACCCATGAGGCATGTATTGTAATTATCAAGCAGGCAAGTAAAAGCATTGAAGCAAGCAAGGTCAAGGAGATCTACAGGTGTAAGGTCAAGGAGATCAGCTGAAGCATTCAAGGAGGGATAATAACTCAGGCTATAGAGTTGTTGTGTTGAGCAAGAGAGAGAGGGAAGAAGGTCTTGACATGTGGCAAGCCTTTGAGGTGGAGGAAGAAGTGGCATCTTCCTTATTGTATTTTATTCTAGTAATTTATAATACAAGAGTGTGTATTGTCTCTCAAATTCTTTGTTGTCTTAAGTTTCTAGTTTCTTTATCATTCTAGTATAATTACATATTTAATTGCTTATAAGAAAGTAATCAATTGTGCTTCCGTTGGATAAGGGGTCACCTAACAAAGAGCTTCACATAGACCAATCTCCAACTTCTCTTAAAGGAGTTTCTGATTTGTATCTAGATGAATGGGGAGCTGAGAATTATGAGAATGATCCTTAAAAATTCATAGAGGAGGATAGTCTTGGATTTTATTTCATTTATGATGAGGACTCTTTCATGTCAAACTTGATGAAGCCAAGTGAAAACATGGCTGGTTTATGGTAGTTATTCTTTGATAGATCTAAAAGCAAGGTTAGAGTAGGTGGTGGAGCAATGTTGGTTTCTCCATCTAAGGAAGGTAATATTCCAATTTTATATTTCACTTCTCTTTTAATTGTAATATGACAAAAAATGAGACCCTCATCCATGGCCTTGAGTGGGATAGGAAAAGAGGTGTGAAATAGTTACAAGTGTATGGTGATAGTGAGTGAGTTGTGAATCAAGTAAGAGGACAAATTTTGACTAAGAAATTTTTACTTAAGTCCTATAAGCATAGAGTGTGAGATATTGTGGAATATTTCCAAGACTTTAAAATCCAATCTATCCCAAGATAAGACAACAAACATGTTGATAGGTTGGTAGTAATTCGATCTCAGTTTGATGTTCCAAAGTGGATAAGAGAAGATAAGAACTAGCCTCATCTCAAGGTAATTATAAGGCCCTCTATACCTGATAATGTCACTAATTTGAAAGTGTTTGATAGTTACCAAAAAATATGTCTCTTTCTATAAGAGGAGGATGAGTTTTCTTCTAAGAATCAGTGTAAACTACAACAACAATATGGAGGGCATATTGTACAATTGAAAACAAACGAGCTCCCTAAAGGTTTAGTCACACTTGAGAGTATCTTCAATGATGATGATATGTTGAAGAAAGAGAAGGTAAGCATGTATAATAATTAAGAAAACTATTAGAGAGTACAAATATTTAAAGATAAGTTGCTTTCTCTTGGGAAGGTATGTACTAGTGAAGAGAAACATGCTTTCATTGAGTTATGCAAGGAATTTGTTTATGTATTTACATGGGAATATAGTGATTTAAAGGGATTTGATACAAAATTAGATCAACATACCATATAGATAGATGAGAAATCTAAGCCTATAAATAAAATACAAAGACCAATAAATCATAAGATTGAGCCTCTCATGAGAAAGGAGCTTACAAAGTTGATTGAGTCCAAGATCATTTTTCCTATTAAGCATTCATCTTAGTTGGAAAACTTAGTCATGACTAAAGAAGAATAAAGGGGAAATAAGGTTATGTGTTTATTTTATGGAATTAAATAGAGTTTCCTTGAATTCCCATTATCCTCTTCCTTCTATGGAGCATATTTTTCAAGTTTTGGTAGGTAGTGAAAGGTTCTCACTTCTTGATGGATACTCAGGGTATAATCAGATTTTGGTAAAAGAGATTGACCAATATAAGATAGCCTTTACTACTAAATGGGGTACATATGATTATAATAAAATTAATTTTGTATTTTATAATGTTGGAGCTACGTTTCAATGTGCAATGGATATGGCTTTTCAAGGTCTAATAAATGACATTGTGTTGGTGTATATTGATGATATCATAGTTTTTTACAAGGATGCAAAGGATCATTTGAATCACCTTAGGTAGATTTTTGAGAGATGTAGAGATTTTGGAATCTATCTTAACCAAAATAAATGTGTGTTTTATATCCATGAATGAAAACTTTTAGGACACATTGTCTCAAAAAAGGGCCTATCCATATATCTTAAATGGGTGAGCGCAATCTTGACATTGGCTTCACCCAAACACAAGAAAGGTTTTAAAAGTTTATTTGGAAAATTAAATTTCATAAGGAGGTTAATTCTTGATTTTGCTAATTTATTAAATAATTTAACCTCTATGCTAAGGAAATATGAAGTGTTCACTTGGACAAGAAGAAGGAAGGAGAGTTTTGAAGAGATTAAACAAGCTATTGCCCAAGATCCAACTCTTGCAAGTCCCAATTTCTCAAAGGACTTAAAATTGTATACTTTTGGAAATGATGAGGTAATTTATGCCATGCTCACTCAATTAAATGATTAAAACTTGGAGTAACCTATTGCCTTCTTTAGTCAAGGATTGGATGGATATGAGGTAAGATACACCTATGTAGAGAATCAAGTACTTTCAGTTGTTATAAGTCTAAAAATGTTTAGGCATATGTTGTCCAAAAACAATATTCATAAATTGGTACCTCATATTAGTGTCAAGGACTTCCTTTTGAATAGATATTTGAATGAAAAAGGGGTGGTTGGATCATCAAAGTGATGGAGTATGATGTAGAAATTAAGACAACCAAGCTAGTGAAAGGAAAGGGGTTATGTGAGCACCTTTATTCAAATTTTAAAGAACAAAAATAAGTTTTTTTATCCCTCCATGATGACCCTATGATAGTTACATATTCATCAAAGTGAATTTAGACACAATAAATGATCCATTTTATTCAAACCAATGAGTGTCCATAAGGCCTAGATAAAGATAAAATAAGGTACTTCATAATACAATATATTCCTTGTTTACTTATTGATGGAGTGTTGTTTAGGAAGGACTTATCATGTGTGATTTTGAGATGTGTTGAATCAGATCAGGTTGAGAAAATATTGCTTGAGTTTCATGATGGACTAGCTGGTGGTCACTTTGCTCCAAGAACCATAGCTTCTAAGATTATGAGAGATGGATCTTTTTTCCTAGTTTGTTCAAAGACACCCATGATTAGGTAAGGAAGTGTCAAAAATGTTCTCTCTTTGATGGTAAAAGAATCTTTCAACCTTGCCTCTTCATCCAATATAAGTAGGACAACCTTTTATGTAATGGGGTCTAGATTTCATAGGCCTAATTAACCCACCTTATAGTGTTGGCCAAAAGTGGGTGTTGACTATTACTAATTACCTTACAAGATGGGTGGAGTTTGTTTCTCTAAAGGAATCAAATTAAAGTTAGTTATATACTTTTATGAAGGCATAGTGACAAGTTTTGGGGCTCCTTCAACAATAATTTTAGATAATGCTTTGGCTTTCCTTGAAATGAAGACAAGTGAGTGGGATTTAAAACATGGCATCTACCTTATTACTTCATCCAAATATTATCCATAAAGGAATGGAATAGCTAAGTCCACCAATAAGAATCTAATTAGGATCATAAAGAGGACAATGGAGGAAAACCAAAGGACTTGGCATTCTAATTTGAAGACAACTCTTTGGACTGATACGATCACCCTTAAGAGAGAGATTGGAAACTCACCATATACACTTATTTATGGTATAGAATCTAGACTACCTATTTCAATTTAGTTACTAACTTTGGATCTCACTTACCAGTTAGAGTTCATGGAAAATGAAAGCATATAAGTCAGGTTATGTGAATTGATGGAGCTTAAAGAGACAAGAGATCAAGTTATACAAACTATGAGGACTCATCAAGATCAAAAAAAGAGATAAATTGATAATAAATCCATGCCAAGAATATTCCAAGACGTAGACATTATTTTAAAGTGGGATGAAGATAGGTTTAAGCCTAGAAAACATACAAAGTTTGATGCTTTATGGAGTGACCCTTATTGTATCACCCAATGCAAGCAACACAATACTTTCCAAATCTCAAAGTTGAATGGAGAGGAGATTCATATCCTAGTAAATGGGATATATATAAAAAATTACTACTAAGGTTATCCTCTCTCTTTGAACATAGTTTTTGTTTTCCTTGTTTTCCCTAAGTACTTATGCAGATGTGTGAGTCTTGTTTGTGTCTTGCTTTGTCTTGTGTTTGATTGATGTGGTGTGGTTTTTTTGTGTGTGGTTTGGGAAATTAATTTATATTTGTATTCAATAAATAATTTACTCCCTTGGCCCATGATAGGATAAGGCTATTGGTCTTTAGTATAACAGGCATACTACCGTTATGAGTCACCATTTTATTGACTAAATTTGACTTTAGGTCAAATCTAGACCCCTATAGTTAAAAAAATGGTTTTTTTTAGATGTTATGGGTCTAAATATTTTTCATAAGATATATTATAGTTAATTTTATGCTATATAATGCATTTTTGGCCTTAGTCATGGTATAATAGGTTTATTTGTCATTTTGAGGCTTTTAGTGCGCTTTTAAGGGTCATAAATGCAAGTGGCATAGTTACAAAGATTATTATGTGTCATTTTTTCCTTTAAAATTTCAAATAGGTAAAGTTACTTATCAAATATGTCAGTTACATTATAATATTGTAGGTTGTCTAACTAAAATTTAAGAAACCAATCGAAAAAGAGCATTTAACACTTGTACAACCCATGGGGAAGTTTGCCACATGGGAAAATATCATGGAGGGCCTCCTAATATTAATCACACTCATATATATGATTTACATTCTCTTTAAGTTCCATTTTAAAGATAAAACCATTTTACTTATTTTTTACTTTTCTAGACATACAGAAGTGACCTTTAGGTTTGTGCTTAGTATGAATAGTTGAAAAGGTTTCATAGAAAATGATTTTGGAAGGTGATATTATAATTAGATACCTTTATATACATATCTATAGTTCAAGGATTTATTTATTTTTCTTTATGAACCATCCTTTAAAACTTGCTTATACTTTTTTGCTAGTTATTTCATGCACCCTATAGGTTTTTCATCATTTTGGTCAAATCCATATGAACCAATTGGTGATGTTGACTCCAAAGGATGTTGGATACATTATAATATTATATCCATACTTATTTTCATGTTTCATAGTGTTTTTATGAGCAATTTAGTCCATGTTGTTAAAAAGGTGCCACCATATGCAATCTCAGTCAAATTTTTTCTTGTTACATAATGTTGGTTTCCTATAGAGGTCTCATGAAGTTTAGAAATTATGTTGTATAGGTCTCAAGTTCATATTAATACCTCCTATTTTTTGATTTCACCATATCATGTTTTGGATAACTTGTAGTCTTACCATCTCTCATAGTCAACTCCATGCCTAACTTCAATTGAAGTCACATGTTTAGAGCTTGTCGAACTTGTTCATGGAATGGTAATCAGGTTTTATTCATTTTAAAATCCATAAAGAGTTTAAAATATTTCATTGAGATGTTTGTGAAGGTGCAAGTGTGGTCACAAGCTCATTCACCATGCTAAAACAGTCATGAGATGCATATGCTTGCTCTATTCCATATATATGCAGGTGATTTTCACATCAAAAGGAATGTTTGAATCTTGTCTCAAGATGTCTTTGATGTAAATAATTTATTTGAGAGGTTGTAAATAATTTTAGGTTGTCCATGATGTTTTTTCCTCCATGCCATTATTCCATCTCATACTCACTATCCACATTCAACCAAATGTACACCTACAGATGTTTTGTTGATGTCATGCTAAAAGATATAAATAATGATATGGTTACAATATATTAGAATTGATAAATGTGTATTGACATGTTTGATTATAGCATACACATTTCATAGTCATGAATAGCTTTCATACTACTCATATTCAATTCACTATCTGTTCACCAAAATATCCACCTATAGGTGGCTGAGCAGGGGACTAAGATGTTTGTATGGAGAGGTTGAAATATATTGATGCCTCATTAAGGTCTTGTTATGATAAAATTCCATGATATACCCATATAAAGTGTGTAAACCATGTTTGAAGATAAAGATTGAGTTCTAGGAAAATATCCCTAAAATGAAGAACAAAGGTCAAGGGGATTTTTGTGGACATCTTAAAAGATGGTGGTCAAGGGTTTTAAGGCATATAGATAGGTGAATATTGTATCCCATAACATATAGATTTTCCATGCCAAATATTAGGGTTATAAAATGAAGATAAGATGAAATGGAGGGCCTCAAATATGTTCTTATAAACACTAAAATTCTACATGGATATCTCCAGGTTTGTAGTTGGGAATGACTTTTGATGTCCTAACTTACCAACAATACATTTCATTATAGAAAAAATGGTCTCACGGATTGAATAAAATTAAAATTTAGACTATGAAAATTATCATGATATTGATGCATGGTTTTCAAGTTTGATGAGTGTCTACAGGAACCCCTTCATAGGGAAAATACACACCTATAATAGGATATATAAACAATGAATCAGTATGGGTGTTTAAGTGTTGTTTTAGGAAACTTAAAATAAATGAAGTTATAATGGAATTATATGTGACATAAATGAATTCAAATTAATTTTTTAGTCATTATAACCAATTTCAAATGAGATAAAGCACACCTATAGGGGTTTAAAAGTTAGGTTTCACAGTCAGTAAAAGGATAACTCAACCTAGTGAACCCAAAGAGCACATAAAATGAATAAAATGTAATTATAAGTCATAAAATTGTCCTCATAATTCATTGATATTCTCTCCACATCATGACCAGATCTCATGGAGCTCATATGTACCTACAATAGTAAAATAGTAGGCTGTCTTAGTCAGAGTAGTGGAAAACTTAGTGATGAACCGAGAGTACTTATGAAGGGCTAATGGGAGGTTATAATGATGAATTAAACCTATGAATAATTTATATATAACTGTGATAAACCTCATAATCTAAAATAAATGTGTGATAAGTGTACTCAAACCTCTTCCACCCCTATATACACTTACAACCACCATGTTGTAGTCTTGAACATGAATTGAGGATAAAGAGATGAATGTGTTTAGGAGGAGAAAGATGTTTACCAGTAAACTCAAATGGTTCATTATTTTTAATAAAAATGTTTAAAAAATCTATATGACCCCTTCAAATATTATCACTCACTCTTCCTATTGACCAAAAATTGCAGTCCATATAGGTGAGCTAGGAAATCCATGTTGATAAATGGGTAAGAATAATGAATTAAAAAAACAATAACGTTTTGGGGTGAATAAAAATATTTAATATAATTAATTTTATATGGTTAAAATTTTTAATAAGTCAAGGATAATTGGATTTATCACATAGGGGTCATTATTAGGTGAAGGGAAAAAGGTGTAGGAAACAGGCTTTTTAAAAGCATTTTTGGGCATTTTGAGCTAGTTAAGCACCTAAATAAAGGAATCTATATAAAAACTTTGGTAAAAAGTCTCATTATGACATTTTAAAACTCAAAATATATTAAATTTTCCTTAGATAAGAGGGTTATACCTTACTATTTTGTCTCAGAGGTCAGCCAATCAAGGAAAATCAAGTTTTAGCAAAGCAAGCTAGTGAGTACAAAATGGGCAAAGGGATTGATAGGAAGATTTTGGAACATAAATAAACATATTATGAGGTTTATATAATGAAATTATATGATATATAAGCAATAATTAAAAATCATACCTTTCAAGATGACCAAAATACCCTTGCACACAGTTCAACTAGATAAGCTTTCACTAGGCCTAGTTGGTGAAGGAGAGAAAATGATGGAGATGAGTAATTAGGAGGTTTTGTGATTATTTTAAAAGATTTAATTAATCATTAATAAGCATTATATACAATCCCAACCATGATATATCATTTCAATTAGATCAAACTTGTAAGGTACATGCTAAACCCATTAGCCCTTGAAGGGACCTAGAGCCAATTAGGGGTCCATCCTCATTTCTAACCCTTGGTGGGATATTAAGATGATTGATACATGTTAATAATATTTAATTAGGAATTTTTTAACTTTTATTATGTAGATAATCATACCTAAAATCTACTTCTAGCTCAGAGATAGTCCAAGCATGTAAGAAAGGTGGAAGCAAGCTCGATGGGGTGACTTCAAGTGTTCATATCTCTTTTGAGAGTTTTCATGGTAATAAAAGGGGTTTTTAGTGGTTATTAGGGTCCATAAAAATTAATTTTTTTGTAATTTTTTTGAAATTTAAATTCCATAACTTTATGAATAAATATTAAGACTAAAAACTGCCTAAAACCCTACTAGACCCTCAGTCAAGACCCAATGGAGAAAACAAGCTTGGGGAGCTATCTAGATGAAATATTTTTCATATGAAAAATATTTTAAATTGTATAGGACTAACTTAGGATTCATCCCATAATTTTGATCTGTATGGATAGGGTGTAAAATAGGGTATTTTTGACTATTTTGTTTGTTTTGGAAGTTCTAGAAGAGGTCTAAAGATGAAATCAAGTTTGAGAGGAAGATTGGGAATTTTAATAACTCCATATGGTTATTTAATTACAATAAAAAATTCTTAAGTTACCAAAATAGACAGCTCATCTTAACCAGGCAAAACTGACATAGTGAACATAAGGGTGACAAGTGTGAAAACCTCAAGTGGATGTCCTTTTAAGGTGAACCTAAGAAATATAAGGTCATGGAGGGTATTAAAAAGTGTCATAAAATCACTCCCATGGATTTTCATGGAAAAATTATGCTAATTTTGAGGCCAAGCGTGAGGGTTGAAAGAAAGGAGGAGTTTTTTAGACTGCAAGCAGTGATGGCTTCCTTCCAAGAGTTTTTAGATGAGTAAGACTACAACCAATGCATGGAAAGGCATGTATAAAATCCTTCCATATAATCTCAATCATCAAAACATTCCCTAGCCATTTTTTTGATGTTCAAAAAGTTCCAAATCATGAAGCCAATTTTTTTTAGCCATAATGAGGAGTTTCATACCATTTTTCATAAGTTTCATGACTTGTATGCACACTTAGACCTCATGAAATTGCATGGTTCATTTCACATATATTTTTAATGCAAATGTAACCTATTTTATTATCTTTATAGGTGTCCAAGTGACCTTTGGACTTCCCTTGTCTCACCCTTCTTCCAAATGCTATAAATATTGACCTTTTTTGGCTCTTTTGAGTAGCCTTCATTGATTGATGGTGAAACTGTAGCCAATTTTGTACTTGAATGTCTATGTAATAAATAAAACAAGTGAATTTTCATACTTAAATGCTATACAATTGAGTTTCTAGGAAATATTTTTGGTCTTGTCTAGTGTAATATGATATTTTCTAGCATGTTATCCTTGATTGCTCACCAAATGTGCAGAAGAGTAATTATTACAGGTGATTGTTAGTGTTATATTTTAAGTATATAGGTGTTTTATAAGTGGTTCATGAATTTTTTATTCCAAATAATCATTCATTACCCTACTAAGTATCATAATACCTTTTGAACCTAGAATATGAAACATTGATGTAATAATATGTCTTATGTTGTGAGTTTTGTGTGAAGAAGGCTTTATTTTGATCTAAGTAGTATAATTTTAGTCAATAGGAGGAAATTAAATATTAGTGCATCAAATTTTATTTTTATTAGTTTGTCTTATTAACTCTTGTCATATCAAGTTGATAAATAGGAGAGTGTTTCAAATAGTTCATAAAGAGAACTATCCCTTCTAGAGATGAATCTCACCAAATTGTTACCCACAGCAAGAGAGATGTTTCCATTATGAAACTTGGATGAGGAGAGCTAGGCATATACTCAAGGGGTAAAAATATAAGTAACAACACATCATTTTTATTAATAATTAGGTTTTAACATGGTATAAAGTGATTAGACATTATATACAAGTCCTTAAATCTAAACCTTATGCCCTAATCCCTAATTCCCACTACATTCCACAAACAATGAATGCCTTATGATATAAATAATTTTATCATGAGATGTCATAAAATACAATTTTTAAACTTATGGCCAAAACTTATCCTTTGGAATACCATTTAGTTGTGCATATAAAGTAAATTGGGGTTATTTTTAGCCCCTTAAACATAATTAAGAAAAGAGGAGGCTAGTTGAATCCTTTTAATTTAGGAGGTATTTGTGGTTAATTTTAAACCCTTAAATAGAAATATATGATTTGGGGAAAAGTTAAAATATTGATTCTATCATGAATTGTTCTAATTAGTCAATTTTTATAATTAATGACATGATTTGGGCAAATTTGAGAGCCTTAACCAAATTTATGTCTCAATCAATTATATAACATGTATGCAATATGTACATGGCATAAATGACCCTACTTTTATTAGAAATGAAAACATGAACTGAATTATCATAAATAGGTGAACAATTATCTCCAATGTTTTCAATTACCTTAGTGATTGGACCCTATATTTGATATCTTAAACCCTAAACCATGTACCATTTAACTTTAACCCTAAACCTTGTACCATTTACATTAAACCCTAAGTCATAATCTGTAAACCTCAAACATTTTGGATTATAGACCTTAAACCCTAGACCAATAAATCTATCCCAAATTAACATCCTTTATATATATAGTAAGAATTAGGTTCATAGGGATGAAATTGGCCAAAATTACATCACACATTAAACCCAAATTGACTTAACTCAATTTGTGATGATGTGGGGGCTAATTGAGTTGAAAATCACATTATTTACTCACAAATATATGTTCAAGGAGCTCAAATTTTCCCCAATTACCTTCATTATTTTACCTTATATATCTTAAAACCTATACACTAAGCCCTAATCCTTAAAGTTCCTAATCCATAAACTCTAAACCATAAATATAAACTCTTTAAACCTAATCCCTAATCCTTAAAACCTAAGCCCTATGCACTAATTCCTTAATCCCTAATCTATAATCCCTAATCTATATTAAGTATAATATGATCGTTTCATTTAATAATGTGACTATGTTATTCTTATTATAGACAAATCTTGATTCTCAAAGTCAATTTCTAAACCCAACTGAGTATTAAGAATAACATAATCCTGTTATTAGATAAAGTGATCACATTATTCTTAACATATGCTTCTCAATATGTATGTTGAATTAGAATCTAAGATAACAAATAATGTGATTGTGTTATGTAATAACATGATCACATTATTCTTAATATATTCTTCTCAATATGTATGTTAAATCATAACCTAGTTTAATAAATAACATGATCAGATTATTATTATTATTATTATTATTAATATTATTATTATTATTATTATTATTATTATTATTATAGACTAAGCTCAATTTTAAATGTCTATTTTTAACCCAAATTGAGAATTCAATCCCCACAAACATTCCCTATGTACTTCTATGGGATCTGTGATACCTATATACTTGACCCCACTTTTGAAAAGCTATTAATTATCCTTGATGGGTGATGGATCATGTTTGAAGAAGATTAAAATATTGAAGAATAAAACACCATAGGAATTATAAGATTTGAGAGAGAAACACAAGATATGAATGCAAAAACTTCATGGTAAACAAGGTATAAACCCTAATCTTTATGAACCAAATGCCATAGATAATGAGCCAATTGACAATAATTGATTAAACAATGATGAAATTGACCATAATTAATTTAATAATTATGAAATTGACCATAATGAAATGAATAATAATGAAATTGAAAATAATGAATTAGATAATGTAGGAAGTTTACATTCAAAGTTCCATGTTTTTTGTTTTGTTGATGATGAGTCTATGTATGATGCTTCACCCCCCATGAATGAAGGAAATTTGATGGAAACAAATAATGATGAAATTAACCATCAAGAAAATTTAATGGAAACATATAATGAATAGATAAAAAATGAATAAAATGTCATCCCACCTCTAAAAAATGAAAGTAATAATGATTTTGAAACACCCTCTCAACAAATTCCACCTTTAACAACACCTCCAAGAATTGTGTGTAGAAAAGATAAGTAATTAATTAAAGTTGATGAAAATATTTTAGAACCAAAGCATAAAAAATGTCTAATAACCATTCAATAAGAATGAATTAACAAATGTGGGATACTTTCTTTCCTAATTTGGATTATGATAGTCAAAGAAATCAATTATTTCTTTCATTAATAAAATTGATTAAGATGAGACCTATAATGTACAAACTAGGGCTAATAACATATAACATGGATGATGAATACATTGAAATTATTGAAAATATCCATGATGTATATCATAATATAGGTCCAAAATCATGCACTTGAGATTTTAATGCTATTTGATGTATACTTATAACTTGTGTAGTAAGTGATAAAATAGGGAAAAAATTAATGGTTTCAAAAACAAGCCAAACACTTAATATAAATAGAAAACAATAATGAAATCAATTGATATACATGAAGTACTTAATGAACCTAATACCAATGAACTTTGGGTATTCTATATTAGACTTACATGAAAGGATAAGACTATATTTGATACTCTCAAAGAGTTATTTTCTCAATTTTGGAAAGACAATACAAGAGTTTTGCCCAATGTAAGAGATGTTGTGAAAAGAAGAGTTGGTTATCATAACCATGAAACCCATACAAAAAAAATTGTTAGATATGAATTAGACATAATTGAACTTTAAATTTTTGGAAAAATATCCACAAATTTCTATTTTTCAAAGATATTTTATATGGCCAAACCTTTTTATGCAAAAATAAATCACACATGCACCACTTGTTGTAGGCAACATGTTGAATTTTCAATGCACTATGATGTTTTTCACCATATCCATTGTACTTTGAATACTAAAAACATTTTATAGGAGTATGGCATTGAATTTCCACCAAAATCAGCTAGAGGATTTATTTCAACTATTTTTTGTAAGAGATTGAATAGACAATTATTTTATAAGAAATCATGTTTAAATAGAAATTGCAGCATTTGTGGTGGGTTGCCAAAATTAAAAAAATGTATCTATGAGGAGATTCCAAGTGAAATTACAAAATAAATAATTAGTTTAAGAAAATATAAATCATTGACTTATCAATTAAAAGATGGAAAATAATTTAAAAGGTGTGAGCTTGTTACAAAAGAGATACTTTTTTCAAATTTTTTGATCAAATTTAGGGAGAAGATTGTTTATGCATATGAAAGGCACACATATAGGGCTAGATGGTTATATGAACGTTTCAATATAAGAAAGGATACATTCCCACTTGGTTTGATTTTTTTATTAGTTGATTTTACTAAAAATCACACATTCAAACCCCAAATGGAAGTTTAATTACAATATTACAACTCATCACAAGTTTCCATATTCATGCATATATCATTCATGCATGGACATGATAGTATAGATAAATAATGGAAAATATTAAGGGAGTACCATTTATATATCAATGATGACCCATCACGTTATTTATAGTATGTGAAAGGTTATTTTAAAAATTTCTATGAATAATTAAGTCAGAGGAACATTACTTTCAATCAACATTACATTTAGTCAAACAATTACACATCGTAATTCAAAAATGCATGGATGTTTTATTAGTTGAGCATGATACACATTAACATTGGTATAGGATACATTTGGACTTTCACCAAGGCTATCCATGGAAAAGGGGAGCATGACAATGCTGGAGCATGTGTAAAAAGAACTATTTCAAGGGAGGAGTTAAAATTTGAAGAGGGTGTTCATTTGATAAATGCAAAAATTGTGGTTGAATGGTGTAATGAGAACATGTATCATGGTAATCAAACAAATTATACTATTCATATAAATTTCTAATAAATAGATGAAGACCACTTGGAAAAGTATGAATATTTCATGACTCTAATGGGTTCAACTGACCTCCACTCATTTCATAGCTCAAATGCAAGTTATTGGACTGTTCATATGAGACACTTGGCATGTTTATATTTTGCATGCCTGGACTCTATTTAGAATGAGTGTGAGTCACAAGAGTGGGTTGATGATTAGAGTTCCAAACCTCTAATTTCAATAAAAACATATTAGGTTCCAATAGCATTATAACTTACAAATATGACATCATCAAATGACTTTAACCATGTATCACATCTAGTGTAGCCAGGTAGAATATTTTTCATTATGTATAATTTATTCTCATTATATATCTTCATATTATTTCTAAAAATGGTTTTTTGTGATACAGGGCATATTTTTGAATTTATTTCATATGAGGATATCAAAGATGGAAATTATTAATACTTGTGTCAATGTGTAATGAGAAATAAAAATTTGACTTCCCCAGTTATATATGGAGAAAACATTGACTATCCCACTGGGTCAGTGATAGTCAATATAACTTGGTTTCGATGATATCCTATAAAAAATTTAGATCAATGGTTGTTTGAAGAGTTTGAAATTCACAAGAATTTGAAGAATTGTCAATGAGGCTACAAGCTATTGAGACCTAATTCAATGTTTTTTGGCATAAGGAATGTTGAGTAGAGAGGTTGTCTACCCTTTATAACTTTATCATAGCCAAAACAAGAGGTGCAATGAGGCACTACAATTGAAATCTAGACCTTTTTTGTGGCCAAATAAAAAGTTGTAATGAGATATTATAATTGAATTATCATGTGTATTATAAGTTTGTGGCTCAAACATCAATTAATGAACTAAAATCACATTGTATAAATTGATATGGAATTAATGGAGAAAGGGGTCAAATTTACAAGTCATCTTTGCATTTTCCCACTATGATGAGTGTTAATCATGTTAAATATAATTCCTTGTATTTTTACCCTTCATATGCATTTGTTCTCTTTTACCTTAGATTACCTTGTTATTATCACTCATTTTCAAGGGTAACTGGTGGATTTATCTATAACAGTAATGGTGACATAAGTCAAAATGAAAATATGACTATATTGAGCTTAACAACTTCATTTTCAAGATAGTGTTACCTAGAAAGACCCCTATATCTATGTGTTATTCAATTTATAAGTATCCTTATGGCATGTGAACTACCCTTATCTAACCTTGAATGAGATATTTCATGGGATCTTTGTGGGATTTAAAAAAAATAGTTATATAAACACCATTGAGCCCATTCTCATAGATTGAAACTATTGTGGTTCCTCTTTAATGGTTTTTGATACCTCATAAGAACTTCCAAAGGATCATTCTATCCCCAAGATGATCAACCCATATCCAAAATTTATGTATAGATGTGTTTATATAGGATGAATAGGATTTTGAAGGTTTAGAGTCAATTTGAGTCCATATGGTATGGTTTCATAGTTAGGAGCCTTTAATTAGACCTAAGAGACCCAATTAGTCCTAAGTGGTGTTGACTTATGTGTTATCCAAAGAGAGTTAGATTATGAAAGTCCCTACTTAAGATATGTGATGTAAATGGGTATCTGAATGTGGGTTTGGTTTGGTTGGGAGCTTTCTAGTTTACTCAAAATAAGGAGGTTTGACTCAAAAAGGGGTTAGTATAAGGAAGGTGCCAAAAATGAAAGAAGAGTTAAGTAAAGAGTTGAAGCTTAGGCATTGTGTGGAATGGTTAGATGCATGAAATGAGATGTAATTGAGTAGGTAGATGCTCTTATGAGTATTATGGAAGGACAAAATCAAAGTAGCATACAAGCCTATGAAAACACATAAGATGATTGTAAAGAACAGAGTAGGATAAACATAGAGAACATGAAAATAGAGTACAAATTTGAGGAGGTTGATGTTAAAAGGAAATATTGTAGAGACCTAGTTGATTAGTAAAAGGACTTCAAATAGAGAAGGAGGATTAAGTGAATACAAGGAGGCTTAAGAGACATTGAGTAGGTAAGAGTGAACAAGAAAGACCTAGTAAATGCAAAGTGATGAAAGAGATAAAGAGATTGAAGATAGAAGACCAAAAAGGACAAGAAAAGATCAGAACTAAGTATTTGGTAGAGGTAAGTGTGTGTTTCCATCCATATCTAGGAAGATTGTTATAACCTATGCATCAAGATACTTGATAGACAAATTTAACTTAAACTTATAAGGCAAATATATATAGACTAAATGTGAATAGAGCATAAGATAAACTAAATATTTTACCTCTATATAATTAAAAGTTGTCCTAATAGAGATAGATGTAGTAGTGGATGGGCCAATAGTTGGATCCAAATATGTAAACAACAATCATGATAAATCAAATGTTTTAAATGTTGACTGTGATGATGAAGGAAACATCACCTCCTACAACATAAAAAATGACATATATATATATATATATATATATATATATATATATATATATATATATATATATATATATATATATATATATATATATATATATATATATATAATTCACTTTATATGTAAATTAATTGTTAGCTAAATTAAATTTACAAATATAAATAAAATTTAACATGACATTTATATAAAATATAACTACATCTATGTAGTGGTTGATGTTTTCACACCAAATATGTGTGCCAAAAACTCATCACTCATAATAATATTATCCAAGACCTCTAAAAAACTAGTACCATTTTTAGCATCAGGTCTAATGCACATAACTCCAAAATAGTTGTAGGGTGGCATTACATATGCACACTAGGTGGTGTATTTATAACATCACTCTATGAGAGACTACTCATATGCTAAACTAGTGTATCAGTGAGTGAACTAAGAGCATGCAAAGTATAGATCTCCATGACTTGTTGAACTACATAGGAGATCTCAAGCTCAAGTGGATTTTGGATACTTATTTGTATAGGATGATTAGGTGCATGATGTGCACCTGATAGATCCTATATAGAGCCTTTCCCTTAGCCTTGAAAATCACTAAAATAAAAATAGTTTGAAATATCATTGAGGACAAACTCATAGTAGAGTTTCCTAAAAAAATACAATGGGACCTCATGGTTAGTACACAATGGATAGATAAACACATCAATCTTAAAAAATGGATGTGATTAAGACTTGTACATAGTGATGTATTGGAAAATTTTTAAAAGCTATGAGAAATGGGGCATTGGTGGTTGGGTCAATGAATACGATGTAAATGGAGGATTTTGGTATTTCTTTATTTTTGACCTCAAGTGATAATAATTTTTTAGCATAATAAGCCCTAAAACTATCCCTATAATAAGTCCATCTATAAATTTGACCTAATAATGTCTCTAGGGAATTGGCTAACTGGGTGTGGTGGGGGTTGGTGGAAGTGGGATCCCTCATTCTCCCAATTAATTATTTAATTTCAATTTTATTTCCCAAAATGTTGTCAATTAGAATCTCATAACTACTAGGGTTTTTTGTGTAACTGTAGGAGGGTTAGGTGGAAGGATAGGAGGAGAAACAAGAAGGTTTTGTGGAGGGTTAAGTGTAGGGTTAGGAAGAAGTGGAACAAGATGGTTCTATTGAGGGTTAGCAGGGTTAGTAGGATGGGCTATTCAAAATAAACAAATTACAATAAAAATTAGAGTTAAATAATGAAAATAATGAAAAATTAGGGTTAACAAGTGTATATTTTGATCACTTACCTCTTCTACATGGCATCATCATCGATTAGAAGCTTTCTGGGATGAATTTGGTGGCTTCCTGTCACTCTTTTTTCTATCTCACACAAAATGTGATTGCAAAATTTGGAGGAGAGTAAGGAAACTCGAATGAAAAATGACATTCAAGTTTTAGTATTTTTTGGTGACACGGGTAATGTGGTCACATTATTAATGTGGGCATGTTATTGAAAATAAAAATAATGTGATCACATTATTATTTAAAATAGCGTGATCACATTATATAATAATGTGATCATGTTATAGATCAATAATTATCAAGCCATAATTTAAATAATGTAATCATGTTAAATAAACAATGTGATCGCATTATTTATTAACATGATCATGTTACCTAAAATATCCTTAGAATCATCTCCTAACTCTGTGCACTTACCCTTCTAACAATTCTCTATTTACTGGTTTTGATGTGCCCATAACATTCTAGGAAAGTATCTTCATTTATTAATTTTTAGAAAGTTTTTTTAATGGTTTTTTGGGTACATTTGGCTATATAATTTTATGTCTCCTTTATTAGCTAATTTTTACATCTTCCTAAGTTTTTAGGATCCTCTCCTACCTCTATTTTCTTATTTTTCTATCATGATAGTTGTCTATTATTTTTCTACTACCTTTTGATCTTGTTTAGGCCTTGAATAAGAGTATTTATATTATTTTTTGCCTTTTTCTATTATCAGAGTTGTTGCCAAAATCTGGATAATGCGAGTGTAATGGAGATGTGATCACACAATATGAACAAGTGCACACCACATAGATGCTAAAGCAATTTGAAAATAACACAAGAAGATACATTGCACAAGACAAAATGGAGAAAACCAAAATCTGATTAGCATGAGATGGCCAAAGTGAGGAATACATATAGGAAAATACATAACTCCTCCACAAAAGGTGGACAAGGCACCCCAAGAATAGATAATAACTCCTCCATGAAAGGTGGTGATAAGGTGCTAAGAATAAAGAAGTAACTTCCATCAAGGGAGTTACTCATGACATTCCTATGACACATCTATGACACACACCTCCACATAAGCTAGCCTATCCCACAAATGTAGGAAAACTCCAAGTATGCACAAGAAATACAATTTCCCTAATTAATAAATAGGGAAAAATAAAAACCTACACTAATACCCCCCCATAAACACAGCTTAGGTGGGTAATGTGGAAATATAAAAATGGGTCCCGACAACTAGGCCTGATGAGGTACCCATGTACAAATGCAATCTCCCATAAGATAGAGAAAAGGAGAAAACCTGTAGGAAAAAACTCCCCCAAAAAGAGAGACAAAAGAAATGAAGAGGCTAGAAGTCCCCCCTGAAGATGATGATGTTGTAGACATAGACCACACCCCAAGAAGAGCTCATAGATGAATGAACTTGCTCTTGGTGAATGGTTTGGTGAAGATGTCTGCAACCTGCTCTGAAGACTAGAAAAATATCATGTCAATGACCTGACTATGAATAAGTTCCTGAATGAAATGCATGTGAATCTCTATGTGCTTGGTCTATTGGTGCTAAACTGGATTCCTGTAAATCTGAATGGTACTCTGGTTGTCATAATAAATGATGGTGGGCTACCTGATAGGAATGCCAAACTCAGAAAGAATCCCCTGAAGCCAAATAGCCTTAGTAGCTGCATTAACATCTCCCCTATACTCTGCCTCTATGGATGATATAACAATAGCATTCTATTTCTTGCTAGACCAAATGATAGGACCAAAACCTAGAGATAAACTGTAACTAGAAGTGGACTTGTGAGTCTATGAATCGCCAGCCCAGTCTAAATCTATATATCCAACCAAGTCAACCTCTATGCCAAATCTGTAATGAATCCCATATCTATGTGAACCCTATATGCAATGCAAGATCCTCTTAGCTACTTTCCAATGTAGCTCATGAGGTTCCTACATGAATTTGGAGACAAGTCCCACTATATATGATATGTCAGGCTTGGTGTGAGTCAAGTAGATGAGACTACCAACAAGTTGTCGATATCGAGTGGCATTAATCAATGGTGAAGAACAATCAGCCTCAAGCTTGAATCTTGATAGAAAGGGAGTCAGAGGTGGCTTGCAATCAACCATGTGAAACTGAGCCAATAAGTCATACATAGGCTATGCAAGATAAATCCCTGAATCTAACTGTGAGATCTCAATGCCAAGGAAGTAGTGTAACAAACGCAAGTTTGTCATGTCAAATCTATCTTGAAGAGATGCCTTCACCACTGCAATAGCTGATGAATATATCCTGGTGATCAAAAGGTCATCAACATATAGAACCAAAATCAAGAGTGAATCATCCTACCGTAAGAAGTAGACATTGGGATTAGAATGGCACCTAGTGAAACCCACTGTGAGAAGGAAGGAATCCATCTTGGCATACCAAGCCCAAGGGGAATGTTTAAGGCCATAGATAGATTTCCTAAGTCTACATACTAAGGAAGAATCCTAAACAAATCCTGGTAGCTACTCCATGTAGATCTCCTCCTCTAGGTCTCTGTGAAGAAAGGCACTCTTCACATCCATTTGATGCACATCCTAACCATGTGTTGTGGCAATAGCCAAGGTGAGTCGAATAAAATTCATCTTTGAAATGGTTGCAAAGGTCTCTAAGTATTCAATGCCTGCCACCTGTGAGAAACCCTTGGCAACCAATTGCACCTTGTACTTATCAATCGACCCATCTGCTACAAACTTGGTCTGATATATCCACCTACATCGAACCATATTTCTTCCCTTAGGAAGTGAAGTCAAGTCCCAAGTGTGATTTTTAATTAAGGAAGAATATTCTTCCTCTGTAGCACTATCCTACTTAGGTACCCTTGATGCCTCTCGAAAAGTCTATGGATCTGAAATTGTAGTGAAGAAGGCATGTGGATCTCTTTGAAAATCCCCCCTAGTACGTCTGTCATCTACAAGATCTCTTGCCCAAGTGCCAACACTCTCAAGTGTCTGTCCAGCCCAAAGTGGCCCAGAAGTGGGTGAGTCAGGTGCTAACTCCTCATCCTCTGACTGACTAGAGGTGGATGACTTTGCATCACTGTCCTCATTGTCTGAACTTGAAGAAGAAGAAGATGTCTTTGGCTCAAGAACCTGCTATGGCTAATCTGAATCTGACAAGGAATCATCATGAAGAAGTAGATCCAATGAGGGAGAAGAAGTGTCAAGTGTTGAGTCTCTAGAACTCTCATGAAAATGGACACTTCTCTCGATGAACAACTCATGAGTGACTGGATTTATAAGGTGACATCCCTTAATACCATCTAGATATTCTACAAAGATGCAAGGCTTAGACTAACGTTCCATAGCTTTGTGTTTCTTCTTCAAAATGCAGGCCATGGCTAGGGATCCAAAAATTCTAAGGTGCTCAACATTAGGTTTCCTTTTATGCCAAGCTTCAAAGGGTGTTATCCCTTTCAAAGCTTTGTGAGGAACCCTATTTTGAATGTAGCAAGCACAATTGATGGCTTTGACCCAGTACTGTGGTGCTAAGGATTTGGAGTGAATCATATAACTACCCATCTCTTTCAAGAACCTATTTTTTCATTCTACAACCCCATTCTATGAAGGATTGTAGGTGACTATGTGCTACAAATCAATCCCCTCTGTGATGCAAAACTGCTCGAACCTGATGCTGACATACTCCCCTCCATTATCAATTTGAAGAACCTTGATGGATTTCTCACTCTATTTCTCAACAAGAGCCTTAAAGTCTAGAAAATTTTCAAACACTTCAGACTTTTTTTTGAGAAAATATATCCAAGTGTACCCAGAGAAATCATCAATGAAAGTGAGGATGTACTTAGCCCTTGTGAAAGATGGTTTGGGAAAGGGTCCGAATACATCATTGTGGACTAACTCCAAAGGTTGTGAATCCCTTCAACCTTTGCCTTTGTCAAATTTTGCTTAGGGATGCTTCCCAAGGAAGCACCCCTTGCAAAGTCCTTTTGATAATTGGATACAAGGCAAGCCAATGACCATGTCATGTTTACAAAGTTGCTCAAGGTAGTGGTAGTTAAGGTGGCCAAACCGCTCATGCCTTAATTTACTAACTCCATTTGAATGAGTCAGCAATGTTGTTGGAGAAGAATCTGATGCAAAATGTGAGAAGGTGTATAACCTAACTTGGTGATCTGCCTTACCCACTACCACTATAGTATCACCATGCAACTCCCTGATAGCCACTGAATCTGGTGAAAACTCAACTCTCATACCCCGACCAATGTGAGTGATTTGGTAAAATGATAGGAGATTGGTTGAAAGAGAAGGAACACTTAGAACATTGTTGAATGTTCCTCCTTCCATTTCAACTGACCCTTTCCCTGCAATGAAAACTGATGTGTCATCACCCAAACTAATTAAAGTCATGCTACAAGGCTCTAAAGATGAAAACTCAACTACTGAAGAGCCCATGTGGTGAGAAGCACCTGAGTCGATGACCCATGAAGATGTATAAGCTGATGTAGCTACAAGGGCCTTGCCCTTTTCTTTCTCCTTACCCTTACCTTTTGCCTTGGTAGAATCTTAGGTAGATGAATTTTGCTTGATGGACTCTAGAACACTTATGTTTTTCTTCTCTAGAAGATGAGTTAGGTGATCTATTTATTTCTTCATGCACTTGTGTTCATCATGCCCTATATTTTTACAATAGGCCCACTTAACCTTCTCCTTCTTAGGTTTAGCATTGAAAGAGGAAGTCTCAGTGTTGTTTTTGGAAAGATTGTTGTTTTCTTTCTTCTTCTCCTGGTCCTAGTTCTTTTTCTTCTTCTCTTTTGTTGAAGTCTTGTCCTTACCATTTTCAGATATCAAAACTTGGGGTTGAGTAGACTTCATTGTGCCCATTTGAATTAGCTTATCTTGCTCCCTAGTCAAGTTAGCAATGAATGAATCCAAAGAAGGTATTTTCCATGTAGTGCCAAGGGTACTTTTTGTGGCATGGAAAGTGGAGACAAAGACTGAATAGCTTGGACCTAACTTTGCAAGAATAGAAAGAATGAGTTTATCATCTTTCTTCTCTATCCCGTATTCTTTCAATTGCAATCTAAGGGCCTTAAACTTAGTGAAGAAGTCTTGTAGGGTGTCAAAGTTGTTAGGACTTAGACTTATGAGTTCATTTTCGAGCTCATGACCTCTCATCTCATCAAGCTTCCCATATGTCATTAGGAGTCTAGGAGGATTCTAAATGGAAGAGAAGTTTTAGAGACATAGACAAGCTCAGTAATCCATAGGCTTCATCACTACAGTTGTACCACTTGACCTTTTCAGCATCAGTGTTGGGTTCTACTTCAGTACCCATGGTGATCCTATACAACCCTTTACTTCTAAGAATGATTGACATTTTAACCTTCCATTCATGATAGTTGAAGGGTGTTAGGGGGTTTAAGTTGAAAATAATCTATTTTTTAGCTAAATTTAGGTGAAGTTGTGTTGATTGCAAGTTGTGAATTTATGCAGAAAGGAGAATGAAAGCAAAGATAATCAAGTTGTGAAAAGCAATCACACCCCCCAAAATATTGAGCCCCATAAAATATGCAATTGCATGCTCAAAAGATGTCAGACTTAGTTGAGAATGTGTCTTAGAGAAATCAGTGCAAGACTAAAGCAAATAGGACGTCGAACTCAGCTGAAAATGCGTCCCGAGAGACCCAAATTTTTGGGACATTATAAACTAGTACATTTTTGACAAATAAAAAGCCTACACTATGGATAATTTAATTACAAACACTTTTGCAAAAAATGGAACCCAAATCCGAGCTACCATTTGCAAGATATTAAAGGTATAATTTTTCTGTAAACTAGTGTTTTTGCAAAAAAAGCACTAAAACATTAAAAAAATGCTTGTTATGAGAGAGAAAGTGGCCTTCCAACCACTCATTGGATTTGGCATGAAATGAGGAATCCAAAGGATGTTTGTGTGAGGGGGAATTGGCCTCCCACCAACCCGGGCCTCACCCTTCATCTTTGTAGGTCGAAGATACAAGTTTTAAATTGAAAACCCCAAAATTACAAAACTGTCTATAAAACTGAATATTCAGCCAAATTGACTGATTTTTGTTTTATCAAGTCAATTTTAACTAAAAAAATGAAGCATAGATAGAAATGAACATCTGGCCAAGCATCTAAGGGTCCACATGGGATGCCAAGTAGGGAGGGGTGCCCAAAAAAGAATAGTCTAGAATTTAATAGCAGAAAAGACAAAAAAATGAATGTTCAGACCTGTTGGATGTGCCGTACGGCCTGATGACACCTTGCTGGTAGAAAGGACTGTGGTGTGGAATAGAAGAAGGCATTGCAAAAGTTGGTAGACTTGCAGATTGCTAACCATAAGTGCGCATTATACGGCGTGTGGCAGAAGTGAAGACCAAAGGCTAGGCACTGCTGAAGGCCCTTGCAAATAGAAAACTAGTCAAAAAGAGGATGTCGTATGGCTTACTGAAGGTTCCTTGCTGCTGCTTGGTGTGCAGAGTGAAGGTAGGTGTAGAAGCTTGGCTAAAAGGACTACTGTTTGGAGTTGCTACTCCTCCCTCTGCTACTCCACACAACAATGGTGCCCAAGAAGAGAAACAGATGAACCAACCCTTGAAGTGAAGACATCCAAGACACCCAAAGGCCAAGGATTTATAAGATGCAATAAATGATACTAGAAATGATATATATTTTTATTTTAGATCAAATCTAGAAAATAAAAAAAACAAAGAGAACTCCATTCCTCTTGATTTCAAAATGAACTAAAAGTATAACCATACACACGATTACCGTTCTTGCTCTAATACCATATCAGAGTTGTTGCCAGAATCTAGATAACACGAGTGTAATGGAGATGTGATCACACAAGATGAACCAGTGCACACCACATAGATGCTAAAGCAATTTGAAAATAACACAAGAAGATAAATTGCACAAGACAAAATGGAGAAAACCAAAATCTGATTAGCATGAGATGGCCAAAGTGAGGAATACATATAGGAGAGTACGTAAGTAACTCCTCCACAAAAGGTTGACAAGGCACCCCAAGAATAGACAGTAAATCCTCCATGAAAGGTGGTGACAAGGAGCTAAGAATAAAGAAGTAACTCCCATCAAGGGAGTTACTTATGAGATTCCTATGACACATCTATGACACAAACCTCCACATAAGCTAGCCTATCCCACAAATGTAGGAAAACTCCTAGTATGCACAAGAAATACAAATTCCCTAATTAATAAATAGGGAAAAATAAAAACCTACACTAATATGTATGGGCCTATCTTTTGAAGGATTGGGGGTGATTTCACACATTAGGTGATGTCAATTTGTCAAAACGTTTTTCATGTTCCTTGGGTTTTGAATGGGGGATTCATAAGTCAAGATTGTTTACTAGTATGTTTCTGATAAAAACCTTCTCTTTCTCATTATTTCTCACTCTAAGTAAAAAAAGATCTATTTCAACATTTGGATACCCTCTTTCTCTACTTCCACCCATTTCATAATTCTTCATGGTCTTTGGCTTTTTAACAAGGACTTTAGAAGACAAGGATCTTCTCTAGAACATCTCTACTATAGACCTTCTAAATCTCTTCCTTTCCCAGGCTAAATCTATTCAATTTTGTTACCTTTAGAAGCTAAACTATTATTAAAATATTTTATTATAATATTATTTTAAACTATTATTATAATCTTATACTATAATATTTTATTACAATATTAAATGTAAACTATTTTAATAAGATTTAGTTATAAGCTTTTACTATATTATTAATTATGAAATAATTGAATTAATTTATATAATTTTCATTATAGGTTATTTTTTATAATTATCAAAAATATTAATTTATTCAATGGTATTTTTAATTTAATATAACCTCTTACTTATTGTGAGAAACCAAGTAATTTTTTGTAAAAAAACTAAGTATATTTCTTTAGAAACAATAAGCTTAATTAAATATAATATTTTATTTATTGTGAGAAACTAAGTGTATTTCTATGAGAAACTAAGTATAACTCATTAAAAACTATAAAGTATATAAGAAAATAAGCTTAATTGATTTTAGATTACCCTTTATTTGGAATAATACTTTTATCATATGTTTTATTTTTGTGAAGAATTTGTATTTATGTGAATTATTAACTCACATAAATCTATATTCCATGAGTTGTCAGTCACCTCCTTATCTTCTTTAGGATTTTCAAATTTACTTTCATAAGTAACTCCACTCCACATGTCACACACTTCCCTTTAATTTATAATGGAATATGACACTTGCAATAGACCTAGGACACCTTTTAAGGTTATGATGATAGTCCTTGTGACTCTTTCCCCCTTCTTCTCGCTCTATTTAAAGATCCATTTCCTCTCTTTTCTTCACTAGATGTTTGAATCTCTCTCTCTTCTTCTCAAATTCATATTGATTATAAGAGTTATGATGTACATATTTTATGGATAATCCTCTTAATTTATAATATGGTTTTTTTCTAATAATTTGGTTTCCCACTTTAAAATTTGCATCTCACCTTGTGGTTTTTTCATGTAGAGGTATTCTAGCTTCTTGTTATTCTACATTTTATACATTTTCAATGTTATTAATGAATGATTATAACATAATGTATTCATGGTTTCAAATCTTAGTGTTCATTTATAACATTATTTTTTGTGTTTTTCATGGTTTTGTTGAAATAAATCTTTGATTTTTTTGCAAGGGTTATCACCCTTTCAAATCCATCTCTTTTATTAGTTTATTTTTTCTTGATCTTTTGGCCTTATAAAAATTTATTATAGGTTTCACATAGGGAGCATTTTCTCATACTTCAACTAGTTATTTGGCAAAGCTATCCAAGTAGGTTATTCTCCTATTCTATTTATCTCAAACTTTTATGATAAAAACCCAAAAGACTCCATTTTCATGATGTTGGTGATAACTAGTTTGAAGTCTATTTTTTCTTATAATTTTTAACTTTATCACAAGCTTAATAGTTTAAATATCTAACTATAATTATCTCCCTGTCTTCTACTCTCACCTTAAGAAAAATTTTCCCTGAGAGTTGTCTATCTTGGAACTTTTTGCCTTTTGTCTTTATCTAAGCATCTTCCTTTTCTTATTGTATCAATCATTTTATTTTCTCTAAATATAGAATTTTTTTCTTAGATTTTATATTTGTGTAGCCTACATTTATTTATTATTTGTGTAGATTTCCTTATTCATAGTATTTTCCTCACTCTTTTGTGCAGTAGTTTATGGTTGTAGTTTTTTTTGTCTATTTTATCCTAATCTATAGAAATTACAATTCTTAGGATTTTTTAAGCAATCTATAATTTCAGATTATCTTATTATTAATCATTTCTATCTCTTTTTTAATGTTTTTCTTAATCTATTCTCTACACAAAAATTTATACCTTCTCTATGAATTTCTTTCTTTCTTTTCCCTTTACTTGCCTTTTTGATACCTTGTTAACATTTTGTAACATTTTTTATTGTCTTTTTGTGTCTTGGTTCCTTATGGTAATGTCTTTTACTATTTTGAATTCTTATTGCTATTAAGTGCACTATCGTTCCTATATGAATTATATTTTTTTTAGCTTTCTATGAAGGTAATTACACAATTATACAATTGGTATATAGTTTTGTATACAACATATTAATCTAATTAATAATTTTTTTAATCCTTTTTATTGGTAATTATTCTATTTTTATATTATAATCACCAAAATATTTTTAAAAAAAATTTAAAAAAAAATCAATATTAACATTTAAAAACTTTTTTTTGGCATGTTTATATACAAGGAAAATATCCTCATTCTTTGTATATACCATTAAATACAAACATTTCAACATAAAAAATTCTTACTTGTATTGATTTAATATTTTTTTTTAAATTTTATTTTATTAAAAGGTTTAATTTTTATAACAATTTTAGTTTCACCTTCAACATCAAATCTAAACCAATATAAAGGCAACTCTCAAACTATTCTAGTTTTGGTTTTTTAGTGTAGATTTACATTTAAAAGTTAATTAATCTTACCATGTGAGATCACAATTTGTAGCATTAAAATGAATTTAATTATGATTTATATTTCAACTTGTGATGTTTTAACTGATATCACTACAATTTATTTAACCAAAAAAAATAATCTAAGGTAAATCTTGTGCCCACTGAGGTGGGCCCACAAGTATTTTATTAATAAAAATAAAATAATTACATGAAAAGGGTGTCTATATCCCATTAACCCTTTTACATATATAAACATGTATTTATAGGTTTTACCCATGACCAATAACACCAACCAACGTACCAACCAACTCTCACAGCAATTCCACTTGAAAGGTAGTTCTAATTATTTAACTTAAAAACATAAATCAATATAACTAAAGACTGTTTAAAGGGGTTGTCTTTATAAAATATGCATGCCCCCCATAAAGTTAGTTCTTTGGACACATGCCAAGCATTTTTCTAAATTTCTCAAATTTATTTATGTCAAGGGGTTTTGTGAAAATGTCAACTGTCTGATTAGCAGTTGCGAAATATATTGGATCAAATGATTTTTTTCACTAACATTCATAGATATTAATATTTGACATCCATATGTTTTATTTTGGCATGAAATACTATATTTTTAAACATTCCTATTGCACTTTGATTATCAGTGTACAACTATGTATGAGCAATTTGATAAATTTGAAGATCTTCAATAATGTGACATAAATATATAATTTATCTAGAAGTATCCCATTCTATGATGTATTTTGATTATGCTGATGAATTTACCATTGTATCATTCTTATTACAACACCAAGTATCATGTTGTGGACACTCTATCATCCACACATCCACCAAAATTTGCATCACAATATCCAATAAGTTTGAAGCTCTTGTTGTGGTGGTACTCAAGGCCATATGTTTTCATTCCTCAAAGTTAAAAAAGTACTCTTTTGAATGAATGCCAATGAATTTATCTAGGCTCATGCTTAAAATTATACAAAATTACAACTAAAAATGATATATTGGGCCTAATATTCATCAAATATATCAAACCTCCCACTAACTATTTGTAGTTGGTACCATCAATAAAAGCACTACCATCATCCTTAGATAATTTCAATTTACTTTCCATGGGAGTGAGGGTAGGTTTGTTATCATTAATTCCAAACATGTTTAATAACTCATAAATATACTTAGTTTGTGAAATGAAAATACTTCAATATTTTTGAGTTACTTTTATGCCAAGGTAATAGTGATTAAGTTCAAGATCTATCATCTCAAATCCATATTTTAATTCCTTCTTCACCAACTTGTTATGGTTTTCATATTTACCAATTTCTTACCTTGCACTTGAGTATAAAGAGTATCATTAGATTCACTACATTGAAAGCCAATTTTATTCAAGTATGAATCCATTTTTTCATACTAAGCTCTAGGTGCTTGTTTGAGTCCATAAAGATCTTTGATCAATTTACACACTTTGTGCTCTGCACCCACTTTCTCAAAACCTTGAGGTTGTTTCATATATACTTCTTCCTATAAATCACCATTTAAAAAATAACTTTTAACATCCATATAATGTAATTTAAAACCATTCTATATTTCTAAGGCAAGTACCATACAAATACTATGCCATTTGGAGGTTGATAGAAATGTTTCCTCATAATCAATACCTTCTTGTCTCACATATCCTTTCAAAAAAAGTCTTTCCTTATGTTTATCAATGGATCCATCTAATTTATTCTTAGTATTTTAAACCCATTTTCATCCTATGGGTTGACCATGTGGAGGAGGATTAATTAAAACCCAAGTATTATTGCTAAGAATTACATCATACTCACTTTTCATTGATTCTTGCCAAACCTATTCAGTAGAATCCTCCTCAAAATTATATAGCTCAGTGGAAGAAGTAGTAACAACCATTATATATTTCACCTATTTATAATAACTCCTAGGACCTGTGAGACTAATTTCATCTATTGTCAAGTTAGAAAATGTACTTTAAGCCCATTTTGGATATTTTTTTCAAATTATTCAAATTAGGAACACTAGAATTCTCATCATGTGCAATAGTTTAAGGAAGACTTAGAGAATTTTAAACATTGTCTAAGTCATGAACCTGTGAATTACTAAAGTAAATAGAAAGGATACTAGTCTCATACCACAACCTATGAGAGTTGGACTCATTATTCAATCCTTTATCACATTTTTAAATCTTCCTCTCTAATATATCAAATTGAGATTCAATCTCTACAATGTTCATTGTACCAAATTCATCAAATATCACATCCTACTTACTATGAATTTTCCTATATCCTATGCAAGCAAATGATACCCCTTTTATTTTTTGAATATACAAGAAAGATGCATTTTTGACTTCATGGTTCTAAGTTAGTTCTATGTTTAGTGGGAACTAAAGTGAAATAAAGGCATCCAAAAAATTCCAAGTGTTTAACTTTTGGTTTAAACCCATACCAAGCCTTACATGGAGTTTGTCCCAAAATTGAAACTATATGGGTCCTATTTCTCAAATACATTATAGTACCAATGGTAACAACCCAAAACTTATCATCGATCTATTTATAGTATAGCATAGCCCAAGCTATGCCCTCTAAAGTCCTATTCATTCATCTAGATAATCCATTTTGTTATGGAGCATAGTCATTACTATATGTTTGATGAATGCCATGCCCCATAAATAATTTGAGAACTCATTTAAATTATAATCACCACCATTATCTAAAAAAAAAGTGGCCATGTGTGAACCTATTAATTTTTTAACTAAGTGTAACTAATCAACAAACTTAGTGAAAAATTCTAATTTATTTTTCATGAAAAACACCCTAGTCATCCTAGATAAATCATTGATAAACAACAAAAAATACCTACACCCTCCAATGAATGACTTCTTCATGTCACATACATCACTATGAACTAACTGCAAAAATCTACTAGCTCACCATGAAGAATTCTTAGGAAATTTTTCCTGATTTTATTTACCCAAAACACATGGTTCACAAAGAATACTATGTTTACAAAAATTGGGCAACCCACTCACCATACCATATCTCTACAATCCCAATAAAGAGTGAAAATTAGATGTTCATAGTAGAGATGCCATAAGCACTATGTAGACATAGTACTTATACCTATCTCACTAACTATTGTAAGTTCTAATATGGGAAGAAACACTTTACAATACAATCTAACCAAATTTTCATCCTCATATCTTGTTTACATGGTTTTATATCCATCCTTCATTTAATTGATAAAATTGAGCCCATTTTAAAGTAAAATTTGATAACCTTTCTTTCAAATAGTTACCAAGGAAAGAAGATGTTTTTGCAACGTGGGAACATATAAAACATTCTCTAAGTATTTGATATATCCATTAAGAAGGAGAATATGAATTGAATGAAGACATTATGGAGTATGCATAGACTTATATGGTAAGGATACCAAAGAGAGAGAATATTCTTTGAAATCCCAAAATAAGTCTCACCTAAAAATCATGTGTTTAGTTTCTCCTGTATCTAAACCCACTAATTTATGAACTCATCTCTAGCCTCATATTCCATATAAGCAATGTTCCTTAAAGCAGTAAATTCATATTCATGAGGAACATTTCTAGACTCATCATAATAATGGTGAACACATTGAGAAAAGTTAGACTTAGTCACTTTTTGTGGAATCTAAATTTTGCCAAAAGGAATCCTACATTGAAAGGAAATGTGACCAAATTTTCCACATCTATGACATTAAATGTTTGATCTACCTCAACCTCTTACTCTATAAGAGTCATGACCACATCTTATATCATTAATCTCATTTTAATGAGAATGGCTATACTATTGATGTGAATATTTATTTTAATGATATCCTCTACCTTTATTTTGATATTTGCCTCCTCTATAACTTTTACCCCCTCTATAACTATGCCCTCTATAATTTTGTTGACTAAAAGAAAATGAACTAGGATTGGACTCTAAAACATGGGCTTCCTTGGTTTTATTTGATTTCTTGGGTAGAGAGAGGTCATGTTGAATAATAAATTTAGTTAATTTATCAAAAGTGATACCTGTGATCTTATTAAAGACATGCAAAATTTCTACAAAGTTCCTATAAGACACAAGTAGTCCTTTTAATGTAGCAATAACTATGAGATCATCATCTAGTTTTTTAAACCCAACCTTAGTGTAATCAGTATCAATATTATTAAACTTAGACATGTACTCTCCCATATCCCCATATTCATCTAATGACAAAATAAATAAATTCATGTGGATATTTATCTTTTTATGCTTAATATTTTTATCATACAAGTTAGATAAGGTCTTCGATGCATTATAACTATGGGAAGAATTTTTAATATGAATATAGGTATCTCAATTAAAACAACACTTGATTAAAGCTAGGGATTTTGAATCACATAGATTAAAACTATCAAGTTTGGCCTTTTTTATAGGCAATATAGGATTTTTAGTTTTTACAATATCCCATAACTCATTAAACACTAATGAATCTTTCATCAAATGTTTCCAATTAGAGTAATTATAAATCATTAATCTATCACCATCTGAAAGAAAATTTTTAATTTTTGGCATCTTGAAATAAAATTGAGTATGAAAAATGAAATAATAACACATTCATAATAACGCTTTACATAAAATAATGTTTTTACAATGTTTTTCACTTAACCTCCATGTAGAGCAAAAGAAAGAGATTTTTGATGGGTTTTGCACTTAACCTCACCAAAAATAAGAGATTTAAACTAATTACACCTTTATTTCACCAATTACAACCTTATTTTACCAATTTCACTAGTTACACCCTTATAGAAAATTTCACCAAAAGAGATATTTGAACCCTGAAACTCTAACTTCTAAGGGTTTTTGCAAAATCATGCTTTCTAATTACCCTATGAGCCTTTACAAGGCATATAATGAGAAATTTATATGTAAAGCTGATTTTTTCTCTATGAAAAATTATAAAAAATTAATTTTCCAAGTAAAAATTAATTCATCCATGATTTTTTTTGAAAAAGTGAAAAAATCTTTGATTTGTGGACCCATCAAACCCTAAAATATTTGATCAAACTTTGGAAAATGAAAAATATTATTTTTTAACTATATTCCAATGTGATTATATATCCAAATAGACCATGGCTACAAAAAATAATTCTTGGAACTCTTTTCTTGATGTATTAGGCCTTACAAATCCATATAGGGCCAAACATTGGAGTCTTTTAGCAAACTTGAGCAAATTTTAACTACCATAAAGAGATTTTATGAAAATTTAATGATGGATGGAATTTTTGGACACTATGGGAGCTATAAAAATTTAAAACCAAGTTATACAACTTAGAAATTTCCTTTAAAATCTTTCAAAATAGTTTTAGATTAGATTTTTTAGCATAAAAAACTTAAAACAAATAGATATTTATCTAGATTCATTTCAAATTTTTTATACAAAATCATATAGGTCATACCACTTTGTTATATGGGTATTATAAGATGATAATTCCATATAAATGGCTTATTGGGCATATTTTCAAAAATTATAATCAAACAATCAACTTATAGACTTCAATAGGGAGAATCAAGCTTTAAAAATGGAGGATGAAAAAAATAATTTTGTTGCTTCTTAGACTAGACATACAAAATTAATTTATCAATGTACTTTAATTCTCAAATTCCTCCAATCACAATCTTTGAAAAAAAACTTATTTGATTTTTTTTTCAAATTTTAACTCCAAAGTATTTTAATAAAGGGCATATCTTATATTTAACAAAATCAATTTCATGTGAGCCTTCTTTATTCAGTCATGTGAATTCTTTCACATCTTCTTCCCAATTTCACCATGTTCTCTTTTCCCATGCATTTACCAAGAATTTACCAAGTTACCATGCTCTAATACCACTAATAGCAATCAAATTGATTTGACCAAATAAAATCACCTAAGGTAAATCTTCTACCCACTGAGGTGGGTCCACAAGTATTTTATTAATCAAAATAAAACAAGTACATGAAAAAGGTGGCTATATCCCATTAATAATTTAACATAAGAAAACATGTATTTATAGGTTTTACCTATGATCGATAAAACTAACCTACTAACCAACTCTCATGAGAATTCCACCCGAAAGGTATTTCTAACTATTTAACTCGAAAACATAAATCAATATAACTAAAAATTATTTAAGGGGATGTGTTTATAAACTATGCATACCGCTTTACATTTATTATTTTACTTAATATTTATTATCTACCTAACATCCTAACTTAATGTTAAGACTTTGGAACAAGTCCTGATAATAACTCCATTTTTGGTAATTTTAATAATATGATTTCAAATAATTGTGTTTTTTTATCAATTCCGACCTTTATATGGTTCATTTTTTTTACTATTCCTCATTTTTTAGAAAAAACACATCTTTTTTTGGAATTCGTATCCCTCCTCTGAGCATCTTTAGTGAATTGTTTCTTTTTTCCTTTCACTTTCAATATTGGGTGAGATTTCATGGCACAATGACTAATTTTTAATTCAAATTTAAAATCGTATCAACCAATTATAATTTATATAAATTTTAAATGCAATACATATTAACCTTTAAAAACTTGGTATGCATATTATATGGAAAGGACCCCAAACCTGATGAAAATATTCATACCAAAAACATCTAAGTGAAATGGAAAGTAGTAAATGAAGAGGCATTAGGTTTGATTTGTATGAACATGACCCTTGAGTTACATGTGCACATTGATGGTTGTATTCTTACATTTGATACTTGTTCTATACTTAAATTATTTATGGTGTTGTGAATGAATCTAAAAAAATTCAAGTTCAAGATAAACTTTCTAATTTATCATATATTGACTTCAAAACTATGGAGGATTTCTTCAGTAAAATTCATTCTTTTAATTCTCAATTGACTAGTTTAGATGTTAAGGTTTCATGTTTTAATTTAGTTTACATTTTCATGAATAAATATTTCCCTAGAAATTTTCAATAGTTTATTACAAATGTTCATTCACAATTTTATTTTATTACTTTATATGTCTAATTAAAATTTTATTTATTTTGTATCTTGTTGTATTAAGAAGAAAAAAATTAATTTAATTTGATTGTCTTAAAATTAATGAACATTGTTGTTTTTATAAAAGTAAACACATGAATTACAAACATCATTCTAACTCAAACAATACACATGACAAAAAAATATATCAAAAATCTAATGTAAAACCTATGAAAAAGTTAGAATACAACTATTGTGACCAAAACACTGATGATGAATGTCATTATTTTAAGATTAAATGGGATAATAAAAATGGGAATCTTAAGGTCAAATACAATGGTATCATTAGTAATACTAAGACTCATAAAAAATAAAAGTCTAATACTATAGCTACTTTTACTTGTGCTTCTCATGTTAAATGGATTGTGGATTCTAGTTTTGCTCAACATATGACATTTAATGTTGAGTTATTTATATTTTTAGAACTAGATATTTATCAAAATAATTTATGACCTAAAAATGATGCTTATTATAATTTTGAATCCATAGAAACTATTAAAATACCTAATGTTGAATGGCATGATGTTTTGCTTGTTCCTGATTTACCATTGAATCTATTTTCCATTACTCAAATATGTAAACATTACTATAATGTAAAAAAATTTAATGACACATTTTATGTAAAATAAAACAAGAAATATTTTTAAGTTATTCTATCACCTTTTTTATAGTATGATAAATTATTTTAGTTTACTACATTTTCTTCTTCCTTTTCTAGTCATTCTTTGATTAATTATATTTATGGTGACTTGTGCCATGACATATTAGGACACATTAATTACCAAAATATTTCACTCATGAGAAAACTCAATATGGTGCATGGATTTTTTTCTATTTCTCCAAATAATTCTATGTTTAGTAAATGTAATTTTGTTAAACTACATAGAAAATATTTTCCTAAACATAAATATTGGTGTGCAACTGAAAAACTTCATTTGGTCCATAGTGATATTTTAAGACCTATGGAAAATCATTATGTTAATGGTGAAAAATATGATTTAAATTTTGTTGATGATTTCACTGGCATGTTTGGATTTATTTCTTAGAAACCAAACATTAAGCTTGGGATACTTTCATTGAATACCATGATTTTGTTTAAAAGCAATCTAGTTTTTCTTTGTGTATCTTATGAATTGATAATGGTATTGAATATTTTAATAATATTTTTCTTTCATATTTTATTAAATATGAAAATATTATTTCTTACAAACTTGATAAAAATAGTGTTTTCAAACATAAACTTAAGACTATCATTGAAATGGTTTGATGCATGCTTCATGCTAAAACTATGTATTAAAATTTTTGGTTTGAAGATATGTATTGTGGTGTTTCTGTCATTAATGAGAATCCCAATAAAATTGTTTTAAATATTACCCCTAAAGAATCTTAGAGTGGTATAAAACCTAATTTACAACATTTGCATGTTTTTGGTTATGATGCATTTGTTCATATTCATAATGATAAAGATAAGAAGTTATACTCAAAATCCAAAACCTTTAGCTTTGTTGGTTATGATGAATCATATAAATCCTATAGGATTTATGATCCTAAAACTAACAAAGTTAAGATTAAAAGGGATGTTAGAATTTTTAAATAAGGTGTAATAAATTTTTCTTCCAATTAACTTTCTCTTGATATTATTTCTATTTCTTGTCCTTTTGAGTCAAGTGATGATAAAAATGTTGTTTTTCACAGTGATCTTGTTGTTCCTAAAGTTATAAATCATTATTCTAGTCTTTCTCCACCTAAAGTTTTGCCTAAATGGGCCAATACAAGATTATAAGTTTTTGGAATTTATGTATATCTTAATGATACTTGTATAACTAGGAATTTTTTTTAAACTATGCTTTGATGTATAAACTTATGTACAATAATGACCTTCAAACACTCAAACAAGCTCAAGGTCGCCCTTAGTGGGAAAAAAACAATGTGTGATAAATATAATTCTTTGATCCCTAATCACACTTGGGACTTAGTCCCTCTCCCTAAAGTTCATAACTTGGTAAGTTGTAAAGGGTTTTCTAAAAGTAAGTTTAATTCTTATAATCAAGTGGAAAAATAAATTTTTTGATCAGTTGTTATATGTTTTTCTCAAATTGAAGGAATTGATTATAATGATAGTTTTTCACCCATAACTGAGATACCCAATATTAAAATTGTTTTAGCTCTAGTTAATCACATAAATTGGCTTATTTAGCAAATGAATATTAAGATTTATTTCTTGAATGGTGATTTGCATGAATAAATATACATGTCTCAATCTACGAGTTTTATTAACAAGGATAATGATTTTTTTTTTGAAAACTAAACAAAGCCATGTATAGTTTAAAACAATCTCCAAGAGAATATTACTCTAAAATTTATGTCAAGTATTTACTCATAGCTCTAATGATCATAATATATTTTTAAACAACTTATAAATAATTTTATCATTGTTTTATATGTCGATGACTTGATAATAACTGGTAGTAATAGCTAAAAGGTTTCTTAACCTAAAAATTATTTAAATAACACCTTTGAAAATATATATTTAGTTCTCTTTCATTATTTTGTAGTCATTCAATTTTGGAAATAAAAAGACAACATTTCAATTTCTCAACCTAAATATGCATATGAATTGTTAATATGTTAGATTGTAAACCTAATGCTACCTATTTTGAACTTGGTGTAAAATTGCTTAATGACATGGAAACATAAAATGTTGATCCTACTTTAATAATAAATTAGTTGGAAGTTTGAATTATTTTTCTCATACTTGTCTTGATATTGCTTTTTATATTAAATTGGTTTATCATTTTATGTCAAATTTTCAAACTACTCACTTTAAAGTTGTTATAATAATTCTTCATTATATTAAAGGTAATCTAGCTTTTGGCATCGATTACACCTTGAATAGAAATTTTTTATTTAGTAGGTTATTTTGATTCTAGTTAGGTTGTTGATCCTAATTATTGTAGATCCATAAGTGGATATTTCTTCTCCTTGGGGTGCAACACAATTTCATGGAATAATAAAAATCAAAGTACGATATCATTGTCTTCCACTAAAATTGAGTATAAATATTATAATCATGTTGGTAAGGAATCAATTTGGCTTTGACATTTTTTATAGATTTGGACCACCCTCAAACTTTTCCAGCTCCTATTGTTGATGATATTCAAAGTGTGGTTTCACTATCAAAAAATCAAGTTTTCCTTGCAAGGTCCAAGCACGTTGAGATTAAATATCATTTTTAACATGAACTTATTGAAGGAAATCAAATTATTTATTCTTTCTATCCTAATCAAGAGAAAGTGGTTGATATTTTTAGAAAGCCATTATGTAAATACACTTTTGTGATCTTTTGTAACATCTTATGATTGAATAAAGTTATCATAAAGGGGAGATTTAGTAATTTTTCCTCCCTTCTTGTTTGTTTGTAATACCCCTAATTAAATTTTTAAGGGGGAGGGTTAGGATTAATTTTTATTTGGAATAATTTTTTATCCTCAGTTTTATTTATGTGTGATAAATTTATATTTATGTGATTATTAATTCACATAAATTTTGATTCTATGAGGTTTCACTCACATATTTGTCTTCCTTAGGATTTTAGGGGTTACTTGCACAAACAACTCCTCCCCCCACATGTCACACATTTCCCTTCACATTTTAAGGGAATAGGACACTTGGGACACACTTAGGAGGCCTTGTAAGGTAATGATAGGATTATTTTTAACTCTCTCCCCCTTATTCTTGATCTACTAAATAGAAATATCCTCCTCTTTTCTTCACTAAATACTTGAAACTCTATATCTTCTTCTTGAATTCATTTTGATTCTAAGAGTTTTATTGTGAAGATTTTGTGGACTAGCCTCCTAATTTATCTCGTGGATTTTTTTGATAATTTTAGTTTCCAACTTTAAAATTTTCTTCTCACCTTGTGGTGTACTTTGTGAGAGGTATTCTATATTGTTATTATTCAATTTTATTTATATTTTCAATGTTATTGATGAATGATTCTAACATAATTCATTAAAGAAAATAATATTTGGAAGGTTAATTATGTTTATTTATTTTTTAATTATTTTGAGAAAATAAGTTTTATTCATTTGATAATTATAATCTTTAACTATTTTGTGAAAAAAAACTATAATTCACATTAAACATATAAATATGTGAAGGTAACACACATACAATCTACCAAAACTATTTTTTTTTCACTATGAACTAATATTTGGAAGGTAAATTATGTTTAAGTTATTTTTAATTATTTTGATAAAATAGTTTTCATTCATTTGAAACTATAAAAATTGTGAGTGAATAATTTTAATTCACTTGAAACTTTGAAAATTTTGAGAAAAAACTAAAATTTACTTTTTACATATAAATTTGTGAATGCAACATACTTAAACTATCCCAAAAATAAATATAAAACCATTTTTTGATATAAAAATTATATTTATAAAGGTAATTATATTTTAACATATTTCAAATTCACACAACATATTCAAATGTTTATAATTCCACATTTAGAATCGGGTGGAAAATATCAACATGTAAAACTCACAATTTGAAAATGTCATCTTTTAAATTGGGGGAAATTTTCAACATGGCTAGTAAATCTCAACATGACACATTTAAATATTGATAATGGCATGTTTTGAATTGAGTGAAAAATATCTATGACTCAGTACATTGTCATTTTTTTTTGCATTCAAATCAAATCAATTTTTGTTTTTCATTTTTTTTTGGAAATAGATATGAAAGAAAGAAGAAAAATACAACATTCAACTAGGTTTCAATGTTGCAATTGAATGAAAGAAGAATATGACATTTATTTTCAAGAAGGAATAAATACCAACATTAAAAAAAGGAATAATGTCAAAATTAAATTATAAGAGAGAAAAATATCAAATCTAGTTTTATGAAATATAAATACACCATTCAATTAAAATATTTAATATATATTAGGATTAGGTGTATGGAATTAACAATATCAAGATACAATAGGCAAGAAATTTATAAAGGTTAGATAAGTAATATCAATAATCATTTGTAGGGAAATATAAAGTTTTTATTATCACCTTTCCAGGCATTCAAAAAATCAATCATATTCAAGAAAATTAGCTTTTATGGTATAAGTGGTAGATGATTAACACAAACATATTTTATCTTTTTTATGTCTCTTTTATTATGTTTTTTTTACATTTTTAAATATATGTTACAATTTTTTTCAAATATTTCATTGTATATATGAGCACATGTACTCTATAGATTGATAATTTTTTGAATATTTTATCACCTTTTTCATTACTTTTCCTTGACATTTCTGAATTTTTGCTTGAGATTCCTTAATGTTTGTTTTCCGTCAATTGAAGTTCTAGGAAAAAAATTGTTAAAATATATTTTTATTTTCTATCCATGTTTTTTCCTCCTCATTAACCTTATATAATTTTTTTTTTAAAATTAATTTGAAATAATGTCAACAAAGAACAAACCTTTGAATTTTGTTTCCCGTTTTTACTTTCTCCTTACTTTATGTAATATGAATGTTTATTTATTATGCACTCCTTTAAATACAATATGGATGTATTATATATTATTTTAAATATAATAGGGAATGCCAAATAATTATTTTTTATTTTTAATTTTTTTAATATGATATATAATTTAAAAACTATATTTGGCATAGATATGTGCAAATATAACAATTTTATGAAATCATTTGATTTTAATATTCTTTTAGTTTTCCTGCTTATTTAATTTGAAAGCTTGTTTGTTGTGTAGTATTTTACATACTAAAGGGAATGAATATAGAGAATTTATAAATAATTTAGATTTATTTTAGATTTATTTAGCTATGTTAAAAAAAACACACAAATTGTATTCTAAGATATTTGTTTTAAATAATTACATGTGATAAATTATCTCAAGAATGTGTAGTTCTTTGTTGATTACCTTCGATCTACTCAATAAAGTGTATATATGAAATAAACAATCTATTTTAAAGAATTTATTATTTGTAATATATGTATATAGTTATAGTGTATATAAATCTATGACTTATTTTTAAAATAAAATTCATAAAAAGACATTCCATAGTGTGAAAAAATATAATTTGGGTGATTTCATATGATATTTCAATAAAAACATTCAAAACAAGTAACATTTTTACTATTTTTTTATAGAGTGGATTTTATTTATTGTTAGTCTTGGTTATTAAAAAAATAGTAACAATTTCTAGGATAACAACAACTATCCCAAAAAATAACTATCGCTAAATGTAATTCCAAACAAAAATGTTGAAACTCACAAGCCTTTTTTTTTTTGAAAAACTTATAGAATCCTAATAATAATAAATTAGGTTAAAAAAAAGTCTTTGAATTTCAATATGAAATGGGTGACTACCCACTCTAAATATTAACCTTACTCATTTGATTCTCTGAGAGAATCCTTTATATGTCCAAAAAGGGGGAAAATTTTCCATTCTAAAATATTTGGTTTAACTAATTTGTTTAGAATGGGTGGACACTTACTTTCATTTCCTTTTGGAATGTAACATTTAAAAATAATTATATAGCTTATGGGAATGGATGATCCTACATTAAAATACTTTTTAATCATCCACTCATGAAATGGGATTCTATACGTACCCATTGTGACATGAGATTAGGGCCTCATTTGATTAAGTTGAACAAAGAAATAAATAAATTTATAATAATGACCTTATAAAAAGTCTTGAATGATAATTTAAGAATGGGTAGCTGCCCACTCTAAACGTTTAAAGTGGAATCCACCTATTCTAAAAATAAATACTAATAAATATAAATCCACACCAAAATGTTGAAACATTCAAAACTTGTAAGTCTATTTATTTTATCAAAACTTTTAAAATCCTAATAATAATAATTTGGAAAAATGATTCTTCAATTTTCAAGATGGAAAGGGTGGATACCTATTTCAAAAATAACTATTACTAAATGCAAATCCACACCAAATATATGATACTTATAACAATATATATTTTTTTAAAAACCCTGATAATAATAATAAATTAAGAAAACCAATCTCCAAATTTCAATATGGAATGGGTTGCCATAGACTTTTAACATTTAGAGTTGTTAACTTCTCATTCTAAAAATAAATACCACAAAAAAAATATTGATAATTTTAAGCCTATTTATTTATAAAAACTTAAAAAACCCTATTGATAATAAATGAGTAAAAATAATTATCTAAGTTCACGGTGATGACATGCTCAAGAGAGTAGAAGAGGGAACATGGGTGCTCTATTATTATGTCAGCCTCTTTATCGAAAGATATAATAAAGGTTAAGTGGAAGGTTCTACATGAAATCCAAGTAATGAAAGGGGTGTGGGAGGAATTTGAATTGTCAGTGGGAGATTGAGATGAGCCTTACATGGATATTAATCCCTTATATTCCCATGATTAATCTATAAGGCATATGAAATAGGTCTGAGATAGGGGCATTCATAAGGCACTTTGACCTGTGACTAACCTTGAAGGGATGGTTCCACTCATTTGATACCTTCTCCGTATAAATACCTTTAAAGGATTTGGGTAGTCATCTGGATATTTAGTAGTAAGGGGTTTGATTGGTTAATTCATTATATTTTGATAGAGTTTCTTGTTTAATATATATACTAGGATCGAGATGTTCCTGATAGGGAGGTTTATTTTAAAATGGTCAATTACTGGTTCTATGTAATATTGAGTTAAAATTAACTAGGGTTCAAAAATTTTGGCTCATTTTTCTTCCAAGAGGGTTATTTGTAGTTGAATATCCTTCTTAAGAAAATTATCATGAGAACCTATAATGGAGACTGGGGTTAATATATGGTGTGGATATTTAGTTACAATGTTATTTTCCTAACTTTGATCTTGAGTCTTATATGAGAGTTAAGTTACCTATTTGGATACAAATGTATGGCCTTTCTTTGGAATATTGGTCTAGAGAGTATCTTAGACAAGTAATAAAGTTAATGGGTGAGTTTATCAAGGTTGATCATATAACCAATTAAGGTGTGTTGGTTTCATATTCTCAAATATATATCTTTATATATTTAGATGATGTTATCCTAGACTCTATTAGTATTAAATCATGAGGAAGGACCTGGGAGAAAAATATTGATGTTGAAAGTGTGGTGTTTCACTTTTTAAATGATAAAAAGTGGATCGTATTCAAAAGCACTACACTCAAGGGGATTATATGGATAAGTCAGTCATGGTAGTTTGGTGAGCTAAGTTGAACCTTAAGTTAGAAGATTTACTATGTCAAAATTGAGGTGTAAATATGGTAAAGAGTGGTGGGACATGTTCATTCCTCAACATTGGGGGCACTGAAGCTCTTAAAAGTAAACTAGAAGGGACTTATATTTATCCCCATCTTCAATGCTTAAAAAATGTTAGTTTATTTTTATATAAGATCAAAAGATTAATTATATCCTTAATTTAGGGGATGAGAATGTTTTGTTATTCACTCTTGAAGGGAGGGGGATTAGAGGTGAGTCCTTAGGATTGGTAAGGGATATTCATCTTTACCCACTTTTTCAATATGTTTTAGAAGATGAGGAGGAGGAATAATAATTCCACTATTCAAAGATATTATAGCTATCATATAAGCATGGGAAACTCCCACACCCTAATTATGGAGTTTGTAGGAAGAAGGGTAGGAAAAATTCAAAGGATATCATGAAGGTGGAGGTGCTAGCAGGCACATAGGCATCCATCAAGATAATTTTTAGTGAAAACAAGTAAGGGCTAGAAAGCCCTTTGCTATCATAATGGAGATCCTTTCATGAAATGTTATGGGATTAAATTCTCCTAACAAGTGTCACATGGTAAGGCAAAAATTGTTGATTCTTAGTTTTGATGTGTTTATCTTATAGGATACTAAGTTGAGTAAAGAGGGGTTTGATGAGTTAATGTCCAAAGGATGTAATCACTATCAAGGGATTTTTTTTGAGTTGGTATGGGTGTTAGGGGTATTATTATTTAATATGGTATCCTTATAAAGTGGGAGTGGAAGAGTGTGGGGATGGAAAAATTAGTAGCTATGTAAGGTGTTTGACCTAACCTCTAACATTGTTATTTTTATATTTAATATGTATGGTCCCAATTATATCCTTCTCAAGGTTTGGTGTTGGGAGGAGATGCAACAATAACTTGTGGTGTTAATTGGAAATTAAAATGCTTTTGGGGGTGATTTCAATGCTATAATATCATGTTTTAATAAGAGAGGGGGAATTAGGAGGGAAACTCAATCCCAACAATAATTTTATAAGTTTGTTTCTTTGGATGGTATTTTACATATGGTACCTAAGAATGGCATATTATATTTGACAAACAAGAGGGTGGGGTTATTAATATTTTGGAATGGCTACGGTTCATGATTTCTCTATATTTTCTAGATTTATATTAAAACCTATAAAATAGTATCTTTCTAATCTCTAGATTGAATCACACACCTATGGAGATTAATAGTGTAGAGGATTAGACCACTTTGAAATGTACCTTCAATTTTGAGTTAATGTGGCTTATGGATACAAGTATACATGAGTTAATTAAGTTGTGGGGCAGCTTGAATATAGTGGTAACGAGCTCAAAAATGTTTAGGATCAATAACAAAATAGTCTTTATTAAATCATGTCTCAAATCTTGGAATTAGGAGACTTTAAACATATTTTTCATGATTTTACCCAAGTGGAAGCTAAGTTGGAAACTATTACCCAAGTGGTATTTGTAGTTTCAAGGTCCATTAATTATGGAGGAGATATTTTGTTGTCATATGTAAAGAGAGATATGGCTTTAAAAAGGTGACAAAAACACTCACTTCTTCCATAATTCCACCTAGGTAAGGTGAATGGATATTCAAATTAGTTACATTAATGGAATGGATGTGTATGGTTTATATTATAGGTATGAGATTAAAACTAAAGTGGTTTATTGGATTCAAGAGCTAATGGAGGCAATTCAAACTTGGAAGTGCAATCTAGGAGTTTGGATAATATCTTGCATATAATAACAACTCAAAAAAAAACTAGATCATTGGATCCTTCATCAAAGGAGGATATTATAACTATGGTGTTATCCTTGGGTAAATATAAAGTGTCAATTTTGGATGGATTTTTTATGTACATTTTCTAGGAGTTTAAGGAAATTATGGAGGATGAGAAATAGTGATGGTGGAAGAGTTGTAGAGTAAATAGAATGTGGTCCCGTAAATAAATTTCATGTTTATCAACCTCATCCCAAAATGAGAAAGGTAGTCTGATTTTTGGGACTCTAAGCTCATTTCCTTATGTAATATGGTTTATAAAATTATTTATAAGGATATGTCCTTTCAGTTGAATCCCTTACTAGTTTCCCTCATCTCTGAGGAGCAAGGGGGATTTGTTATAGGTAGGAGTACCTAATATGGTATACTCATAACACATGAAATCATTCATTCTCTTTCATATTATCATAATAAAGGAATGATTTTTAAACCTGACATTAGAAAAGACTATGATAGGGTTAGTTGTAACTTCTTGATTAAGATCTTCAAAAATTTTGGCTTTTATAAGAGTTAGTGTAATTCGATTTTCATTTACATTTTGTCTTCCATGTTTTTAGTTTTGATTAATGGGAAACTAATTGGGTTATTTAATGCCTCATTGCGGTTGAGACAAGGTTATCCTATCTCACCTTTTGTCTTTATTATTATGGTGGAGGCCATCAGAAGGGTATTGGATGGTGTGTGTTCAGTGGGTCTACTAAAATGTATTCAAGCATCAAAATATGTAGACAATATTACTAAATATTAATTTTTAGATGATACATTATTATTTTGGGAAGCTAAAAATCTTGAGGCTATGACACTAAAGCATACTCTTATTGATTATGTTGTAGCATCCAAGAAGCTGGTCAATTCTATCAAGTAAGAGGCATTCTTTCTAAATGTCCATAGGCAAGGACAATTTAAGATTATCCATCTCTTGGGTTTTAAAATTGGTAAGTTTATAGATAAATATAAACAAGTTTCATTATTTGTATTTTTTGATAGGTTCTCCATGTGAAATAACCTGATCAATTTATTTTAATCATGTTTTTTGACCTAGAAGTGGTATTGATTGTCCTTGGCTAGTTAGATTACCTTGACCAAGTCTATTTTAAGTTCATTGTTAATTTATATCATGTTGGTGTTACATGCACATATAAAGGTCATTAAACGACTTAACCTATTATGAATAAATTAATATGTCAAGGCACGAGCAACCTAAAGAAAATTCCACTTCTTAAGTAGGATTTAATGTGATTGTCATAGCAGGAAGGGTTGGGGTATTATAGGTATAAAATTTGGTGCTAGGCACAAAAATAATGTGGGGAATGATATCTAGATAAAATATGTCTTGGAATAATTTGTTTCAATTGAATTATTTTGGAGATATATGTAGCTCAAATATATTAACTATGATTGGCTCTCATATGTGGAATTTCATTTTGGAGTGTCTATTTTTTATGAAAGAACATGTTTCTTAGGTGATTAAAAAATGATATTAAATTTAGTTCTAGGGTGACAATTGGAGTGGGCATAAGCCACTTCAGGATTTTCAAGGGTTGGATGAGGATAGATCTATTTTGATAGAGGCTTTGTGGAGTAATGATGCAGGAGCATCACTTCTAGGGTGATTTTATCTACAATTTTGGCTTGATTATGGTTTAATGAGTATTTATATACCTAAAAATTACTTATATTTCAAAGTGGTAAGATATTTTAGGTTTTATGTTGCTAAAATTTCAAATTACTAGTTTCTCGCCAAAACTCAGTTTTTAAAATTTTGAATTGTTTGCTTTGAGTCATCACTTAAAGGGTGAATGAAAGAATTTTTTAAGTTGTAAAAATATTATAAATTCCTTTTAAGTACCCATTTAATCATTTTCATGGGTCCATAGTCATGGGTGTATGGAAAATAAACTTGGTACAAGTTCATGTCTCTTAACTTGCTTTTTAGTGACTGTTGGAAGGTCCCTATAGGAAGTTAGAGTAGTTATGCACTTAAAAAAGGTATAATTTTTGTTTGTAATGGATTTTTAATGTTTTTTATGTCAAAATTTTAGAGTAATAAATAAATAAATCCTCATGTTTCAAGAAAGTATATACAAACCCTATTTTCTTGTGTCCAATCATTAAATGTGGATTGTGTATAATTTGTGTGATGAAGAAAAACATGATGATTGAAAATTTATGACTCTATTGTGGATTTTTTAAGATTTTTTATAGTTTATTTAAGGTTTATTATTCCTTTACTTATGTTATTATCAAACTATGTGGTGCCAAACGTAACATAAACCCATAGTAGTCATTTTTTCTTGCATAGTCAAATAGATTCCTTATTAGAAATGTGGAGTAGATGATTGATATAGGTTTTTTTATGATTGGAAATGGATTATTAGATTTAAATATATCCCAAAATACTTTTATATTTTTCAAAAATGCCGCATATAATTCAAGATCCATAAATTATCCCTCTCGAGTTTGTGCAGGGGAAGGAACCCCTAAATTAGGGTTTAGAAAGTTAAAAGCCATTTTATAGAGTTTAAATTGGTTAAATAAACTAAAGATTTGTAATATTTTATTTTTCAAGGTGATATATTAGATTCAATGGGTTCTAGACTTTTATGGTTAAGTACTTTATGAATATAGAGCCCTGTGTTCAACTAACCCTTAAAGAGACCTAGTTTGAGAGGTCTATTGCGAGAAAAGGGGTCTAGAAAGAGTTTTTAACAAATAAAATTTGTGGAGATGTGTATTTTAATAGAGGGTGTCTGGAATGAGTGTTAATTTTTGTTGAAAAATCCTTATTTTTCTATATAAGCCACAAAACTATAAGAAAGGCTACTAGAAAGGCCTTAAGGTCTAGAAACATGGGTACAATTGGTAGAGTTGAGACGTAATCACATGTTGATCTAAATAATTTTAGTATCAGATCCAAGACAAGACACTTGGAAGCAAGTGGGAGAGAAAATATTCCTTAAAAGCAAACTAATCTAGCATTTTTTTAACAAATTGTCTAAGAGAGAGTCAAGATGCCACCAAGGAGGAATCTAGTAAGTGAGAGAGCAACAATTATACAAATGGGGGATGCCATATTATAGGAGTTAAGTAAATTAAGAGTCAAATTTTATTTTAGAATCACATCGGTTGAGGTTAAACATAGAATGGGAGCAGTCATAGATGATTTTAATGACCAAGAGGAATAGGAACCACAAGCACTAGAATTAGAAGATGGAGAGAGAGAGACTGAGGAGCATAAGTTTGAGAGATTTTTGAAGGTGGTGAAAGGGTAGGGATGTAATCCCAAATTATATATTATAATATATTTAGCTAGCTTCAGTGGAGAATAACTCTCTGATTGCATATGATAGTTAGATAAGTACTTTTACTTTGAGGATGTCCTAGAAGAGCAATAGATGAAGTTTTATAGAACCAAGCTGAAGGGCCATACATCCCTTTGGTGGGATTAAATCCAAGATGAGAGAAGGAAGAAATGAAAGGAAAAGATCAGGGTCTTGGGATATGATGGTTTCAAAGATAAAGAGTAAATTCCTTCCTAGTGATTACATCACCAATTTATATAAGAAACTCCAAAACTTGAAACAGAAAGATATGGAGGTAAGAGAGTAAAATGAAGAGTTTTAAAAATTGAACACTATATCAAGTGAAATACAATATGATAATGACAAGGTGGAAATTTATCTCAATGGCTTGAGATACCACTTACATGATGAGTTAAGTCTTGTTAGTCTAAAAACACTAGAAGAATGCTATCGGTTGGCAATGAAGGCTAAATACAAACTCAATAGGAATAAAAACCAATAGAATAGAGGTATATGTAGGAGTTTTAGAGGTAGGGGACATAAAATAGGTAGATGATACACACAAAGAAGAAACTAAGGGGAGTCTAATACCTCATATGAGCATCCCTTTAGTTCAAGAGGATGATTTAGAGGTAAGAAGCCCTATTACGAAGGTTGATATGCACCAAGGGGTAGAGGATCAAGTGGATTTTTAAGATGATGTTTCAAATTAAATAATTTTATTTAGCATATATCATGGGAGTTCCTAGAATATTAGCTGGCAAGGAGTCCAAGAACTAATAGAAGAAACTAGATTGCACAAGGAGTTGAGGAGGAGAGTGTTTTCTCTCCATCACTTGTGGAAGAGCCTAAAGTTTGAGAATCATTACTAATGAGGATGGTGGTGATAAAGACACCCAAGGAGAAGGATCCACCACAAAAGAATACTCTTTTCATGACTTCTTTCTAATGCCAAGGTAAATGTTGTAAAATGGTTATAGATTCAGGAAGTATGGATAATCTAGTTTTTGTTAAAATGATTAATACACTTGTATTGATATTTTGCCTCATCCCACACCAGACAAGGTCTCATGGTTGAACAAAGGTTAACGATTCTTGGTAAGTGAGAAAATATGGGTGGAATTATAAGTTGAAAGGTACAAGGATAATGTCCTTTGTGATATCATCCCATGGATGTTTTCCATGTGATTTTTGGGAGGCCTTGGAAATATTATAAGCAAACCAATAATGATGCTAGAAGGAATGTGTATACCTTGGAAAAAAATGGAGTTAGTCATACCTTGCTTCCCATGAAGGATGAGGAGAATGAACCAAAAACTAGGGCAAATGTGATGTTGGTAAATGGTAAAGATTTTTTAAGTGCCATGAATGAAGAAGACTTAGGATTTGCATTAGTATTCAAGTCCAAGAATATTATGACAACCACAAAGATCAATGATCTACCTCAATAAATCCAAGACATGTTAAAGGAGTATGGAAAAATAGTTATTGATGAGTTGCCTAGTACATTTTCACCTATGAGTAACATCAATCATCATATAGACTTTGTTATTGGAGAAAGCTTAAATAACAAGAAATATTATAAGATTACCCTTAACGAAAATGCAAAGATCAATAGATAAGTGAAAGAGATGCCTGACAAAGGACTGATCAAAGAAAGTCTTAGTCCTTGTGCAGTGCATATAGTGTTAGTGCCTAATAACTAAGGTGAGTGGAGAATGTATACTAATTCTAGGGCCATTAATAAGATCATAATTAGATATAGGTTTATGATTCCTAGGATGGAAGATTTGATGGATTTATTGAGTGGGGAGATCTATTTTTCTAAAATTGATCTCAAGAGTGGGTAATATCAAATTAGGGTAAGATAAGGAGATGAGTGGAAAACCAATTTTAAATAAATGAATACTTATATGAATGGATTATTATGACATTGTGTTTGACTAATCATTAAGAACTTTCATGAGGCTGATGAATGAAGTCCTCAATTATTTCATAGGCAAATTTGTAGTGGTGTATCTAGATGGCATACTTATCTATAGCCATAACAAAGAGGAGAATCCTCACCATTTTCATCTAGTAATGAGGAGGATATAGGAAGAAAGGTTGTTGATCAACCTTAAGAAGTTTGAATTCATGAAGTTAGAGATATTATACCTTGGATTTGTCATCTCTCAAGGCATGCTAAAGATGGATAAGAACAAGGTGAAGGTCATCATGGAATGGCTAACACTTAGGATAGTAGGAGACATGAGAAGTTTTTATGGTCTTGCAATTTTTTTATAGGAAATTCATTAAGAATATTAGTGGGATATGTGCTCCTATAATATACACCATTAAGTGAGACACAAATAAGATTGTATAGAGTGAAAAAGCTGAGAAAAGCTTCCAATAATTGAAGAAAAGGATAATAAAGAAGCCAATACTAGCATTTTCAGACTTCAATATGGTGTTTCAAATAGAATGTGATGCAAGTGGAGTGGCAATAGGGGCTGTACTAAGCCAAGAGTGCAGACTTATAGCCTATTTTAGTGAAACATTGAATGATGCCAAGAAGAATTACTCATCCTATAACTTTGAGTTATATGTAATGGTACAAGCATTGAATAAGTGGAGGCATTATCTCATTCTAAAGGAGTTCATTGTCTATATAGATAATCATGAATTTTAGTTCATCTCCAATCAACACATATTGAACCAAAGAAACATGAAGTGGGTGGAGCACATGTATAATTTCACCTTCACCATTAAGCATAAGCAAGGACAAAGTAAGAAGGCTTTAGATGTATTGAGTAGGATAGTCTTATTGGTGCATGAAATACAACTATAAATTGTTGGAATTGAATCACTCAAAAACATGTATGAAGATGATGAAGACTTCAAGGAAACATACAATGATTGCAAGAACCTAGCTACATACAACAAAAAACATGGTTGGATTTTGTCTTATAAGATGGATTGTTGTTCAAAGGTGTGAAACTATGTGCACTAAGAATTTTTATAATGTAGAATTTGATCAATTAAAATCATAGTCAGAGTATAGTAGGCCACTTTGGGCTTGATAAGATGTTGGATCAGCTCACTAGTCACTATTATTGACCTAAGATGCAAGTAGAAGTGAGGAGGTATGTTGAAAGATGCAAAATTTGTCAGTTGGATAAAGGTAATAACACTAATGAAGGTTTGTATAAACCCATACCAATCTTAAATAGGCCTTGGGAATCTATAAGGCTAAACTTTGTTATGGGATTGCCTAGGACACAAATGGGTTTTGACTCAATCTATGTAGTTGTGGATAGATTTTCTAAAATTGTACATTTCATTCTATGTAGAACTACAAATGATGCCACCCATGTGGAACCATTTTTTTTGAAAGAGGTATTAAGGCTTCATGGAATGCCCATGAACATTATATCTTATAGAGACACCAAGTTCCTTGGTAATTTATAGAGAACGCTATGGAGAAAGATAGTCATAAAATTGAGTTTCATTTCAGCTTATCACCCTCAGATAGATGGTCAAATTGAGGTGGTTAATATAAGTCTAGGGAACATATTGAGGTGTCTATCTAAGGACAATCCAAAGCAGTGGGATCTTATGTTGCCTCAAGCAGAGTTTGCCTAAAATGACTTACTAATAGGAGCATTAGTATGAGTCATTTTCAAGTACTATATGGTATGCAACTTAGAGGAGTGTTTGAACTTAGAGACATCAATACTATGGACAAGAGGAGTGTTGAAGGTGAAGTGTTTATAGTGGCAGTGAAGGAGGTACATGAACAGGTAAGGAAGCATCTAAAGGCTAGTGTGTAAATGTACAAGAAATAATAAGATGTAATTATAAGTGAGTTTTCAAATTGGAGACTTGGTTTTGGCTCATCTCAGGAATGAGAGGTATCTAAGAGGTGATTATAATAAGATTAAGATGAAGAAGTTTGGTCCTTGTAGGGTACTCAAGAAGTTTTAAAATAATTTCTATGAGTTGGAGTTTCCTACTAGGGTAGGAATATCATCAATATTCAATGTTTTAGACCTATACCCTTACAAAGAAGGAGTATAAACTGAAAACATATCAGATGGAATAGCTAAAGTAGGCCCAGATTGGGAAACATAGTTTCCCAAAGCCAAGTCCGAAGAATTAGATTGTATACTAGATAGGTAGGTGATCAAATAGACTAAAGACAATAAATACTTCAATTATATGGTTAAATTGAAATGAAAAATAGTGGAATATGTTATGTGGATGACTGAACATGAAATAAAAATTCATGGGAATACTTTGGAAACACTCATGGACAACAGTCCCTAAGTTCTTTTCTCTTTCCCTGGGAGTATGATGTAGGAACATCACTTAGAGGTTGATTTTGTCTTCAATTTTGGTTTATTTCTATAAATTTTGGCTTGATAATGGTTTATGGGGTCTTTAGATACCTAAACCATACTTATATATCAAAATTTTAAGATAGTTTAGGTTTTATCTTGTTAAATTTTCAAATTACTAATTTCCTACAAAAACTCAATTTTCAAAAATTTGAATTGTTTACTTTGATTTAACACTAGATGGGTCAATTAAGAATATTTTAAAGTTTTCAACATGTTTTAAATTCCTTTTAAGGACCCCTTTAATAATTTTCATGGGTGTATGGAAAACTAACTTGGTACAAGTTCATGTGTCTTAACTTGCCTTTGAGTGACCATTAAAAGGTCCCTACAAGCAGTTAGAGTAGTTATTCACATTAAAAAAAGGTGTAATTTTCATTTATAATGGTTTTTAAATGTTTTTTAAGGAAAAATTTTCAATTAATAAAGAAATAACTCCTCATTTTAAAATAAAACATATACAAACCCTATTTTCCTATGTCCAAACATTGAGTGTGGACTATGTAACTTTGTGTAAAGAAGAAAAACATGATGATTGCAAATTTATGAATGTATTGGGGCTTTGGTAAGTTGGTATCTAATTTATTTAAGGTTTATTATTTATTTATGTGTGTTTTTATCACATTATGTGGTTCCAAATGTAATCCAAACCTATAGCATTCATCTTTTCTTGCACAACCAAGTAGATTCCTTGTTAAACAAGTGGAGCAGATGATTGATAAATGTATTCTAATGATTATAGAGTGAGTATGGGATTAAGATAGATCCAAAAAAAACTTTTATAGTGTTAAAAAATAACTCATATAGTTTAGTGTCCATAAATTATACCTCTTAGGTCTATGTAGGGAAATAAACCCTGAATTAGGGTTTGGAAAGTTAAAAGCCATTTTAGAGAGTTTCCACTAGTCAAATAACCTAAAACTTTATAATCTTGTAGTTTTCATTGTGATATATCATATTCAATAGTTTTTTGACCTATAAGTTTAAGTATAATATGGATATAGAGCCTTGTTTTCAACTAGCCCTTAAGTAGACCTAATTAGAGAGGTCTATTACTAGAAAAAAGGTTTAGAAAGAGTTTTTTACCAAGAAAATATGTGACAAGGTGTATCTTGATATAGGTTATATGGAATGAGTGTTAATTTTTTTGAAAAATCCCTTTTTTTTTAAAAGATATAAAATTAGAAAAAAATGATACTAGAAAGGCCTTAAGGTATAGGAAAGTGGGTACAATTAGTAGAGTTCAGACTTCTTCACAAGTTATTATGTATCAAGGTCAAGTGGGAGTTAGGTTGGAGAGATGAAAATGGAAATATTGTGGATATCCCCTAGTATTATCTATCCAATAGGGATTAATAAGAGTATTTCTATCCAAAATCAAGGTATTTCTCAATCATTATAAAGAAACTATTCAATAAATAAGACTTAAGTCTAGGTTTTATACGATAAAGCTTAGATATAAAATGGCAGATTAGGCTGAGATGTCTTTTTTATGGGAATTTTTATGATGGAATAAGGTTGGTATTTTAATTCATGTGACTCTTTATTTAAGGTATAATTATAACCTTTGACAAACTCAATAAAATTTTAAATAAATAAGTCATAGTGATAAACCTGAAATAACCATCAATACAAGTCCTAAATATAAATATGTTTTTTTTCATACAATTTCATTGTTAAATAAAAAATTTATAGTAGAGATGATGTCATATCCAAACATTTTATATCTTAGGAACTATAATAACATAAAACTTATGAAGAAATATTGGAAGCCCTAAATTTTGTTGCAATGGTTGAAAATATGTTTATTGAGCATTATCATTGATTGTTGAGTTTTGTCATTGACGTCAAAGATTATTGTGAAGGTGCATGGTCAAGTAATATTTGAGGTATGTGTATGATTAGTTCTTATGCCAACATAGTGAGTGTTGTTGCTATGAGAGAGAGTGTAATCATGGTGAATGAAGCTGATGTCAAGTAGTTGTTTTGAAGGCAATCTAACGTCTCTTTATTGAGAAATAATTTTAAGGCTTAAGAAGTCATCAATAGTTTTGGAAATAGTTTTGAAGAGTCAAAATAGAACACAATGAGCTATTAATATACTTATTCTATCACTTAATATCTACATAAGTAGCTTTGAAAATGCTTTGAGTGAGCTACAAAGATCCTTAGTTGAGCTTCAAACATCTATGTAAGTAGCTCTGAATATGCTCTGAGTGAGCCACAAAGATGTTATATTAAATATACTAAGAATATTTATTATATAATGTTTATTTATCATACATAAGAGGCATTTGATCAATTAGGAGAGTTTTAGGGTAAAGCCTAAAGGGGTAAGTACTTCAGTCCAAGTTTACAACTAGACTAGCTATAGACCCTACTTGGACTAATGAGTCATCATGATATGTTGACAAGACATATGAAGAATTTTTTATAGTAGTTAATCATGATAAGAGGTTACATGTCATGTACATGAGGTGCTAATATCTTGAATAATGGCTAGAAGGTCAGTTTTAAGGCCTAATGTGACTTGGAGGTCAAGGCCTAAAGAGTAAAGAGAGAGATGGTGGCCAGACAAGATATCATGATTAGTTTTCAAGGCATGGGTGAGTAAGTGATCATTTAAAAATGAAATTTAATTTTTTAAAGTATGTGCATGAAATTTTAGGTCATGGTTTGTAAGAAAAGGCTTTAACAAACATTTTAAGGTCTCTCAAGTGCACATTGGAATGTGTACCACTTACATGAGGACATAAGATATTTATGGTAGATGGGTAAGGTTACTATCTCAAATTTCTAAGAATTAGTTTATAAAATGATAGGATAAGCTGTAAAAATGATCGTTAAGACTAGAAGATGATTTAAGCCCTCAAAGAACCTTAATAATGACCTGATATGAAATAAGTTGATAAAAAGTTCCTAAAATGGTTTGGTATGGCTATACAAGTGATTTTAAGTTGTATTTAACTCTCCTAAGCCCCTCTAGGTGTGATTGGTTTCTCAAGTGAGTGAGCTCACCCTATAAGAAAGTGATTGTTTCTAAATAAATTATTCTAACTATCAAAGTTGACCAAGTCAAATTTGACCAAGTCAAATTTGATAAATGGATGAAGTTTGAAGCTTGAAAATTGTATTCTATGTCCATGGTGGGTTATTATTAGGTTCAAGACTTGAAGTGTGGTAAATTGGTCATAAAAGTTGATCTATCGCTAAAATAACTAATGGTGTAAATAGTGAGAAAACTAGGCAAAAGTGAGAAGTTGATTAGGGATGTTTTATCATAAATTAGGGAACAATACAAGTGCAAAAATATGTTTATCAAGACCTGTAATATATGATCATGTTGGATAGATTTTTTTGAGGTCAGTGGTAATGATGAAAATGTTGCTCATAGTTTGACTTATCTAGTGAAGGTGTAAGGTTGTGAGATTGGTCTGCAAGACCAATATTACCATATGACCATGTTATATACCTATATAATAATGATATAATTATAATATATTATCATACACTTTTATCATTAGTTTTTTAATGTTTCTACATAGGTGTTGAAATTCAAAATCACCATGACTGATCTTCAAGGCAAGTTAATAGTTTTGGGTAAGTAGGTTACAATGATGGGTTTGAGAATATATTCCATGAATTGATATATTTAATGAAAATAATTATGTTTGTTATGAATTTATTTTTATATTCATGATTTTAAGAATCTTAGAATTTAGTTTAAGAGGCTAGAACATTGAAGCCAAAATAGCTTGTCTAGCTGAGTATAGACTATGAGAGAGAAGGTCAACAGATTGGTCTCCAATAAAAATAGATTCCATTAGAGATTATGATAAGTTTGTTTGATATTTTTATAACTAAATTTTATTATCATGTTCATGAATTTTAATATATTGGGTGTGATCATTCTGGTGTCATAATTTCAAGTTTCCATGATTGGGTTTTGAGGGTAGTTGGTAGTTCTGAGTGGGCTACTTGTAGAGAAGAGTTTGAGCCTATATACCCTAAGTTAAAGAATATAATGAATTTTTTGATGACCCTGAGGTCATTTTTATTATGTAAATGTGATTTTTTTCCATTTTTGTTTATCAAAACTATGATTATGATTCAATTGTTAAAGATAGATGTTTTGTGTATGCACATGTCTATTATGAATAATATTTTGAGAAGGGACTCAAGTGGTGTTTGAACCTAAAATGCGTTATGGAAATTATAAGGTATATTTTATTTAAATATGAGGCTTTAATACTATTTTTTGGTTTTGGAATTACTCTAATAAAATACTAAGTGTAACATGTTCTAATGAAGGCCTAATGGGATTAGGTCTCCTTCAGGTCTAAATAAGAGTTTGGTCTATTAATCTATGCCCAAACTAATATATTTTTTTGATTGACATTTGAAATGTGTTATATGACCTATTTAAATGGTAATATATGTGTGAAAATGTATATGTCTGACCAGGGTGTATGAGATCACGAGACTAGTATAAGTACAAGGTAGTTTTATGCCTATTTATACGAGAAAGAGAAGTATGTATGTAAGAAAATAAAAGAGAAAAAATATGAGTAAAAGGAGGTCATGTGGACCATAAAATGGGTTTCATGAATATATAATATAAGTTTTGAATATTAAGATTAAGGTCACATGACCTAATCAATTCAATAAGAGGGCTAGTTGAGCGAAGAAGGCTAGAGGCTAGTTTGAGAGGAATATAAGTGTGTGAAGCGCTGAAGAAGAGGTCAATCATCTATTGAATATTTAAAAAAAGAGAAATAGGAGTATAACAGAGGTATATGAGGTTTTCATAGATGATCAAAGGTGTATTATAGGCCTGAATATATTGATAAGGCCATGATGAGGTAGCTAATGTATGGAGAGAGCAAATAAAAGATTGAGTATGACATTGATATCACAAAAATTAGAAGAAAGAGAGAGAGAAAAATAAGACCATCATTAGGTGTTGATAAACATCAAATAAAATGTGTACAAGTCATTGGTGGCTGAGTGGGTGTTGAGTCATCATAGTGTTGATTGAGCGTGTGTTTTATCAGCAAGGGGGTTGGTGCCTCTTAGTAAGTTGATGTTTGCTAAAGCCAAGTGGGTGCTTAGTGAATTAGGGGTTGGTGATACTTAATAGGTTGGTGATTAGATAAATATTGATTCATTGATTTATATGACTATTTTCCCAAGCTATGTTTAGGTGGATTTTATTCCCCATGAGGGTTTCCCACTTATATGATGTGTTATTGTTGTTATGCATAACTTTGGCTGATTAATGCTTTCTTCATGCTTATGTACATTGGGTTGATATTGTTTGATGAATGGTAATGAATGAATTATGAATTGAAAGTCAAATAGTATTAAGGACACTGATTCAAACCCTCCCTCACCCTCTTAGTTATTTTGCTTCCAATAATTGGTATCAAAGCCTGGTCATTTGTGACAAGTCTAATAGCTTTAAGGTGATCCTAAGAAGCACAAGATGTCTTGTGATCAATAAGGAGAAGATAACATGTATGATGAAGAATTATACTATGAAATTGAAGAATGATAACCTAAATTAGACCTTGAAGTTGAGCTCATAAGAGCCCTTGATGATTTGAAGTATCAAAAGAAGACTATCAATGATCTTAATAGTCAGTTATAAGATGTCAGTACAAGGATCAAGTCAAAGGAATTTGAGTATGACCAGTTGAAGGTTGAGAAGGTGTAGCTAATAGACAAAATGAGAAAGTTTAAGATAGATCATGAGAATTCAGAACAAGTCAAAAATATCAAAATGAAAAAACTAATTAGACAGCCCAATAAAATGAAGGATAAGTCACCTTAGAACCATGATAAGTAAAGGAATGTTGTTTTTTAAATTTGTCACACTATTAGACACATTATAATATTGTGATAAAATAAATTTGAAAGGATTAAAAGATTAAACAAGACATATGAAGCCTCTATAATACACAAAAAATATTAAACATTGGGATGGAATCAAAAGCATGTTAGGATGAATCATATTGAGCTCAAGAGGCAAGATGGACTATTTGCCAAGGAGGACCAGAACACCAAATGGGATTTTATGCTATCTCAAACTAAATTTAAAATTCAATATGAATGCATGAAATGGTATATAGATAGTGGTTTCTCAAGCCACATGACAAGAGATAGAAATAAGTTCATCTCATTAAAGAAGAATGTTGCAAGAATAGTGAGACTTGGAGACAACACAACTATCAATATAGTTAGCAAGGGTATCTTGAGTTTGGATAATGGAAATACCAAGACCCAAAATATCATTTACATGAAATGTTTGAAACATAACCTGCTCAGTGTAATTCAAATGTGTAATAAAGGAAACACACTAACCTTTCATGATAGAGAATGTGAAACAAGGAGAGTTAAATCAGGAAGGCTAATTGCCAATGTCGAGAGCACTAAGAAAATCCTATATGGATTTAATGAGATCAAGGAAAGATGTTTCATTATCAAGATAGATTAATGTTGGCTATGGCACAAAAGTCTAGGTCACCTAAACTTTAATAATCTGGTCAAAATTAGTACTAAGAAGTCTATGAAGAACATGCCTAAGATCATCACCTAAAAACATATTGTACAAGGCATGTGAACAAGGTAAGTAGACTAGAAGAAGGTTCATGTCCAAGGATTAATCTAACACAAAACCCTTGGAGTTAAATCACACTAATCTCTTTGGACCTATAAGAATTTAAAGCATTCAAGGAGATAGCTAATTTATGTTACTCATTGATTATTACATAAGAATGACTTGGGTTACATTCCTAAAAGAGAAATCAGAAGCTATTGAAAATTTTAAGGTGTATACACATAATATTTTCAAATTTTTATCAAATAATGATGCTTTATATCTTGTAAGAACCCATTGAGACTCAATATCTCTAAGTGCATGCTCTAAGGGGTGCACTAGGAAAGGGGTGGGCAGAACTTTGGTGCTTCACAAGATTATTGTCCCTTATTGCTACATTAGTAACAATACAATGAGATCCTAAAACCATTACCTAAGCTATTGCTCCTCCTTTACACACTCCATTATTTTTCCTCTTTCAATCCCTCATTTTCTCACCTTGATCCCCTTTTTCTAGTTAACTATACTAGGTCGACTAGGTTGACCCTGTACTATTTTTGGGTATTTTTACTTGAGAGTTTTGTAAGCCCTTCAACCAACCTAACTCGGGACCTAGTGATTTATCTCTTGAAAACATACAGGGTCGAGTGGGTCAACCCCATACAACTAACATATTCAGAAGGATTTAAGGTGAGATCCATCTATAAGTACAAGATGATTTCATCATTATTTCAATAAGCAATCAAGATTTATTATTTACTAGTGCTTCTTTACAATCTACTCTTCCACCATTATACATAATAAGTCTTAACTTAGGGTTTATATTTATAAAATTTAGTCTTATGGATAAGTCTTAGATGATTTGGTCTTTCTTAGTTATCCTTAAAAACCACAAAAACCTCTTATAAATCCCCTTTGGCCAATGGAAAGATTATCTCTCAATGGGTTCACATTCAGGTAAGTATATTCTAACTTTTTTCTCCTCTCTTTAGCAGATATAAGTAGCATAAGTATTGGATCAAATAATATTACTCTTCATATTTCATGTATTAGGGTCTTACTCATACTTATCTTAATTGAGATTCTCCTATGCACGTTTTGATTACTTTACTAACCCCTCATGTTGTGCCATAAGATTTGGTGTGTGCTAGATTAGATTTAATTTCTTATTATCAGATATAGAGTGAAACATTAAACATAGGACTCTTTTAGGGTTATTTCATGATTATGTTAGACTATAGGCTTTGGAACCCTTCTATCATAGTGTATTATGACAAGTGATTCCCTAATAGGGTCTAGTGGATCCCCATATTGGTTATGCTCTTGCTTAACAAATGTATTCCTAATCAGAAGTGTAGGTATGCTCTATCTTCTACAACCTAAGATTGATTTATAAACATGATGCATTTTTGATTACATACATTCTAGTGAACCCAATGTGAAGTAACCTTTGCATTATTTTTTCACTTTATTTCATTCTTTTTCATCATTATTTTTATCATATATTTTCCATACTAGGTTGACTACATCGGCCCAACTCTAATTTTTGTGTGCAAGTTTTTAGGTACATGCTATTAGATTGACACTATCGACCCAGTATAGGTTTTAGATTTTTAGACATAGTCCATACTACTAGGTTGACCTAGTTGACCTTGTACATTTTCAAGCACTCAATAATAGGTTTCTACAAAGATTGATCAACCCAATCAACCTAGTTAGCAGAATTTGCAAGCATATATCAAGGTTCTTGAATAATAATCTCCATTCTCTACATCTCTGATCCACTAAAGTTCCTTTTTACACCTCTTTTTTTTTATAGTCTTTCCTTTTATAATTTTTAGTATTTAAAACTTACCCTACACAATCAACTAGATCAACCCTATTGACCCAGTGCTATGTTCTATGTGTTGTCTAGATAACTAGGTTGACTCTATAGACTCTATTTATTTTCAGACATTACTTCTATAGTATAGGATTGAACCTATCAACCCTCTCCTATATTTTATGCATACACTATTGACTATATCAACACTATACCTTGTTTTAAAGTTGGAATTAACCTTATATGCTAGTAATTAACTCACACATTCATTTATTATTTCTTGCATGCTTAAAATAGATCACATAGTTTAATTAGGTGGTTTTCAATTAAATATTTAGTTTCAATATTTTCTATTTTATGCACACTCAACCAAGTCACAAAATATAAACAAGCATTTTAACATTTGTCTACCCAAAGCCAACTAACTTGTATTTCATCACCAAGGGGGAATCTAACTTGATGTTCTAGTCAAGTATAAAGCATGGTTAATGGTATATTATAGCTAATCACATGACACCTTTATCTTTTTAGTGTGTGAAATGAGGGATTAGGCCCTAATACCAAGCTTGTATCATTACCACTATAGATCCCTTTCAGCCCAAACTACCTAAAACCATCCTTAAATTACTTTATAGTTCCTTTCTTACAACCAACTTCCCATCACATTTAAAATCATATTATAATAATCTAATAAACATTCAATTTGACTAATTAGTTAGCTATTTGCTTTCCAAGTTGATTATTTTCTCTTTACTTAGTTGTATTTTTTATTACAAAAAATTGCATTAGCCATTGTTGGTGTAAGGTTTTGTGTTGTGTGTTTTAATTAGGTTGGCTAGAATTAATCCAATTGACTATTTATTTCCCTTCATTTCTTAATTTTCTAAATTATTTTTAAAAATTATCTTTTTTCAATTCACAATATGATATATGCTTCTTAATTTTGCTTGCTTATTGTAATAGGTCAACCTTGTTGACCTTATATATTTTTCCATCCTTTATTCACTATACTATATTGGCCCAATCGACCTTGTACTATTTTTAGACCCTATTTCCTATGCTAGGTCAACTCAGTCATCCTTGTACTACTTTATACCTTCTATTTTTTATCAATATATTTTTCTATTTCTCCTTCTTTGCATTCTTTTCATCTCTCTTCAATCATAATGAAGTCTCCTATCAAAATCTTCTTAGATAGCTTGAATCTATTTAGATACTATATGAGATGTTCATTTCTCCCTCTCTTTTTCTCCCAAGATCACCATCTCTCTTGGGGCACCTCTTCCCCTCTTCCATCCATGAACTATAATATGGTGCAAATAATACATCAAGATGAAGTTGATGGATCTAATCCTTTCTATACTTACAAAGAAACCTCTCATATTCAAAATATTCAAGCTAATGTGGGAGTAATTGATATATGTTTACTTAACAATTCTACTAATAATCCTTCTTCTAGTAATCCTCCTCCTAACACCAATTTGTGGAGTGTTCATACCAACCCACCCACTGATACAACTCAAATTTTATCCCAAGTTATGCAACAAATGAACTTAATGCAAAATTATAATACCAACTAAATTATGCAACTTCAACAACATATAATTAATGTGGCTAATCAATCTCTAAGTATCCATCTTTAAGCTAATCCCAAATACACTCCTCCACCTCTTCGAGATGCCTTAGGCAATGTTATTCCTCAACCCATAATGAATAACAAGATCCTTCAAACCATTCAAAATGATCCTTTGGCCCCATTCATTGTATCCATTGATATTGGTAACATATATCCAACTATCAAGTATGATGGGACTAAAGATCTTGTCTCATTTCTTAAAGCCTTTAGCAACCTTTACAAAGATTGGATCCAAATTAATACCTTAAACACAACTAAACTCTTAGTCAAAACCTTCACTGATGATGTATTATAATGGTATAATCAACTACCCAGACATTCTATTTGACAACTTGAATATTTGGTTAATCTTTTAGATTAAGAGTTTCAACACAATGATCCTCCTAAAAATTATCTTAACCACTTCATCAATGCTAAGAAATCTCCCACTGATTTAGCTCATGACTTTATCAAAAGATGGAAATAATTGACCCATACATCTAACCATAACATGACTGATGATAACTTATTCAAACTCTTTATCACTGCTTTGACTCCCACTCTCTAATATAAGGTTTGAACCTTTTCTCCATAAACACTTAATGAAGCTCTTGATGAAGATAAATGTCAAGACTTTCTTATGAAGTAATTTGAACATAATATTAAACTTATGAAAGGATCTTTCCAAACATCTAATATTTTCACTAGTAATACTTAGAAACCAAAATAAGAGTTTCCAAAAATAATTTTTCTTCACCTTCTCATACCCTCTTTCAATTTGGCAAATGAAACAATTTTTACCACCCTATAAATCTTTCATCTATCCCAATGCTCCTCCTAAGTGGTATGACCCCAGTCTATTTTTTTGGTTCCATGCCAACATTGGGCATTCTCATGAATCTTGTAGATGGATCACTAAATTTTATGTCTCTTATATGATTGATGATTAATTTAATCATGAAGCTATGATCATTATTCATCATCAAGAATACATCAGTGCTTCTCAAAAATGATAAGCTTATAAAGCTTCTACCTCTAATAACCAAAAACATTCTTTATATAATCAACCAAATGCCAAATATTTTTGTGTCATTAACATTGATTATGATAAATATTTTAACAATTTTCAATATGTCAATACTACTAAGGTCAGTTATCATCATAAATTGACTCACAAAGATATTATTACTAAGCCTAAGAAGCCATCTTTGGAATAAAAACTTATTAAAATGCTACCACCACAAATCTTTCTTAGAAATCTCAAGAGGAACCATATCTTCCCTTTGATCCTCTAACCACATCTATTCCTCTAAAATTTAATTTACATCTTAAACCTCATGTTCATTATTCTAAGTCACATTGGAACTTTCTTAGAGAAATCAACTCTATGCCTTGTAAAATTCCACTTATGGAGTTGGTTCGCACTTCTCCCTATCATAATAAATTCCTTATGCAATATCTCTAAGAAATTGATGATCAATTCTCATTTGATGAAGAACCACCTTCTATTGAATCTCAACCTACCAAAGTAAATACCACTAAAACTATGTGTCCTTTTTCCAAGCCTTCTATTGAATTCTTTGAAGAGGACATGATAAATAATTAAATAATATTTTGTGTTGATGATCCACCACTTTTCATCAAAATATCTATTAATACTACTCTTATCCATAAAGTTATATTTGATGAAGGTTTTGTGTAATATCCCCTTCTAAACAGGAAATATAGCAACACAAAAAATCTGAACCAAGATATAATCGCTGTTGAATAAATTCAGAAAGATCACAATAATATAGTCTTTTAATAACAAATTACAGATTGTATCACTTGTCCTTGTAAATTATTACAATTGCAGTCCTCTAATATGCATATAAAAATGAAATACAGTCTTGAAAACCCTGGCTTTGAAAAATTGGAAGTGCAAATCGAGTTCTGGAAAGTCTCAGCCCTTCTGTGTCGACACACAGTCGCCGTCGTCGGTCGATATATCGCCGACGTCGGTCTCTTCCAGTCAGATTTCTGCCGACGTCAGTCTTCAGTCGACCGATGTCGGTCACTGAAACCCTCTGTCTGCCGATGTCGGTTCCTGCACTGATCTGTACGAACCCGTACGGATTCTGTACGGCCGCAAATTAAGCACCACTTCCCTGTCTTCAGCCCCTGATCCGAAATATATATGTCTCTAGCACAGTAGATCTCTAGCTGTATAATTTATTGAATCAAAACATAAAGCAATAAATACCTGGAATATCTGTGATAACTTCTGTGTGAAGTTATCTCTCAAACCTGAAATTCTGTGATAACTTCTGGATGAAGCTATCTCTCACTTTGGCAATAGATCAGCTGATATTTCACAGCCTCTTAATTGCACACACTGAAGAGGGAACGTTCTCCAATGCAGATGGAATCCTTGAACCCTAGGCTCAGTCTTCACAGAAGAAATTCTTCAATTTTCAATAATCAATAATCAATAGCATAATGAACAATGGCCTCCATGAGAAACCCTTATACCCTCAAAAGATATGCTTGCCCTAATTAGGGTTTCTTAAATTAGAATTAGGGTTTCTAATAAAAAATAGGCTAAATAATTAATATTTGATTAAATCAATCAAATATTAATATCTCCCTCAATACATGTCGGATCCACGAACCGATCGAAGCTAGTGAATCAGGGAGTGATTCCGCACATAACCATGCCACAATAAAGGCGCTCCGTTGTATATCAAATATCCCTAAAAAGTAGGAGCTCAAGCCAAATGTGTCTGAAATACACTGAATGAAAATCAAATGAAGAAATCCTGTGAATCAAAGTCGAGCCAAGCTCCATTATGACCCTCTATCCATCTTATTAGCCTACGAAGGTCGCATAATAGGCTAACCCTGAACTCAGAACATGTCATTTGAAAAGGGGACATGACATTTTGGTATTAATGTGACATCTTTATGGCTTATACAATAACTTGGTTATAATAAGGATCATCTCAAGCAAACCCATCTTATTTTTCATGGTTTTGATAAGACAAATCAAAAGCCACTTGGTTGAATTTGTCTTCCATTAACCATGGGACCTAAGACTTATCAAACCAAGCTTATGGTACTTGATTTACCTTTATATTATAACATACTCCTTTGTTGACCATGGACTCATTGAATGAGGGCCATTTCTTCTTTTGATATCCAATGTATTACATTATTACATAATGGAAAATGGTATAAGCATGAAGTTGATCCCAATCCATGGATCATTCATCTTCCTAATCCTAAATCATAATATCAAATTTCTATGAATCTTAAGATCAATAGTGTTCCTTTACCCAAGTTCATCAATATGAATCTTAATTTATAAGTTACTATTGTGGATTTAAATGATGATAAACCTAATGAGTTACAACATACTTTCAATACTACCAAGTTACATTCTTAAATTTTATATTTGCTTCCTCCTTCTCTATTACCCAAGTATCATACTAATCCTCTTATTGATGAGATTACTATTTTTTTCCTCCATACAATGCTCAGGAACCTTCTTTACCTGAAGATGCCTTCACTTGAAATTATTTTAGAGTGGCTAAATTATTTTGAGATCCTCTCATCATGTCTCCTCATACATTCACTAATATTAGGATTTCACCCTTTGAAACTCCCCCTGATTCTCAAGCATGTATAATTTCTCCAGCATATGATGATAACTATATAATGGCCCAAGCTCAATCTAGATACTTAGATGTCCAACATTATAAGATAACCTTAGCCTAAATTTGTGATTTTATTAAAGATGTTCATATTGTTTCTATGGATCACACCTTAGGTCCTGAGGGTCATGTGCCTCCTTCCAATTCTCCTCTTATCGATACTCCTTGGGTGGTAGAGAAAATTATACCTTCTAAACATCTAGAAATTTATACATCTCCTTTACCACCTATCGATCAAATCATTACCTCTAATATGTCTCTCATCACGAAACCTATTGATATTCCAACCTATTTTGATCCATCTACTTATTTTAATCCTAAAATTACACTAGATGCCAAGGCAACTGATGTTCATTAGATACATTATAAGTATGATCACCATGGCAATCAAATTCTAGATCTTGAAGTAGATGCCAAGTATTATGGTCCTCTTCCTACCTTGCCTAGTGATGAATCTATTCTTTAGTTAATTTATGCCTGAGAACCCCAACTTCCTTGGAAACATCATAAACTTGGGAATTTCAAAACTAAAAATCCTTGCTTTAACAACTTTGTTTCCAAAATTGATCCTAAAACAAATCCAATTTATGCCTTACCTAATGTACCATACCACTTTCAAGAAAATAACACCATTATTATTAAATAAACCACTCACATTGAATATAGTTCTCCATCTTGTCCTCGATAAATTACTATCTCTCGCGAACTCTCACCTACTAAACATGATAATTTTAGTTTATTATTTGATGAATATTGTGAGGCTTTCACTTGGTCCTACGAAGAAATTACTACTATTTACCTTAGCATTATGGTGCACAATATCATTACTTATCCTAATACCAAGCCTGTGAGTCAAAAACAAATAAAATTTCCACCTTAAGTTTCGACTTTGTCATAAATAAATCGTCAAACTACATGATGCTAAATTTATTAAACCAGTGGATTATTACGAATGGGTTTCCAACATTATTCCTATTCAAAATAAGGTCACTATGGTCATTCTCATTTGTATTGATTTACATAATCATAATCTTGCTTATCCCAAGGACAAGTTCCTTTTACCTTTAATATATGTCATTATTGATTCCATGGCTAGTTATGAAATGTTATATCTTATGGATGGCTTCTCAGAATACAATCAGATTCATATTTCCCCTGAGGACTACCATAACACAAATTTAACTATGGAATGGGTCACCTATTTCTATGTAAAAATGCCCTTTGATCTTAAGAATTCCAGAGCCATTACCAATGAGCAATGACTTATATCTTTCATGATATCATTAAAAAAAATTAAAACCTATGTGGATGATCTCATTATTAAATCTAAAAATCATAAGAATCATATTTTTGATCTTTCTATCATCTTTGACAATATACTTAAATATAAAGTTAGAATAAATCCTTACAAATGTGTCTTTAGAGTCACATCTATAAATTTTTAAAGATTCTTAGTCTCTTTTTTGGCATTGATGTTGAACTTGGCAAAATTAGTGCTATCATTAACATTCCCATTCCTCATTCTATTCTTGGCATTCATACTTCGGAAAACTTAGGGTAATTAGACATTTCATCCCCAAATGGCATATCAAATTCACTCCATTAATTCACTTCTCAAGATAGGTACTACTTTATAATGGATGGGCCCCTATCAAAAAAACTTTGATAATATGAAAGATTCATTGCTTCATCCACCTACACTTCATCCTTCTTCCAATGATAAACATTTGATTATATATACTTATTCCATACCTATTTCAATTAGGGTAATGCTTTCCCAACAAGATGATATGAGAAGAGAGTATGCTATCTACTACATTAGCCAAGGCCTCATTGATTATGAGACACATTATACTAAAGTTGAGCATGATTGTTTTGTCATCTATTTTTCAAATGAAAATCTTTGCCACTATGTGCTTTACCAAACTACTTATGTCATTATTCATTCAGACCCCCTTCATCATTTCTTATCCAAAGCATTTCTTATTGGAGATAGAGTTGGTAAATGGATGGTCCTGCTTATGGAATTTGATCTCTCCATCATCACTTAAAAATATATCAAAGGGCAAGTCATAACTAATCAACTTGTTATAACTCCCATACGATCTACTTCTTATATTCAAGATAATCTTCCCAATGGTAATATCCTTTACATCAAAGGTATTAATCAAGCTATTTAACTCAAAGATTATTTTCATAGATTTACCACTGATCTTGAATCCAATAATCTTGATTAATCCACTACTCCTTCTAGTACTACTAAACCAAAAGTAATTATCGATGAGCTTCATAAAATCAATGTCGACTTGCATGAGGATACTTGGACTCTTCACTTTGATGGTGTTAAATTAATTCAAAGAGTCAGAGAAGGATGCATTCTCACAAGTCCTCTTGGCAAGATCATTCTTTTATATTTTTGCTTCACCTTTGATGTCACCAACAATATGGATAAATACAAAGCTCTCATTTTAGGCATGTGATCTGCTCTTGATTTAGATATTAAATACCTTCATGCTTTAGGTGACTCTTAGCTTATATTCTATCAAGTCAATGGTGATTATCAATGTAAAATTGAGAACCTCATCACATATAATAAAATTATAACCATTCTTGCTAAGTATTTCATCCCTTTCACTATTAAGCCTATTCCTAGAGATCAAAATTCTATTATTGATTCTCTTGCCTCTTTAACATCTCTCTTTCATCCCTACCAAGTCCTTTTTGATCCTAATTTTTATATAAATAATAAAATCTCCATCCTCTACTCAACCACTAGATTCACTTATCTATCATATTGAGGCTATTAGCATTCAACAAAACCCATGGTACTAAGACATCATTCAATTATTGGAACATCAAACTTATCCTCCTAATTTAGACTATCATGAAAAGACACATATTCATAAACAAGCTTTCAAGTATGTATTTCTACATAACATATTTTATTATCATAATGTTGAAGCTACCTTGCTCTATTGTGTTATTCAAGCTAAAGTCCCTCCTATTATTGAATAAGCACATGGGAGCATTTGTGGTGACCACTATAGTGGATATGTTATAGCCTACAAATGCCTATGTATGGGTTACTTTTGCCTTACTCTTGAAAATGATGTAATCAAATATGATAAAAAGTATAATCCTTGTCATCTTCATGATGATATAATCCATTCACCTCCATCTGAACTTCAAACTATCAAATCTCCTTAACCATTTTCCATATGGGGTTTTGATCTCATTGGAAAACTAACTCGCTCCCAAGATGGGCATGTTTTTATCATCAATACTACCTAATATTTTACCAAATAGGTGGAAGACATGCTTCTTGTTAACATCATTGGTCCTACCATTTCCAAATTTATTCTTAATCAAATCATTTTTTGCTTTGGTTTTCCCCATATCATCATTTCAGACAATGGTCATAATTTTTAAAATAAACATATTAAACAACTTTGCAATAAATTTAAGATTAATCACAAATTTTCCATGCTTTATCATTTGAAATGTAATGGCCAAGCTGAGGCTACTAATAAAATTCTCAAAAAAATTCTCCAAAAGATAATCCATGAAACCCACATGGATTGGCATCTTATTCTTTACCCTACACTTTAGGCCTATCAGACTAGCATATGCACTGCCACTGGGGCAACTCCATTCTTTCTAGTCTATGGTTATAATTCATTTATTCCTTTAGAAGTTGAGCTTCCCTCTCTTTATATATATCTTCATAGTATTATTCATGATGAACAATTACATGAAGGTCATCTTCATGACCTTTATCTACTTGTTGAATGTTGTCTTTTTGTCTTACAATATAACTACCAATACAAGGCTCACATTACCAGGTAGCATAACAAATGTTTAAAGTCCACACACTTATTATTGGTGATCTTGTCCTTAAATTATACTACACCCATGATAAAGAAGGTAAATACTCCCAAAAGTGGTGGGGCCCCTATTTAGTCAAATATATTCTTGGTGTAAGCACTTACCGTATTCAAACTAATGAAGACCATGTTTTCAAAGAGCCCACCAATGCACAATTTCTTAAAAAATACTTTGCCTAAACATTTCCTTATCTTCAATATTTCTATCTACATCTATCTAACACTTTTCATAGGTTACTTACATGGGCCTTTCCCTCTGCAACAAGTTCCTTCCTTTCACAAACATTTAGTCCTCTCTTTTGGTTTCTTGATGTACCATAGTCTTCTATATCTTCTTGTATTTTGTCTTTTTGACACTCCCTGGGTTTTTTTTTATGAGTTGCTTTGTATTACCATGGATAGAACCTGACACTCCTCACAAAACTACCATATTTTTACTTACCTCACCTTATCTTTCACTTGCTTATTTTCACCCTCATGGGTTTCTCTTTTATGAATTTTTAATGTAAGACTATGGATAGGACCCAACCCTCCTCATAAAATTACCATCTTTTCATCTTTTTACATTCTTGTTCTCAAAATTTATCTTTTTCTTATTTTGTTAGATGGAATTTGCACAATAATCTATGTTAGAATGTTTTTCCTCCATTTCCCTCATTCTTATGACAAGGAATCACCCTTTACAGTCATTGTATCTATTTTTACCCTTTGTCACATTTTTTTTTGTGATTTGAAGTAATTCAAATTGTTCCATGTGTCACTTCTTTTGATTTCCCCTTTTTGTCACTCCACATTGGATAAAACAAGGTCAAATTCAAGATAACACTTTTATTTTACCTAGATTTACAAGACTCTTAGACCCCATGCTTTTGGAAGTTCTCTCTCTTAGAAACTAAGTCCCAAGTATTGAAATGAAATTCATCTTTATAACTCATGTTTGGTTTTAAAAATCCATATGGAGGAGGAATAGAAAAATCTATAAAGAAAGTTAAAATCTGAATCACTTAAACAAAAGGCAATGATATTCAAAAGGTAACATACAAATATCAAAAGTCAAATCACACCAAAAGATGTGATTACAAGTACATCTCCTATCTCTAATCAAAGATCAAATCCATATTTGGCCTCACATAGATTTGAGTTCAATTGGGGTGTGGTAGGCTAGTAGATTGGAATAGGAGAATTCAAAAAACTCTATGGTGCTACCTACTTTCTCATGTAAGTACCCAATCTTTTTAGTAGACCGCGAATCTTAAGGGGTCCTAAGGAGTGGGGAACACATTATGGGAAGGTCGGTTCATTTTAATTTTAATGCATATAGCCTTCATGGGATGATATATATACTTAATTTATTGACCTAAGACTTGTGTTGCTAAGATAAATTCTTTAGAGTCGTTAAGGTCAAAAGTCCTTTTGTTTTGACAAACCTAATTTGAGTGTCTTCACTTTGATAAATATTTCCTCTAACTTGGTTTTTCCTTCACTATCACCTCCACCCATTTCATTTACCCATTGATAGACAAATTGTTATTCCAAATCTATTTCCCTTATTATTTTTTCCTTCTTCTTCACCTTTTAAAAAAAACATGCCAACACTACTTTGTTTCAGTTTTATCTATGCTTATAGTGAAACAACATGTTTGAGAAACTATGGATTACTTATTTCTTTTTTCACCATGATTTTACATCTATAGACTTTTCTTACTTTACTTTTACAATTTTTCATTTAGTGTGATATCCTACTATTATGGGCACCTAAGTTTGTGCCCTTTTTCCATTGTTGAGTGAGATAAGGATTGTTACTACTCACTCATCAATGTTGTTTTAACATTTTATTCTTTATTTTACATTTGATGTTTTATTACCATCTCATTTTTTACATGTATCCTTGGTTTTACTTGGTGAGTTTACCTTTCTTACTTAAGGTTTACTTGTTTGAGTTTTTTGATCTTTAGTAGCCTTGGCTTTTCGATTACCTAATGTACTCTTATTATTTGACTTGGTCATTTGGTATAACATATCACTTGTCACCCCAGCTTATCAAATTTCCCAAGTACATCCCATCTTCATAGCACTAGTTATCTTATCTTTTCTTGCATTTGTTAATTTTTTCTCTTTAGTTTTGTATTTTTGGGTTTGTCAAAAGTAGTCTCTGTGCCTTCCACAATCAAAATTAATAACACAATAGAAAACTATCCAATGATAAAGGTAAACCAAGTTATGCATTACATTTAATTTTTAGTTATTTACTTTTTAGTCATTTACTTTCAATTATTTTTTCTTTAAAATACTATAACTTTTTTAGCCTCAGCATTATGTGTCATATTATTTCTCGAAGCATTATCCCCTATTTCACCTTAGTGACATATGATGAGCTTCAAGTGGGACATATGTATACACATAATATTTTCAATATTTTATCAAATATTGACACTTTACATATTACAAGAACCCATCAAAACTCAATCTCTTTGAGTGCATGCCCTCAGGGATGCACCAAGAAAGGGGTGGGTATACCTTTGGTTATTTTCAATATTGTTGTCCCTTATTACCACATTATTACCAATCCAACCAGATCCTAAAACTATTCCCTAAGCTATTACTCCTCCCTTGCACCCTCATCTAGTCTTTTTCCTCTTTCCATCCCTCTTTTCCTCACTTTGATCCCCTTTCACTAGTTAACTGTAATAGGTCAACTAGGTCAACCCTGTATAATTTTTAGCCTATAATTACTATACAAGGTCGACCCTATACTATTTTTAGGTGTTTTCACTTGAGAGTTTTTTAGCCCTTTAACCAACCTAGCTCAAGACCTAGTGATTTATCTCCAAAAAACATACAACCCCATACAACTGACATATTCAGAAGGATTTACGGTGAGATCTACCTATAAATACAAGATCATTTAATCATTATTTCAATATGTAATCAAGAGTTATTATTTTTTTGTGCTTCTTTACAATTTTCTCTTCCACCATTCTACTTGTGGAGTCTTAGCTTAAGGTTTCTACTTGGAGAATCTAGTCTTATGGATAAGTATTAGATGCTTTAGGATTTTTTAGTTATCCTTATAAATTAAAAAAACCTCTTAAAAAGCTCTTTTATCCAAGGGAGAAATTGAGTCATGATGGTTTCATATTTAGGTAAATATATTATAACTTTTTTCTCCTCTCTTTAGTAGATATAAGTATCACAAGTATTGGCATGAATAATATTTCTCTTCATATTCCATAAATTAGGGTCTTACTCATACTTAGCTTAATTAAGATTTTCCTATGCATGTTTTGATTTCTTTACTAACCCCTGATTTTTTGAGACAAGATTTGGTGTGTAGTGTATTATATTTACTTTCTTGTTATTATATATAGTGTGAAACTTTAAATCTAGGAATATTTTATGGTTATTTCATGATTATGTTAGACTATAGGATTTTAAACCCTTCCTAGCATGGTGTATTATGACAAGTGATCCCCTAATTGGGTCTAATAGATCCCCATATTGGTCATACTACCATTTAACAAATGTATTCTCAATTGGAAGTATAGGTATGCTCTATCTTCTCTAAGCCATGATTTATTTATAGACATGATGAATTTCCAATTACATACGTAAATCATTCAAGGACCTTGTTGAGAATTAAAAGAATGGGAAGATCAAGTGTCTTAGATTCGATAGAGGAAAAGAGTTTGGTCTAATGAGTTTGATGACTTATGTGAGGTTCATGAAATAAGGAGATAATTCTTAGTATTTATGACACCTCAATAGAATGGGGTAGTGGAAAGGAAGAATAAGATAGTTCAAGAGATGTATATAACTATGTTGAATGAGTCTATATTATCTAATGGATATTTGAGAGAGGTAGTAAGCACTATTGTCTACATTTTGAATAGAGGACAAATAAGGACTAATCACAAGTAAATCTCACTCATAGTCAAAAAATATTTTAGATAATTTAAAATTTAAGGTTAATGAGTAATAATAAGAACTTAAAGAGAGACATGACTCAAAATGACCCTCAAAATAGATTTAATAAGATCATCCTGAATATCAAATCATTGGCAACAAGAATATAGGTATTCAAACGAGGAGAAGGTTGGTAAATAATCTAAATCAAGAGAATGTTTTTCTATTATCCAAAATTTAACCTAAGAGTCTTATATAATAAAGCAAAGACAAATTTTAGATAGGTTATATGAATGATGAGTTAGATCAAATAGAGAATAATGAGACTTGGGAATTGGTTCCTAGGTGTAAAGACAAAAATGTTATTGGTGTTTAGAAATAAGTTAAATGAATATGGATAAGTCACCATGAACAAGTATATATTGGTATGAAATGGATATACATAAGTTTAATGGGTATACAATAAGGATAAATTTACACTAGTATCAATATTGGAGGCCAGCCAATTATTTTTGGATTATGTAGGATTTAAGGTATACTAGATGGATGTCAAATCTACATTTTTGAATGGGAATCTAGAATAAAAAGTGTAAATTGATAAACCTAAAAGGTTCTCACTATCAGATAAAAAAATACTATGTTTATAGATAAAAAAAGGCTCTCTATGGTCTAAATCAAACTCCTAGATCTTGGTATGCTATGTTGGATAAGTATTTTTTGGATCAAGGATTCAAAAGAAGAGTTGTAGGGTGTAAGCTATAGATAAAGATAAAATATGACAATAAAATAATAGTATTTTTCTATGTGCATGACATCATATTTGGTATAAATAATGAGAACATGGCAAAGGCCTTTGCAGAGGTGATAAAGAAAGAATCTGAGATGTTCATGATAGGAAAACTATTATTCTTTATTGGGTTGTAAATCAATCAATCTAAAAAATATATATTCATCTCACAAGCCAAATACATAAGAGATATGTTAAAGAAGTTTGATATGGAAGATTAGAAGGCAGTTAGTACACCCATGAGCATAGGATGTAAGTTAAGCAAGGAAGATGAGTCTCTAAAGTTCAATCAGATGTCATATATGTCAATGATTGGAATTTTTTGTATACTACTACCTCTAGAGCTAACATCATGTAAGCATAAGGTCTTATGGGAATGTTTCAAGTAAATCCAAGGATAATCATATATAAGTAGTCAAAAGGATACTTAGGTATCTCAAGGGGACTATGGAGTATGTATTATATCCAATAAACAAGGAGTTCAATTTGATATTATACACAGATGCAAATTGGGTAGGAAGTATAGATGATAGGAAGATTACTAGTGGAGGAGACTTATTCTTAGGTGGGTGCTTAGTTTTATGGATAAGAAAGAAGTAACCATCCATATCCTAGTCCAATTATGAGGCTAAGTACATTACAACAACTTCATGTTACACTCAGATCTTATGATTGAGATAGATCCTAAAAGAATACAAGGTGGAGTATGATGGTCTTAGACCTATCTATTATGATAATACAAGTGCCTAAAGAATCTCAAAGAACCCTATCATGCACTCAAGGACCAAACATATTTCCATTAGGTATCATTTTCTAAGAGAGTAGGTAAGTAAATAAATTATCAAACTTGAATATGTTTCTACATAGGATCAGATTGTAGACATCCTAATAAAACCACTTCCAAATGTAACTTTTGAACACATAAGATAGGAATTAGGTATAATTCTTACCCCTATAAATTAATTAAAAAGTCTATGGGTGGTTACCATACTTTTTGAAAATTGTGTTCTATCTAGTGTCTTTGAGAGGTAGTATAAGATCATGGGGAAAACTTGTGATTCTAGTAGTTGTAGGTGACCCTTTGTCATTAATGTCAAAGGGGGAGAAATATCAAAAAGTGTGAGAGTAGGAAAGATATAAATTTAGGAGATGGTTCCCATCAAAATTGGTTGTTATAGTGTTTCGAGTGTGTTTGATATCAATGACAAAGGTGGAGATTGTTGAGAATTATCATTGATTGTTGAGTTTTGACATTGATGTTGTCATTGGTTGTCTATGTGGGTGACATTATTTCTAGTGGAAATAATGATAATATAATAAAGTCCTTTGTAGAGGTGATGAATAAAGAATTTGAGATGTCCATGCTAGGATAACTATCATTATTTCTTGGGTTACAAATAACTCAATATAAAAAAGGTGTATTCATCTTTCAAACCAAGTACATAAGAGAGATGTTGATGAATTTTGAGATGGAGGATTGCAAGGAAATTAGTACACCCATAAGCATAGGATGTAATCTAAAAAATGAAGATGAGTCTTCAAAGGTTAATTAGACATCATATATGTCAATGATTGGAAGTTTATTGTATACCATTGACTCTATACCTAACATCATGCAAGAAATAGGTCTTGTATGAAGGTTTCAAGCAGATCTAGAGGAGATTCATTTACAAGTAGTTAAAAAGATACTTAGGTATCTCAAGGGGATTATGGAGTATGGAATATGGTATCTAAGAAGTAAAGAGTTCAATTTGATAGCCTAGTTTCATGGATAAGCAAGAGTTGACCATTAGTAGCCTTGTCTATTTATGAGGATGAGTACATTGCAGTAACTTCATGTTGCACTTATATCCTATGGATGTGATAGAACCTAAAGGATTACAATGTGGAGTATTAAGGTCTTAACCCTATCTGTTGTGACAATACAAGTGTTATAATCATCTTAAAGAACCCTGTCATGTACTCAAGGACCAAACATATTCCCATTAGGTATCATTTTATAAGAGAGAAGGTAAGTGAACAAAGTGTCAAACTTAAATATTTTTCTACATAGAATCAAATTGTAGACATCCTAAAAAAACCACTTCCAAAGATAAATTTTTAACACCTAAGACATGAATTAGATGTAATTCCTTCCCCTAACAATCATTTAAAAAGTGAAGTATTGAGGGGGAGATAATCATGTTCATTATCTTCAAGATCTATGTAGTATATAAAAGGTATGCATGATCATGAAGACAAGTTGGACATCATTCATATCTATGTCATCAAGGTGCATAAATTAAGAGTTCATCTAGAGGGAGTATGCATGAAGTAAGTGGGATATTGGTAGATTTGAGTTATTCTTAAAGAGGGTGGTTGTTTTTGATATCAGAATAGAAGTATGCATGGATTTAAGGGGAGCATGTCTCTGACATGCTTCAAAAATTCTATTTTTTGAGTTTTTTTTATGGACTAGTTAGGAAAATGATCTAATAAGGGAAGATAGTTCGTAATGAGGGATAATTGACTGGATTGAGAGATTTTTATAAGAGTGGTTACTATTGGTGGTTACCATAGTTTTTGAAAATTATGTGCTATCTAGTGTCTTTGAGAGGTAGTATAATATCATGGGGAGAAAGTATGATTCCATTAGTTGAAGGTGACCCTTTTTTTATTAATGTCAAAGGGGGACAAAGATCAGAAAGGGTGAGAATAGGCAAGATCTAGATTTGGGAGATGGTTTCCATCAAGAGTGGTTTCCATAGTTTTGTTAGTGTGTTTATCATCAATGACAAAGGTGGAGACTATTGAGCATTATCATTGATTTTTGATTTTTCACATTGAATTTGTCTTTGATGTCAAAGGTTTTTGTGAAGGTGCATGGTCACGTAATTTTTGAGGTATGTGTATGATGATTTCTTATGTGATCATAGTGAGTATTGTTGGTGTGAGAGAGAGTGTAATCATGGTGAATGAGGTTTATGTCAAGTAGTTGTTTTGAAGTAAATTTAATGTGTCTCTACTGAGAAAGAATTTGAAGGCTTGAAAAGTCATCAAAATTTTTGGAAATAGTTTTGAAGACTCAGTGTAGAACATAGTGAGCTATGAAGATCCTTAGTCGAGCTCCAAATATTTGCATAAGTAGCTCAAAAGATGCTCCAAGTGGGCTAAAAAGATCCTTAGTCAAGATTTGAAGATCTATGTAAGTAGATTCAAATATGCTCTAAGTGATCCATGAATATTTTCCATTGAATCGGTAAAGAATATTGATTATATAAGGTTGATTAAGCATAAATAATAGGCATTGGATCACTCAAGAGAGTTTCAAAGTGAAGCCTAAGGGGTAAGTACTTTAGTCTAAGTCTACAACTAGACTAGTTCTAGACCCTACTTGGCCTAATAAGGCATCATGACATATTGACATGACATATGTATAATGTTTTATAGAATTTAAGCATTATAAGAGGTTTTATTTCATGTAGATGATTTGATTATATCTTGTACAATGGCTATAAGGTCATTTTTAAGGCCTAATATGACTTGAAAGGCAAGGCCTAGAAAATAAAGAGAGAGATGGTGGCTAGATGAGGTATCAGGATCAGTTTCCAAGGCATGGGTGAGAAAGTGAGAATTTAAAAAGGTGATTCAAGTTTTTTTAATCATGTGCATGAAATTTTAGGTCATGGTTTACAATAAAAGAATTGAAAAAGTGTTTTAAGGTCTCTCAAGTGCACAAGATGAAGAGTTGTCTACCCAAAAAGAGTTTTCAAGTGCTCATTGTCATGTGAATAATATACATGAGGACCTAAGATATTAATGGTATATGGGGAAGGTTCCTATATTAAATTTATAATCATTTGTTTTGAGAATGAGGGTCTAAGCTTTATGAATGATCGTTAAGACTAGAAGATGGTTTAAACCCTTAAAGAACCCTAATAGTGACCCAATATGAAATAAGTTGATCAAAGGTACCCATAATGTTATGATATATATATATAAGTGATTGGAGGTTATATTTAACTCCCTCAGGCACCTCTATGTGTGATTGGTTTCTCAAGTGAGTGAGTTGACCCTATAGAAAAGTGCTTATTTCTAGAACACATGTTATAACTATCAGAGTTGACCAAGTAAAAGTTGATAAATGGATGAAGGTTGAATATTAAGACTTGTATTAGATATACATTGTGTTTTATAAGTATTTTCCATACCTCGGATGTGATAAACTAGTCATACAAGTTGGCCTATCGCTAAAAGGCCTAATGGTGCAAATAGTGAGAAAACTAGGCAGAAGTGAAAAGTTGACTATGGATGACTTATCATCGATTAGGGTTGAATTATAGTGCATGGATATGTTTTTAAATTCCTTTAATAAATTTTAATTTTGGATATATTTTTTTGAGGTAAATGGTAATGATGAAAATGTTGCTCATAAGTTGCCCTGTCTAGTGAAGATGAGACAATGAAGGTACAAGGTTGTGAGATTCATCTAGAAGACCAATATTGACATATGACCATGTTATATAACTTTATAATAATGATACAATGATAATAATTCATCAAAATATTTAAAATTTGTCTACATAGGTGTTAAAATTCAAAATCACCATGATTGTTCTTCAAGGTAAACTAATAGTTTAGGTAAGCAAGTTGTTGTAATGGGTTTGAGACTCTATGCCATGAGTTAATATATATAATTTACATAATTATGTTTTTTTAGACTTCAAACATATATCCAATATTTTATTAATATTATAATTTAGTGTAAGAGGTTGAAACATTGAAGTCAAAATAGCTTGTTTGGCTAAGTAAAGACTATGACAGAGAAGGTCAATAGATTGGTCTCCAAGACAAATAATTTCCATTAGAGATTATGATATATTTATTTGATAGTTTAATAAATATTTTTTATTATCATTTTTATTCATTATTATATCTTTATTTTTTTCCTTCAGGTGTCATAATTTTAAGTTTTCATGATTGTATTTTGAGCCTAGTTGGCAATTTTGAGTGGGCTATTTACAAAGAGTTTGAGCCTGTATACCCTAAATTGAAGCTTATAATGAAGTTTATGATGAAATTTAGGAAATGAGGCTTATTTAAATGTTTTTTTTTTTCCATTTTTTAGTATAAATATGTTTATGCTTCAATTATTCAAGATAGTTTTTTTGTGTATACACAAGCCTATTGTGAACAGTGTTTTGAGAAGGGGTTCAAGTGGTGTTTGGACCTAAAAGGTGTTGTGAACCTAAATTTAAGTTTTATAAGATATATTTGAGTTAAATATGATTTTTTAATACTACTTTTTGGTTTTTTAATAATTCTAATAAAATATTAAGTGTAACATGCTCCAATGAAGGCCTAATGGGATTAGGTCTCCTTAAGGCCTAAATGAGAGTTTGGTCGATTAAGATATGGTAGACATAATATATTATTTAATTCATGTTTTAAATGTGTTATATTAACTAATAAAATTTTAATCTAAGTGTTTAAAGGTATATGGATTAACAAGGTATATGAGAGCAAGAGACTAGTATAAGTACAAGGTAATTTTAAGCCTATTTGTGTGAGCAAGAAAAGAATGTATGTAAGTGAATAAAAGAGAAAAAAGAGGAGAAGAAGGAGTTAATTCGATCCATCATATGGGTGTTATGAATATATAATAGAATGTATAAATATGAGGATAATGTTATATGACCTAATCAAGTCAAGAAGAGGGATAGGTGAGCGAAGAAGAATAGAGGCTAGTTTGAGAGGAAAAGAAGTGTGTGAAGAGCTGAAGATTAGGATCATCATATGTTGAATATTATAAAAAGGAAATATAAGAGAGGATAATAATTATATTAGGTTATCATAGATGATAAAAGGTGTATTAGAGGCTTGAATATGTTAATAAGGCCATGATGAGGTAGTTGATGTGTAGAGAGAGAATATAGAAGATTGAGTATGACATTGATGTCATCGAGAGCCAAAGAAAGAGAGAGAGATCAGAATAATACCATCATAAGGTGTTGATAGGAATTAAATAAAATGTGGACAAATCATTAATGGCTGAGTGGGTGGTGAGTCATCATAGTGTTGGTTGAGTGGATGAAAAGTAAATTAGGAAGAATTTTTATGAAAAAATTATTTTTGATGGCTTTGATTCACTTTAGATTCAATTCTAATTTTGATATCACTTCGTTAACATAATTCAGGATGATGAAAGTGATGGATTTCATGCTTATTTATATATATTTAGAGGAAAGATCCAATGTTTGAATATTATTTGGATATTTTAAATAATCCTAATAATATATGGTGGTTAATAAGTCCTCATCCATGAGTATGATGACCATTTCAAATGGTTGATAGAAACATGATATGGTTAGTTAAGACATCAACACGAGGTCAAACTATTTGAGAATTCAAGGGATGACTCAAAGAATGTTGAGGAAGTTATGGGATTTGGTTGAGGTGAGTCAATATGTGAGGAAGATTAAGGTGGAATATGTTGGTGAGGTGTAAAATTCATATTTAATAATTAAATTTGGATTAAAAGTATGCATAATTGATTAAATTTGATTTATTCAACTATTTAAGAAGAGGGAAATGTCATGAATTATATTTTAAATGTTAGGAAGAATAATTAATAAGTTTTACATGCATTTAAATAATAAATGTAATTTAGGTGTCTACATTTTCCCCTATTGTAAATAGTGTTGTGAAGTAATATTATTTCAAAGAATAGTATAAGAAGTAGAACTTTGATGATCGAGAAGAAAAAATCAACCCAAATAAAGAGACATAAATGTGATGAGGACCACTTGAGGGTTTGTATGATAAAATGAAAAAACACTCGAAATGAATGAAAAGAGGAGAAAAATTAAGTGGTTTGGACTATCAAGAAATTAAATTATTAGAATCAAGGTCAAACTTGAAATTTTAAGGTATGCATTAATAGGTTTCCCCAAATTGTGAAAACTAGAGTATGGATTGGAAAAAGAATATTCTACCACTCAAAGATTGCATGCTTAGTGGATGATTGTGATGCAGGGGTCAATGGAGTGGATGTGGGAATGATATATCATAATGCAAGCAAGTTATTTATTTGAAAAAGGAAAAAATATAGGTTTTCAAATTTTAAGGAAATTTTTTTGAAGTTGATAGTTTCAAGTGACTAAGATACATTCATAATAGTTTGATTGATATTATCATGAAATTTTATTGAAAATGGATAATAATTAAATAAAATAGATGGATGATGGGGAAAATATTTTAAATGTGGTGAAAATATAAATAGAAGAGTTGGGGGTAAGAAATTCACGTGTGTACTTTTGATTGTCAAAGTTATTTGTTAGTAGAAGATGATTGAGGAGATTTTGTCTGAGATATTAGTGAAAAATGGACTATATTCCACACCACCTGCACCACAAAGAGCATGTGAGGAGAAACCAAAGACCAGATAGGAGTAGGCCCATGGTAAATAAAAATTCATGCCTTAATTTTTTTCATTTAAGTGCATTTATTAGGGTTTTAAAATGATGGAAACATAATCCTAGATAGGTTATTTATGAATTTGGGAATGAAAGTTGTGAATTCACTATAGAAAATTATGAAATTGTTGAACTTGATAGTGAATTCATTTCATAGGGTTGAAAACTTATTGGGGTGATAAATTAGGTTAGGAATTGGTGAATTTGCATTTTTTAGTTTTTAAATAATTGAAATGAGTACCAAATTCATCAATATGGGTAAAAAAGTTATTATAGGAGGAAAATAGAAGAATTTGAATGTGAAAATGTATAGTCGAGGAGTGAAATTGAAGATATAGACAATGGAATCACTAAAATGGGTAGCAAAAATGCAATAAGATGTGAAATTAAAGAAGTTCAGTTCAAATTCATCAAAATGGATTGTAAAAATGTAGAGATAAGAGTGAGATTACTAAATTATTAAATAAGCAAAATGCTAAGTTGGCTAAAAATAATATGAATGAAGACATTGCTTGTTTTCATTTCAAATTTTAAATGTTTTAAATTTGTGGTAAGTGGATGTTAATGATGATAGACCGAATTAAACTTATGTTAATGTGTTATTATTGTATGCGGTATTTCTTATACTTATGACACATAAGCAAAGGCCTAGTAAATTGAAGCAAATTTTAGGTTTCATCGAGTATGAGTTTGTGTTTATATAGGTGACAGGTTATATGTATTGCTCAAATACCAAAGATTTGAATAATTAGGTATTTATTGACTATGCTAGCTGAGAGATGTCATAAGGAGACCAATATTTTTCACCTACCTTTAGGTGAGATGAATATGACACTAGATGATGTGTATCAGATTTGGGTATTTTGATATGAGGGAGATGAGTATACTGAGATTAGGGTCCTTAGAAGATGACACTATATAGGAGTTTTGGAGATGGATTTATTTTAGTTGTTATAAGAGGAGTAGATATCGATTACTACTTGTCATTGGATACTAAAACTTTGAACATGGTACTTATGTATATTATTAGTGTCGTTATGCTTCCTAATAAGAGTGGGAGACTATACCCTATTGGTTTGTTATATGTTATTAGAGACATGATGAATATGGGTGAAAGGTTTTCATAGGGGCCATAAATTATGGCACATTTATATAGGAACTTACACCATGTGGTTTATGCTAATGGGAAGGAGATTGGTCCTTCTAAAGTAGTATAGGTTTGGTGTTGGGAGCACATCATAGTAGAGATGCTCATTGGTCATATGATCATTCAATATATGGATGAATTGTTAGCATATGTATGGCATATGATCATAGGTACCCATATACCACACTTGGGTGACCTAGAGTTTTATATGAGGGATATAAATGAGATAGGTGATGATCAAATCACTTAGATACCATATAGAGAGATTGTGTTTTAATGGCCTCAAGATTATTTATATATGATTACATTATGAGTTAGTGATATGTTATTGGGATACATGATTATATTATAGAGAGATATATCCATAATAAGGTTATGAGATAGTTACGTATTAGACAACACATTCCTATAGGTCCATATATCTTAGCACGAGTAATTAGGGAAAGAGCACTATGGGGGGTTTCTATTGATCTTGAAATAGTAGATCATAGTTGGTCATAACTACACATAGTGATATGGAGTGATAGGAGGGATGTTTATGATGCAAGAGTAGTATATAGGTGTGTATATTGGTGGGCTTGACATCATCCTTTGATATTGATAGTTTTATATGCACCACCACACACTTAGAGGCAAATATTAGTGGTTAGTTTGAGTAGGAAGCCATGAGGCACATGCTTAGGAGCTCATATTAATAGGGAAGTGACATGAGATAGAGGGAATACACAAGGATGAGGTAGAGGACATGTTTTATAAGAGAACCAATTACATGACATAGATATTCTTTAGGTGAAGGATGTGGAGATTATGCATGATGAAGGTATTGATCTGGGTGGAGATAAAGATATGGGGGTGGATAGGATACTCCATTACCCTTTATTAATAGTGAGGGAGATAATTATGGATAGGACACATTGATGAGATTGGTACATGTCACACATATATATAAAAGGGACATGGCTAGTCCTTCATGTATATTTAGATCTTGAGAGTATCATACCCTTATGGATGAATTACATCGATATATCTGAGCCTATGATAGTGAGATTGTAGGTTTACATAGGCAGGTATCTAGATTACAAGGGGAGGTGGATAATAAAAGATGTCAGGTTGCTAAGATCAGATGTCTATAGGCTAATCTAGACAAGGTACAAGTTATTATAGGGGAATTCAAGAGATATGGTATTGATACAACACTAGGATTTGTGACACATGATGTTGAGACATAGACTCTAGATTACACAACATTGACTAAGAGGTATAGATAGGAAAGGGATATATCTAGGAAAAACCTAGAAAGGGTGAGGGTTTTATTAGCTATATAAGGGCAAGTAGCCACAATAGACAGGGTTATGAGAGTCGTGGATTAGGTGACATACTACAAGAGTTTATATGAGGAGGTATTTCCATAGGCATAAATGGAACCATACTTCAAGGAGTACTCAATTAGGTAGTCTATATTAGGGAGAATAGTGAAACTTATAGAGTCAGAGAGATCTATGAGATAAGTTTCACATCATGTGATAGGTTGTACATGAGTCACACCACAATGTGATGAGCAATGTTTGGATCAGATGCTCCATCCAAGGGGTATTGTGAGAATTTACATATTTTTTAGGATGGATACATCAATATATACATATGTTTTTAGATATATATTTTGTATAGACACACACAATTTTGATATATATATATATATATAAATAAATTTTATGAGACATATACTATTTAAATGGACATTATGGATTGTTGATGAACTATGTATGATTATTATTTTTATTTATACATGGTTTATGGATATATGGATGGATATCATACCTATTATACTTCCATCATTTATACTCATGCTAGCATATGTTAATTCTTTTCAAAATTTTATTATGGGATATGACATGTATGATTTGAATATGGATTAATGGATAATGGATTTATATAGTTGCCTTGCATTTTAATTGTTATTTGTATTAGATTTCCATCATTAATTAGTATTGAGAAACTTGATGTTTATTATAACATAAAACACATTACCACTAATGATATCAAATAATTATGATGAATGTTTATGTTTTAGTCATATGGATGGAAAAAGAATAAATTGTGTAAAGTACATCATGATATTGACAAATAATAACCATACTATCACGTAATTCAAAAAATAATCTTGACAAATAATAACAAAACATAAAAAATTCAAAGTAAGATATGAAACATAACTATTATAGACTATGGGAACACACAAAAAGACTATGACAACATTTGTAAAATAAATACAAATGACATACATACAAATAAACAAAGATAAAATGTGCTAAAGATAAAAAATTACATAATGATGTAAAACAATCAAAATTGACTAAGAGAATAAGAGATAAATAAGATAAGTATAATTTAATAACCAATTATGGCTAAATTAATAAATGAAAAATAACCAAGTTAATGGTTAATTAGAGAAAAAGAGAGATAACCAAATTAATGGTTAGGTATTAAAAAGGATAAATAAATAAAGTAATGGTTATAGAATAAAAGAGGATAAATAACCAAATTAATGTTCAAGAAGTAAGAAAGGAACAAGAAAATAATGAAACAAACAAGAAATCAGGTAATGAAAACCATAAGCAAGTAATCAAGACCTGAAAACATAAAACAAAAGACTTAACATCCCAAGCAAGGGTTTGAAACAATCACTAGCCAACAATTAGGCTAATAAATAAAAAACCAATGAGGAAATATAAGGAGTGAATGATAAGACAAGTCCATTCTTGGGTAAATGGATGATGGGGAAGGTGATGGTCGAGCTAACCCTAGAGACCCTATGTCTTTAAGAATTGCCTACATAATCTACCCTAGACAAAATATATGTGGGGATATTAGGCTGGATGTAGTTATCCCAATATGAGAAGTGATGATAATGTGGGTGATTGATGAAGTCTCAAGTGTTAGATAAAATAGATACATAACTAACTCACCCAAGAAATGTGAGTTAATGATGTTAGAAGATAGTTAGGATGGTAGATGTTCTTCGTAAGTTTTTATGTGTAATTTTGGATGCTTTTATTATTTTATTTCCATTTATTTTTATTTTTTGAATTTTTGTGTTTACAATAGGTGATAAATTATTATGACAAAGATGGTAATATATAATACATTCCTCTATCATGAGCAAGGACGTAGGTTCACAAGTATAAGTATCAAATATTAAGCTAACATGCTACAAGATAAGTGACAAATAAGTGATAAAGAACCATACATGAATATACAACGGACTAATAAAACATGATTCCCCCACATAACTAGGGTGAATATAGATAATGGATTAAACATGGCTCCATAAATCTGGTTTTCACCATGGTACTTACCCAAAGTGGCTGTAAACTAGTATTCACTATTGGATTTTCTAGGTTTCTCATTTTTTTTCTTTTTTGTGGCCTTTTTTTATTTTATTTATTTTTGACATCTAAGATATCAATAAATGTATGTATAAAAATTTAGGAATATAATAAATTAAGGTGCATGATGTTTATAGGTTCATAAAGGTGCTCTCCATCTTCAATAGCTAATCTGTAAGCTCTTTATCCATAATTAGTTATGATAATATATGGGCCAAACCAATTAGGCACAAAATTTCCTTTCTATTCTATTTAAACATTTGTATTACATTATTTTTCCTTAATAATAAGATCTCTTATTTCAAACTCTCTATATTTTATCCACTTATTATAGGTATGGTGAAGGTGATTGTGATATACTTGTAAATGGTTTAAATCATTAAGTCTTTTCTCATCTATAAGGTCATGATCACTAAGGCATGAATTATGATAAGATTCTTCATCAATGATTTATTGTAGGTATATATGCAAAGATGGAACCTTTACTTCTATTGGTATAATAAACTCACTACCATATAGAATAATATAAGGGCTTGCCCCCATGGGTGTACAGATGCTTGTGTAGTATGCCCAAAGGGTGGGATATAGCTATGTGTGTTAGGTAAGACCAAATTCATTAACAACTCAATTAAATATGAACAAAATATTTTTACTGGTTTCCCAAACTTAGTCATTTCCTTATGGTTAGTATGGATTAGACCACTTATGCTTGATTTGGTAAGTTTGACAAAGAGATTTAATGTCCTTATTATTGAATGATTTGCCATTATCATAAATGATAGTGGAAGGGATACTAAAGAAGCCAATAATGTGGTCTAAGATGAATTTATAAATTTGATTTCGAATTACATAAGTAAGGGGCATTGCCTCAACCAAGTTGGTAAAGAATTATGTTGCCATAATAATATGTTGATGACCATCAAAATAATTGGCACTTATTTTTCCAGTGAGGTCTAACCCCCATGTGGAAAATGGCCAAGGTGTGGTGATAGGTTGTAGAGATTATGATGAGATATGTATAATGTCCCCATGTTTCTAACAAGGTACACATTTATTAACATAGGAACATGAATAAAATTCCATCATAGGCCAATAATAACCTACTTGTAAAATATTATTTTCTAGGACCATGTCACTCAATGTGCCCCACATATTCCCTCATGGACTTACCTGATTGCCAAAGTAGATTACTCATAAATAAAATAGTTTAAAGGATTTTATTCATATCCTCTATCATATAATTTATTGATAAGGATGGTGTAGTGAGAGGTACATTTGATAAATGACTTGAATTGATTATTGGGTAGTTCTGATGGTAAGGTATTATTATGAAGATAGGTATAGATGTTAGAGTACTAGGGAGAATTGGTACCAACCACTTTGTAAACCATTTATAAATTAGGAATATCATAATCCACTATCATTAGGTATTCAATAAATAAATTTTTGTGTTTTGTGATTAAATTAATTAATGAACCAATATTATCCATGACATTTGTTTCCCTATTATTGATTCTTGGCACTTGTTCAAATTGGGTGAATTCAAAAGACAATATTAAACTATCCACCATCCATTTTTAAGGGATCAACTTATCATCATGACCTTGGAATTAATTATTTACTTGATTAATGATAAGTTTATAATCATGAAAAATAAGAAGATGTTGGATTCCCCATTGGATTTCAATTTCGATACCTACTATAAGATGTTCATACTCTACAATGTTATTTTTATAATGGAAATCAATTCTAAAAGCCTTGGGAATACAATCCCTATTTAGTGTGACTAATAAGATACATATCCCCAATCTATGACTGGTAAAAAAACCATCAAAGAATAGTGGCCAAATTAGAGACTCATCAATAGACATTATTGCTTCATATGAAAATTATACAATAAGAGGTGATTTGTCATTAACAGGTGCTTTAGCCAATATATCTGCTAAGACCTATAATTTATTTGTTTTTTAATTGACATAATCTAAATCAAAATCACTAATAAGCATAACCCACTTAGCCTCCTGCATGTTAAAGTTATTCTAGATAGAATATATTTAAGAGGGTTTATTTTAGTGATGATCTTAGGTTGATTGTTGAGCATGTAATGCCATAGTTTTTATGAGGAGAAAACAAATGATAGACATGATTTTTCTATTTGAGATTAATTTAGTTCATAATATATCAAAGTTATACTTAATTAATACACTGCTCTTTCTTTCCCACTATCGTCACATTTTGCTAACAATGCCCAAAGTGAAAATTAAGTAGCTGAGAACTATAAAAAAAAGGTTTACCAATAACATGTAGTATTAATACTGGTGGATTGGAAAGATATTGTTTAAGATTATCAAATTCTTTTTCACTAATTGAAAGTGAAAGTGAAAGGAATGTCTTTATTTAGAAAAAAAATGTTAAATGGTGACAAATATTAGCAAGTTAGGATATAAAATGCCTCATTACTTAAATTTTTCCTTGCAGAATTCTAAGTTATTTAAGATTCTTTGGTGGGGTCATATACATGATAGCTAAAACTTTATAAAGATCAAATTCTTGAAAGGAATGATAATCAGATTGTTTCAATCTAAAAATATTTATGGTGTTAATATAACATCACATTCATAAAAACAATATTTTTAAAGTAATTTAACAACATATACTTATAGATATATATGAAAACTAAAGAACAACAATATCATATATTATATCTCCAAAACTTGTCCAATACAATGAATATGCCTTGCATATATAGGCAAACAAGATTAATCCTAACTAAGAGATCAAGCTAAGTGATTAATCATAAATAAGTGTTTAATCTAAGTGATCAATCATAATTAAGAGATCAAGATAAGATATTAAACCTAGGATTAAGAGATAACTACCCTAAAATGATAGAAGTAACTAGAAAATATTCCCATAATATCTAAGAGATAAATATGTAATATATCATAATATCTAAAATAAGATAAATTAAATATACACACATAAATGTTTAGGAATAACTAAATAAAAATAAATAATAAATCATCTAGTTTAACATGAGCTAAGTTAAATAACCTACTCTAACACCCCCTTTCAAGTGAATCTATGAGTTATAAATAAAGTGGCATATCCAAAATATGAATCCTAGCAATAGGGCTTCATTAGGTACTCATGTGTAATATATCCATGAAGAAATGAAGAAAAAATATGTCCTTATGAACACCCCCAAAGGATCACAACGAGGAGTAATAGTATTGGAGGTGGAAGTAAGAGTGACCCCAGATTGGAAAGGAGAGGGACTTGGCTTACAATCAGCCATTGTAAAATGTTGAATAAGATAAAGGGTGTACTTTTGTTGGGTTAAATGAATCCCTCAATATAACTTAGAAATATATAAACCAAGGAAAAAGTGTAAAATATTAAGATCTATCATATCAAATTTCACTAAAAGATATTGTTAAATAGTCTGAATCTAAAAAGAAGAGTTACCTCTAAGAATCATATCATCAACATACAAAACTATTATAATAATATTATCTCCAACATTTTGGATATAGATGGTAGGATCTGAGTGGCTATGAACAAAGCAAGTAGATATAATAAAAGAATCCATGTTCTCATACTAGGCCAAGGAACCTATTTGATATTGTAGAGAGACCTTCATAGTCAAAAAATAAGAGAAGAATCATGAATAAACTTAGTAAGTTACACCATGTAGATCTCCTCTTATAAATTTCCATGTAAGATAGAACTCTTTACATCCATCTAGTACATTAGCCAACCTTGTGATGTAGTAAGAGAAATTAAAAGTCACATAAAATCCATCTTGGAAATAGGGGAAATTTTATCATAGTAATCAATACCTTTGATTTGTGATAAACCTTTTTCAATAATATGTGCCTTATACTTGTTAATGGACCCATCAATTTCATGTTTGGTGTGGTATATCCACTTACATATAACCAAATTTATTGCCTTAGGAAGAGAGATCAAATCCTAAGTTGATTTTTCATCAAATAATAATACTCATCGATCATCACATCATCCCATTATTGCATCCCATGAACTTGTGGAAAATATTATGCATCCCCAAAAAATACCTGACATAAAATTCTAGAGCCTATGGAATGTGCTTGATGATGTCTAATGGGTGGAATATATTTTATGAAAGGTGTTGGATTAAAAAATATAGTGTGATCACACTAAGTCATAGTGGGAACATGATCTTCATCTAAGTCTATATACATAACCTCCTTAGTGGCCTTTTAAACTAGCTCCTCAAAGAAGGAATCTTCAAGATGAAGTGAAGAATTATTAATGGAAGGGAGCAATGAAAAACAATAATTAATGGAATAAGATGAATATTCATGAGAAGATAAGTGTTAATCAAAGTGAATATGTGTTTGAAATAGAACATCTTAATTATTAGGATCTAAAATTTTATAAGCTCTCATGTTCTTAAACTACCCTAAAAATATCAAGGTTTTGATCTTAATATCTAATAATTTATTTTTCTTCTTTGGTATAAAATACCAAGCATGACTCCAAAATACTCAAAAATATGACACATCAAGCTTAGTTATATACCAAACCTCCTCTGAAGTCAAATGATCAAATTCTCTATGTGGTGTGCAATTTTGAATATAGTTTACATAATTAGCTATTTCTGCATAGTATATAGGAGTTAAATCTCGAGAATGCTTCATGTAGTTAGCCATCTCCTTCAAAATTTAGTTTTTCATTTTTACTAAGAAATTTTGTTTTGGTGTATAAGGAACATAATTTTGGTGAAAAATGTCATGAGCTTCCAAAAAATTAGAAAAATCTTTATTGAATTACTTCACCCCCTTATCAGTGCAAATATTCTTTATGCAACAAGAAGATTAAAAACTTTGAAGTGTGGAAAAACTTAATTATTTTACTTTATAAAATAAACTAAAGTATGTATTGAGAAATTATCAATAAATGTAAGTGCATACTTATCTCCATTGAAATTATTAGAAAAAATCATCAAGTCACTATGCACAAGCTCACGTAGTTAAGAAGTTCTCTTGGACATACCCTTAGGAAATAGATCTTGGTATTTTCTCCCTAGTGCACATCCATAGCAATTCCATCAAGAAAAGAAACTATAGGAAAAAAATCAACCATATCATGAGTGTTCAACTCCTTTAAATATATATAATTAAGATGGCTAAATCACTCATGTCAAATATTACTCTCATAATCAAAATGATAAACAAAGAATGTACCCACAGAAGAAGTGTCATCAAAATCCTCAAAGTGATATAATCTAGAACTATGATAAAAAAAACACCTTGTACAATAAGTGAATGAAGTTCCAATAAATTTTTAATTTCATCCCCTTGTAGTGTGAAAGTCATTGTCTTTCCCTAACTAGAATGATAAATTTGATAAACATAAAACAAGTGTCAAGTGATGTCAGAAACATATAGTGCATCATTGATGTGGCCACAAGATAGTTATATATCACCTTTTATATTAATAAAAATAAATTAATAATTTCAAACCTCAATGTTGGAAGTATAACCCAAACTAAGAGATATGAAATACTCCTTAAAATACATAATATGTGAGAAGTATGAGAATCTATAACCGAATTGTTTATAATAGGGGACTGAGATCTTCCAACAACATTAAGTGATTTTACATGATCTTTAGAGGGAGGTGGAGTGGATATAGAGATATTGTGTTTTCTAATTGCATCCTCTAAGGATTTTATTCTCATCCAACACCTAATTTTTACATGACTAGTCTCCCCACAAAAGGAACATGAAAGGCTAGACTTATTCTTAGATTTAGAAGTCTCTTTGGGTTTGGAGTTATTGTCTTTAGGTTTAGTAATATGTAATTTTTTAATTTTACCTTTACCTTAGGATGAGATTATAATAAGGCCTTTTGAGAGGTGGAATACTCAAAATTATACAATTTGGATTCTTCCCTACTAAGTCTTTCAAAAAACAAATCTAAATCAGACATTTTGAATGCGGCACCTAAGGCATCCATGCCAAAGAAAAAAGTAGAAGCAAAGATTTGGAATGGAACTTTAAAATTAGATATAATTAGGTAAAAAGAATATTCATATTTATTGTCTCTTCCACTCCCTTTCTATTATGTCAACAAGTTCTTGAACTTAGTAAGATAGTCTATAGTAGATGGAAAATCTTCAATATTGAGAGAAGTGATCTCTACTTCAATTACATGGCTCTTATATGATCTATAATACCAAATAAACCATTTAATTTTTAAAATATTTTGAAAGGAGAGTCATAACCTTCCAAATGAAGTAAAATACTATCACTTACATAAGTTCTTATCAAACCCATACACTCATCAAATTTGGATTGGTGCTGAAATTTCTCATATTCTCTAGTAAACACTTATTTTGTTGCAGTCATCAAGACCCATAGTATTTTTTGTTTAATTATTATTTTCATTTTTGGTCTCCATGTATGGTTATTATGTGTTGTTAATGGCTCAAAATAATCTAATGTAGAATAATAAACCATTCTAAGAAATCACTGAGAAAGGAATGCAAAAGGGTACACAAATTAGTACTGAGACAACCCCCCAATATATTTTGATTTGAGACCCACCCAAAAAAAATTATAAATTTATATTTTATTTAATTTTACAAAATAATTGACACCAATATATTGGGTGTAAAAAAACATAAACTTTTGAAAAAAATAGTGTTTAATTTTGAGTTACCGATCAAAATAATTTTTTTACAAAATTTCCCATCATAAATTGTTCAAAAAAAAATTGCAACAAAAAAATTAAAATGCTTGGAAAAAAATTCTTAGATAGATTACAAAACTAAATTCAAAGGGCTAGGGTTAATCTCCCACTAGTAGGAATAAAATATTAATCCCCCTCCACATGACTATATCATATAACCAAGGGGTTGAGGATGAGGATGAGAGATCCCCCTTTTGATTGATTTGATTGATGTCGGTATTACATAATCATCAAAAGATAAGGAAATTTTAAATGAATAATGATATTGTCTTTTTCTCTAAAATTGACACTTTCGTGCATGTCTCTTATTTGTTGGTCTGAAATTGGCACTTTTGTACATGTTGACATGTTGTTATCTATTTTATTGAATTTGATACCCATCTTAAAGTAATTTTTGTGTTGAGTATGGATATAAAAAATATACATGGCCATAACACATAAAAACACATAAATGAAGATACCAATCCATATAAACATGCCCAACCCATGAACAAGACAAGATCAAACATATATCTTCAAATCAATTGAAATATTCTACCTTTTTCAAAATCATCACTATAAAATTTTGTAAGCCAAACCTTGAAAGAAAAAAACATGGATCTTCGTGCCTCTTATCACAACAAATAAAAATGATTGGATAAAAAATATATTCTTACAATGAATTCACAAATGAATGACTATAACACCTTAAGCTTTGGTACTATGAAAAGAATGATAATCAAATTATTCCAAGCCAAAAAGATATATGGTGTTAATATAACGTCATATTAATTAAAAAAATATATTGTAAAAGTAAATTAAAAACATATACTTATAGATACATATGTAAAACAAAGAGGAAAAATATCATATATTATATCTCAAAATCTTGTCCAATACAATGAATATGCCTTTCATATATAAGCAAGGAAGATTAATTATAACTAAGAGATCAAGATAAGTGATCAATAATAAATAAGAGATAAATATAAGTGGATAATAATAACTAAGAGATAAAGATAAGGGATAACTATCCCTAAAGAATAGAAACAACTAAAAAATATCTCTATAATATCTAAGAAATAAATATGTAATATCTCATAATATCTAAAATAAGATAAATGAAATATCCACACATAAATGGGTAGGAGTAACTAAATGAAAGGAAATAATAAAGTACCTAGGTGAACATGATCCAAGGTAAATAACCTACTCTAACACTTCAATGTCATATTTTGAAATAATGAAATCTAACAGCTTTCCTAATGCCACACCAAACACACATTTTTAATGATTCAATCTCATTTTATACTCTTTCATGCATTCAAAGATATAGTGAATCACTTGAGGATGTTCTGATCTAGATTTGAGATTTGAAAGAATATCGTCAACATAGTCTTCCATATTATCATGAATCATATCATGGAAGATGATAGTCATTACCTGTTGATATGAACCTCCAACATTTTTCAAACCAATTATCATTACTTGGTAGTAAAATGTTTCCCATCACGTTGTAAATGTTGTTATGTGTTGGTTTTTAGTAGCTATTTTGATTTGATTATAGCTTAAAAAACCATCCATCAAAAATAACATTTCATAACCTATGGTTGAATCTAAGATCATGTCTATATTCACAATGGAAAATCATCTTTTAGACATGCCTTATTGATGTAATGGAAATCTATTCATAATCTAATCCATTATAATTTATTTGATACTAGTACTATGTTGGATATCCAATCCAAATAGTCAATAGGGCATATGAAGCCAAATTCCTGTTGCTTCTTCAATTATTTTCCTAGTAGTACAATCTTAATATGCATATTACATAGTTGTAATTTGATTGGTTTGGCATCTAGATAAACAACAAGGTGATAAAATACTAGTTCTGGATCAAGCCTTGACATATCTACATAAAACCATGAAAATACATTACATAATTCATGAATCAAAAGTTTAAGTATTTCCATTTCTTCTTGAGTATGAGTTATTACATGTTTACCAATTTTAGGATCCTCTTCTGTGCCAATGTTCATAGGAATGGTTTCTTCAACTACGAGAGTTGAATTTTATTTATAATTTTGGGGTGGTAAAGGAAGATTTAAATCCTCTTATAGGTCTAGTTGAGTTGATGTAAATTTTATAAATTGAAAACCCTTTTTTGTGATCACCTTTTAGAATATGGTCCCTTATTCTCAATTATTTGGAAATATCCTCATCATTTTGGAAATGATCAATAAGAGGCTGTTTCTTATTAGTCAAAATTTATGAGGGATGGATATGTGAGATCTAGTGTAAGAATGGAATTCTCATGAAAAAGGTTGGTGAAGGCAAGGTCTTCAAAGTGGCTAAATACAGAGCCCATTTTGCTATCTGAAGAATCATCCTTTGAATCACTAGAATAGTCACTTTGGAAAAGCGTGAGATGCACATTGAATGGATTAATGCATATGCCATGTTTAGCTTCATTTATTTTTATTGTTATAGGATCAATGGATCCTTGTTCATGCAGGCTGAGGATTTTATCCTTATAATTAATTACATTACACATGTTGGACTTAACAAAGGAATATTTTCTATTGGTAAATCAAGTATCAGTTCATTAGGATAAATCCAAGAAGGATTAGAATTTTTGATATTCTCATCTAAAATGAAAAAACCTTCTATAAATATTATCTTGCCAAAAAGTTTAACCACTCTATTATCCTTTTGATGGTGGGGCCTACCATAATTGTGTTGATTTACAGGGTTTGTACTTGTATAGTTGAAATCTTAGATTATGTACTCGTTCATTCCTTTATCAATGATCTTAAAACAATATGAGATGGATGAGGATTATTTGAAAGTGGGTGGTTGGTGTATACACATAATATTTTCAAACTTTTTTTGATTACTGACTCGTTGTATCTTGTAGGAATATGTCAATTCTCAATCTCCCTAACTACATACCTTAAGGGGTGCACTGAGAAAGGGGTGGATAGACCATCGGTGCTTCATAAGATTTTTTTCCCCTTTTCCACTTTACATCTACATAATTATCTCCTATAACCATTAACCCTAAGTTTATTATTCTCAATCCTACCTATTCCAGTCTTTTCCTCTTTCCATTTCTCCTTTTATTTATTTAACACCATTTTGGATAGTCAGATGTACTAGGTTGACCCAGTATAATTTAGGATTATTTTTCACATTCTTGGCTTGTTAGCCTTTCGGCTGACCTAGCTCATACCTAGTGATTTGTCCTTGAAAACACACTAGGTCAAATGGGTCAACCCTGTAAACCCAATGTTCTTGAGATGATTTAGGGAAAGATCCACCTATATATACATTTTCATTTCCCACCATTTCATAAGAGAAGAATTAATAATGAAGAAGTGGGAGTGAATATCTACTTATTGACCATCCTACTTGATGAATAAAGCTTATGCTTCCATACTTTCTTTGGAGATACATATCTTGTCTTATGGAGAGGTATCTAGATGCTTAGATAGGTTGTGTAGCCTAAAGATAATTTATCTTGGTTATCCTTACATACCACAACAATATCCTATGAAGTACCTTGGCCAAGGGAGAGATTGAGGCTTGATAGGTTCATATTCAAAGGTCAGTATTCCTAACTTTATTTATCCTTTGTAAGAGTAGATAGATAGTGCATTTGTATTCTTCTCCCATGTATTAGGATTTTGTATACATTGACATGAGTATATGTCTCCTAATACATGTATAGTTTAGTTTGTTTTATTATTTCTAACCCCAATTTTATGCCATAAAATTTGGTGTGTACTAGATCAATTTTGATTTATTGTTATTAGAATAGAGTGAATAATTTAAACCTTAGGACTCCACTATGGTTATGCGATTATGTTATATTTTAGGCTTTAGAACCCTTCCTTGCATGATATGTTGTGATAAGTGATCCCCTAATCGAATCTAGTCAATCCCCATATTGATCATGCTCCTACTTACCAAGTGTATCCCCAATAGAAAGTGTAGGTATGATCTATCTTCTTTGAGCCAGGATTGATGTATAGGCATGATGCATTTTTTATTGCATACATTCTAGTGAACCCAATATGAATTCTATCCCACCATTGGTTAGATTATCTTCACATTTATAATTTTGTTTCCTTTTTTATTAGAATTATCTTCACTTTGGATTCACCTTCATATTACATTTTAGTGAACCTAATGTGAAACTAACCCTTACCAAATTTATTTCACTCTTTTTCATTCTTTTGATCATATATTTTTGACATAATGCATACATTCTATTGACCCAACTATTTTTCTATGTGCATAGGTTTCTAATAATAGGCAAATGGATCAACCCAATCATCCCACTATAGGTTTCTAGCCTTTTAGATACCTACTTCAGCCTATTAGGTCAACCCAGTCAACCCCTTATAGTTTTAGCACTCTACAATATGTTATTGTATAGCTTGATTGATCTTGTAGACCTAGTTTGTAGGTTTCTTAGGTATACTTCAAGGTTTTTCATTAATAATCTTCCTTCATTACATCTCTAATCCACCAAGGTTCCTTTCTAACTCTATGTTCATTTCTTTTATGTCTTTAATTTCACAATTTGTAGTCCTTAAAACTTCACTTACACAGTCAACTGGATCGACCCTACCAATGTAGTTCTATGTTTTGTATGCTATCTAAAATAATTGGATCCACACTACCAACCTAGTTTTTTTAGGCCTTGCTTCTGTAGTACATGTTTGACACTATCGACCCTATTCTATATTTTGTACATATAGTGTCAACACTATACCTTGTTTCAAGTTGGAATTAACTTTATATCTATTAATAATTAGTTCATAATTTCTTTTCATGTTGCTTTCATGTTTAGAATAGCTCACATAGTCTAATTAGGGGATTTTTGATTAAATCCCTTAGTTACACTATTTCTATTTTATACACACATGGCCAAATCACAAAATATAAACAAACACTTTAAAATTTTGTCTACCCTAGGCCAACGTACTTGGATTTCATCACCAAGGGGGAAATTGACTTGATGTTCTGGTCAAGTGTAAAGCATGGTTAATGATATATTTTAGCTAAGAAATTGATACCCTTATTAGTACAATGTGTGAAGTGAGGAGGTAGGCCCCAATACCAAGCTTGTATCATTACCAATATATTCCCTTTTATCCCAAACTACCTGAAAGCATCCTTAGATTGATATCTAGTACCTTGCTTATAACCAACTTCCAATCACATTTAAAATCATTCTTAATAATTTAATACACAATTAGGTAAACCAATTATTTATCTTTACTTTCCAATTTGGTTACTTACTCTTTATTCAGTTATGTGCACAAAATCTTACATTATCTAGTGTTAATGCAAGATTTTGTTTTGTGTGTTTCAATTGGATTGGTTGGTGTTAATATAAACGACTATCTATTTCATTTTAGTATTTACTACTTTTCGTTACTTAAAAATTTATCTTGTTTCATTTTTAAAATATGTTTTTAGGCTTCTTATATTCCTTGTCTACTATACTAGATCAACTGAGTAGTTTTTCTACCTTCTATACAATGTATTGGATCGACCTAGTTGACCTTTTATAGTTTTATAGTCCTTTTTTCTATATTATATCGACCCAATTGACCTTATACAATTTTAGTCAACTCTTTGTCCTTTGATTTCTCATCTCTCTTCTTTTCCCTTCATCATAGAATTTTTGTTAGATAATGACACTGAGTTGTAGTCAATAGACATGATGAACTTCACCAATCCTAATAGGGTCTCCCCTATACATAGTAGGGCTCCTCTTTTGGATGTTATTAATGTTAATATTTCCACTCGTACAATGAACTATGGGACCCCTCCTCATACATTTATGTAACATAATCCTCTTTTTTCATTAGAAAACCAACTTGAGTTAGAGTATACTCTCAAAATGCTTTTCTTTATCTCTAAATTTCCTTAATATAGAGGAAAGGATCCTTATACCATTTATAACCTCATGATTAGTGGTCAAATTGAATAGCCTCATTCACCCACTCCTAGATTCTCAATGGGATTTAGAGTTACCACTTTATTTGGTTCTCAACCTTTTCCTTCAATTTCTACTCCTTATGCTATGACATATTCTTGTCTAACCTATTCTACCTCCATGCCTAGTATCTCAACTAACATGGCAAGTTCTACATCTAGTGGGCCTCTCATAAAGTCCACCATCCTTAATCCTTCCACTAGTTAATTTATTTCTACCCAAGACAATCATGCTTCTAGTGCTTCTTCCTCTCAACCATTTACAAGTCCATCTTTTGATTCACAAAAAAAATTTACCACTAGCACCTCAAATTTTCACAATTCTTCTCAAGCTCATATCAACACTAATATTGGTACCCAAGCCACTAATACCAACATAAATACCAATTTTAATACTTCTAATTTTAAAAAAATACACCAAATTATGTTGTAGACACTGAATCAAATGAATACCTTACAAGCACATAACACAAATCAAATGATGAGAATGCAAAACCACCTTATTAATCTTAAATATCATCCACAAATAATGGCTTGGGGTGCACACAACTATAATGTTCCCTCTCCTCTTCTTCAATATTCTCAAGGCAATCTCATTCCTCAACCTCCTTTAGGTAATAAAACCATTAATCATCTACAAAATAAACCTCTCACTACTTAAATTGAGAACATTGATATAGGAGGTAAAATACCTACAATTTCTTATAATGGGTCAACTGATTCTACCCTTCATCTTAAAAAATTTGTAAATCTTTACAAGGATTAGGTCAAATTAAACAAATTTGTTGCTACTAAGCTCCTAGCCAAAACTCTCATAGGTGATGCCTTAGATTGATACAATCAACTTAGATCTCATTCCATTTCTAGTTTGGAGGACTTAATAAATGATTTAATTCAATAATTCCAAACTAATTCTCTTTATGAAAACACTTTGGCCCATTTCATTATTTGCAAACAATGTGAGATTGAAACTATCCAAGACTTTGTTAAGAGATGGAAGACTTTGTCAAACAAATGTAACATAACATGGTAGACAATAATCTTTTTCATCTCTTTATAAATTCCCTCTTTCTTAAACTACAATATCGAGTCCACACTTTCTCTCCACATACCTTGGAGGAGGCTATTACCTTAATGCATTAATTTGAACCACCCTAAACTTTTATGGGTCCTCATTTATTATTTAAGAACAAAAACCATAATATCAACAATGATGGTGCTATCAACTCTTTTGACACCATTCAAGATGTTCAAGCTATGGTTCCTAACCCTTCATCAAAACCAATTCCTTCTTCTCAATAATATACGAATCCTCATTTCTCTTCACCCAATAACATCAATGTTCATAAACCTCTATCCTTAGCTAAATTTCTTAAGCATCTATCCTGACCTCTTCCATAACAACTTGAGCCTACCCGTCTTAAGAAATCCTAGTATGATCCTAACAAAGTTTTTTGGTTTCATACTAGTTGGGGTCATTTTCATGAGACCTGTAGACAACTTCATAATTTAGTTATGAATTTTCCTCTTAGACCTAATTTTGATCATGATTCCATTATTCATAAGCATCAACAAGCCTATGAGATTAATTTCAAGGACAAAACTCAAGCCTTGAATCAAGAAAATGCCCATTTATCTATCTATAAAGATCCTTTACCTAATCATAAACCTATCTAATAAAATCAAGATAAGCCCACTCCTTCCACTAATAATTTATAAAGTCTTGTTGAACCAAATTCCAAAGTGAATGTGGTTTACATGACTAATATGCAAAAGGTGGTGGATTTATTTGATTACCAACCTATCTACACTTCTCCATATAAGACATATCATGTTATCCAATATTCTTCTCCAACTCATTTAAATGAGTTGGGCCAAGATGACCTTATTACTTTTGATAATCCAATTTATGATTCTCCCTTGAATAACACATCCCATTCTATTTCTACCACTCTTCCATCACCTTCCAATGCTAATGATAATCACGATTCTACTAACACTTCTTGCAATTCTCAAAATCAACTTAAACCAACTTGTTCATCATCTCAACATAATTTAAAACCTTGTTCCAAATCTTCTTCTCATTATTATCAATAAAAATTTCAAAGTACTTTGAATCCTCCCTTTGAGAACCTCCTTAATCATAATGCACCTTTATCTAATAACCTTCTTATGGGATATGATTAGTGGGATCCCATTGCAAAGCTCACTAATCTCCCATCTTAAATTATTCCTTGAGCTTATGAGGACTTACCCACATTATAAAAACTACCTCATGTATCTCCTATTTCAGATAAATGTCCCTCATCCTCCCCTCATAGGATGGGAGGAAACCTTATCTAGTTCTAAAGATAGTATTTTAAAATAATGTGAAGATATGCCTATCAACATTGATGAAACTATAAAAACTTCTCTTTCTATATGATTTCTCATAGCTTATATGATTCTTGATAACATTCTACTTCATTCAGATGATTCTCCCTTATTTATTATCATCTAAATCAATGATATCCAAGTTAAGCATGGATTTATTGATGAGGTTTCTAGCACCTATGTTGCTTCTCTTGATTTCATTAAGACTCTTGGATATTCTGAATGCAATCTCAAGTCTACATGAAACACATGCCAAGGATACAATAGAAGTTAAATGCCTCCTCTAGGTTGTGTGTGTCTTCCCATTACCATCCCACCTATCATCATCTATGTGAAGGTGATGATCTTTAACTTCCCCATTTCTTATAACATCTTGGTTGGTAGGTCATGGAGTCATCACATGAGAGATATCACTTCTTCTACCTAATAATGCATTAAATTCCCTCAAAATGGAGCCATTTACAGGATTTAAGGTGACACTAACCCTTGAAATTTCAAATAATTCCAAGATCATGGTGTCTTCAAGATTCCTACTCTTGATCCTTTTCCAAGTGTTCCATTTTATGAGTCTCAACATCTCAAATTTCTTGTTAATTCAACCCACAGTTATAATGGGCATCCTAAGATCATTGGTAACATTCCTCCTAATCTTATAGATTTTGATGATGATTAGATCAATGTGATTAACTTAAAGATAAATTTTTTTGATATCTCACTTCATCTCATCTTGCATCTTCATGCTTTCTTGTAGCCTCATTCTTGCAAACCTCTTTGCGATGACATTCTCATAATCTTAACCAAGAATAAAAAGTCTATTCACCATTCTTCATCAGATGACAAGGTTATACTTAGTTGTTTAATTGATTTTCACACCTTAAATTATGATGATGGTTATTCCTTAGATGATCCATTATTATGCAGTCTTATATAGGCCCGTGATACTAAGATTGTTAGTTATCATTCTTCTTTACTTGAATATTTTTGTGCATTTCATTGTATTCCTTCACTTATAGTTCTTGATTTTTTCATTTTTCCCCTTTATTGTAGGGTAGAAATGGCACTAACACCTTTAATTTCTAAGGAACCACATAGGACTATGATCATGGATCATGCTATGATTGGGCCTTACCATTTTTATATGTACCCTAACCCTCATATCTGGTTCACCCCTAAGGTTAGTGCAACTCTCCTTTGACCTTCTGTAGATCTTGCTCCTCCTTTAATAGAGCCAGCTAAAGTTGAGCCTCTTCCTTCTCCTACTATAGTTGATCATGTTTCCACTCTTACTATTTCTAATCCTACCACTATTTCTAATGTTATTTATCCTTCTATTGAGTCTAGTTCCTTTTCTTCCTCGTCATCACCCTCCCTTGGTGATGGTTTTCTTAGTTTACCTAAGATGGCTCCTCTACCCACCAAATGGGATGATGAGTGTTATCTAGCTTCTTCCACTCCTATTTTACCTCCTTTTATGAGCGCTTCTACTAAAACCACTCACAAGCATATCTATTGCTTCCATGGGACAAATAACCATTCTTCTAGATATTATCACAAGTTGGAACAATATATTGATACCTTGCATCCTTTTTTCGCATCATTAGACAAAGCCATACCTCCCCCATAGGTACTTCTTTAATATTTTCCTAATCATGGTGAGGTATAATGTGTATGGCATCTCTATGGTACCCATCACACTAATCATTGTCACATCCTGTAATAATATCTCAAAGATCACCTTATATCCATTATCAAACATTTTTCCACTACTCCCATAGGTCATTCCCACAAGAAGGCTCCTCCTTCTTCTCCTATGGTTCCACCTCTAGTAGTTCCATTGCCTCTTGTGGTCCCTTCACCACCTTATGTACCTCCACCTATTATTCCTTCACCTATGGACCTTCCCTCACATGTGGATCCTTTTCCACCTATGAGTCCTTCACCTATGGATCCTTTTCCATCAATGCTTCATTTTCCTCCTATAGATCCTGATCCCATGCATTCCCCTGACTAGCCTCTACCTAATTTTCCTCCTCAAGATAATCCTTCAAAAATTCCTATTTTTTAGTTGAGGAGATTATAAAATAAGTATTTGCCTAATATTCATTGAAGATTGATGAAACTTTAGTAGCAGTTTGACTACAACTTCATAGAGACTTATCCGATGTATTATATAATGTGTGTGGATAGATTTACCAATATTTATGAGCATATGCATGGTGCTTTCACATTTATATTGGATTTTATGTGTGATCTAATATTATTTATATCTATTATATCATTTGACACTATCAAATTTTTGATTATCTTATATCATGATTTCTTACCTGTAATATATATTGCTTATCTTTTATATTTTGAATATGATTTTATTTTATTTATCATTGCTTTCCCTTACTTTTCCCCTAGAGTTTTTCTCAAAACTTTATTTCTTGTATCTTTATGACTATTTTGCCTTCTTTATTTTTCATAGATAATTTGTTATGGTGATTTGGTTATACCTACATTATTTACCTTGGTTATTATCTCTATACCATATGATCAGTTATCAAACAATCTCTCTCATTATTATCTCCTTTCATTGGTTCACTTTGGATCTCCTTTTTACCTTCTTCCTTTTTCCACAAACTAAGCATATACATGGTTGAGACTTGAGATCACATGCTAGTCAATTGTCAAGCATAAGTTTCCTATTTAGTCTTTGTCTTTAGTTACTTAGCTTCTTTTAGCCTTAGCCTACAACTAATTCATGTGTATCACTATCTCTCTCATAATTGGTTATTACAAATCCATATAGAGCATGAATCTTAAATATCCCTCAAAGGAATTTTAAAATCTAAGTCATTTAAACAAAAGGTAATGATATCAAAAGGCAAATTTATTCTTAAAAATATAATCACACTAAAAGACATGATTCAAAGCACATATCCTTCTTCTAGTCAAAGTTTAAACTCCATAGTTGGCCTCACAATAGAGCTGAGGTCATTTGGGGTTCAATAGGTTAGTAGATTAGAATAAGAGAATAAAAAAATCTTTTAGTGCTACTTAATTTCTCATGCAAGTACCCAATCTTTATAGTAGACCGATGGATCTATAAAGGATCCTAAATAATAGGGAGCACATCATGGGAAGGTAGGTCCATTTTAATTTTCCTTGTACCAATATACCTTCATGAGTTGATTTTAGTAGCACACCTATTTTCATACAAAGGTTTATGTTTATAGAGAACAAGTTTCCTTTGCACATAGATAACCACTAGTCATTTAGTGTCTTCTCATGTCCTTAGTATGCCTCTTACCTCCTAAGGTATTCTCATAAGATGCCTAAGTATTTATTTTTACACTCCCTTTTTCATTCACTATATCCCTTATATTTTCTCTTGAGAAATACTATTTTGTCTACTGTTCACTCCCCTTGGGATAGACTATGAATAGGACCCAACCATCCTCACAACTTACCATATTTTCCTTCCTATTACCCACACCCTTGATTACCTAATTTTCATTTTTATTCCACCCCCATGGTGTTTTATTTTTTGAGTTGCAATGTAAGACCATGGATAGGACCTAGGCCTCCTCACTAGATATTATAATACCCAAGTCACTGTCTAAATTACATGTGTCAAATTTGAGATAAGATTCCATCGATTATGAAGTTATACATAATTTTACATGCTTAAAATATTTATTTAGTATGTTTTATGCTTACTTCATTTTTATTTTTTGTCTTTTTATCTTTTTATTTTTTGAGTGCATGTAATATTTCAACCATTTTTTAGTTTTTTTATGCTTCTCAGCTTGAATTCGTATGACCAATTTAATACAAATCTTTTGCAATTTTATTTTTCCTTCATAATTACTAGCATGATTTAGTATGATTTATTGACGTAATTAATTTGTTTTTATACCATTTGTGTCCTTTTACATTCCTTCCATTTTATTACTTTGTTTATCAAACTTCCCAACGTGATATTAGTATGATTTTACTTGTTTTAATTTGGTGCAAAAATATTTCATATTGGCTTAAAAAAATTCCTTGTTACCATCTTGGTTTTCCATTTCTTGGTTCTTTATACTCAGTCATTTCTTGTTATTACACATTTCCTATATTAAAATAGTGTGTAGTACATTTTCTTGATTGATTATATTTTTCCAAGTCCTTTTATCTATTTCTTTTTAACCATGCATGTGTGTTTCATAATGCTAGAAAAGAAACCACATCTCATATATTTCCTATAACATATACAAAAAAGCTAAATACATGTACTAGAAAGAAATATATCCAAATAATCCATAGATTCAACCATAATAAACAAACACAATCCACCATAATGACAACATACACATCCAACAAAAATATGCCAAACAGATATATATATATATATATCATGAATTTGATACAACAAATACAACCATATATAATGCTTCATCTCTATGGCTAGGTCCCATCCTATTTATTGTGTGGCCTAGAAACACTATTTACTAAGGCCTTAGTTTTACTCCTCTGAATGATACACTGTAAGGAGGCCATTTGAGATCTTAATCCCTATACCTATCCCTATAGGTGTGTCACGCACATCTGTCACTCCACTAGTTAGGTCTAAATCTATATCATCTATACTACTATAATTAGGTGTGTAGCTCTCTCATCTGCTAGGGCCTACCATGCCTATAGTTTCTCCACACCCATCATGATTGGTGGTTGCATCTTCTCTCTCTATGTGTATATCTACCTCACCACCTCTCTAACTAATTTAAACCAACTTGCTTGAGATGGGGTAGATGGTACACTCAGATCCTTTAGTGTCGTGGGGTTGTATAGCTAAAAATTCTCATCTAAGATGTCATGGAGTGTTACCCTCACTAAGGACCCTCATCTCTCCTACTCATCCTCACCTACACTTACAAAATCACATAAGATGGATATTAGATCACTGATATATCTCAAAATATCTATCTATCTATATTTCTAAACAAAATATAATCAATAATTTAACCATCTATTTTTACCTATCTATGTCTTAGCTACTATGGTATCTCCATTTACATGACCACCTAGCACAATCTCCCCATATACATGGCCTCCTAACACCTCCTCTGTAGGCCACCTCCTTAGCTCAAACTTGATAATCATGACTCATGTCACTCTTAGTCTACATCTAAGTGGTCTCTCCATCATCTCCTCTAGCTCACCTATGAGGTCATCTAGGATGGTAATATTATCCACTCTCTTCTTTGCCTCCTACCTCCATCAACATCATGTACTCAGTGGCCATTACTCATCTCATTATAGAGCTGGTAGTGGTACATCTAGTATCTCTACCTTTACATCCCTATCCTCATGCTCAACTCTTCATCATGCCTAGCTAGTCCATGGTCACTCTTGATGTGGCCTCAGTGTTGACCTCATTACTAGTGGCCCCAGTCATCTCCTCCCTTGTGGCTCTCTCACATGCTGAGCCCAATATTTGAGCATTAGTATTAGTGTCACTGGATGAGGTAAGCCCATCTCCCTTGGAACCCATGCCACTGGATGTGGTTCTCTTCACCAAAAATAGTGTTTAACCACCATTGTCCTCTCTATCATTAGTTAAATTATGTCCTAGCTCACCCAAGTAGTCACTATGTGATCGTATCGATGCCACATGATGTCTATACATCTTAATAACTAAAACACTAGCATTTGGGGTATGACTTGTACTATTTGGTCCTCCATCCATCTTTGTACTTGAGATAATCTATCATTAACTACATGGGGTAACCTAGTGATAGGCCTTTTGACACAGTGGGTGCTATGTCATAAGTCAAATAGAAAGGTACCACTACTTATGATTTCTTTAAGTAGTAGGATCTTGGAGGACTAAGTTCTATATGACCTAAACTCTATCATCTAGGTCTAGCTGATACATGATATGTATGGGATGTTCGTTATAGGGTAAAGGACCATGGGATCCATAATATTCCTAACAAATTGAATATATGAGAGGTTTATTATGTACCACATTTTATATATATATATATATATATATATAATTTATGATGTATAAACATAAACATGCTCACTCTCCTGCCTAGTAATATCGTCTCTAGGCCTATAACCCATATGGCTAAGGCTTTCCTCTCTTCTAGACTATTTGGTATCCCTTCGGTCACTTGCGCTCTTACTATAGGTATCCCCAAGATGGCATGGACATACTCTAACATGATAACCACCTATACTATATCCCCATCCACCTCCCATATGAAGGTGTTAGTCAATCATTCCCAACAACTAAGGAACATGACTAACATATCAGTACTGAGGGGGATCCAACATATCTCTATTATCTTACCTAGACCTATGGATCCTAGTCTATCCCTATCTCCATCTAAAAAACTATCTAAAAATTTAGGTAACCATGCCACATCCACATGTCTCCAAAATCTCCATCATCGTTACACACAAGAAACAACAAAGAATGTATCATTTCTTCCATGTCATGTATAGTCATAATACATTATTTATACATTTTTAAAAGAAAAAACAAGACTAAATTACTTTATTTTATTAATTTTAGCTTACTTTTAGCCTTCTCAATCCTTCTTGACCTTAATTGGACATTTTGGGCCATTCTAGCCCTCTTTCAACATTTTGCACACTTTTTATATCATAAGATAAGAATTAATAACAAAGAAGTGTGAGTGAACATCTGCTTATTGACCATTCTAATTGACAAATAAAGCTTAGGGTTCCATAATTTCTTTAGACATATGGATCATCTCTTGTGAAGAAGTCTTTTGGATTCTTAGATAGGTTGTGTAGCCTAGAGTTGATTTATCTTGGTTATGTTTACATACCACAACAATCTCTTGTGAATAACCTTGGCCAAGGTATAGATTGAGGCTTGATGGGTTCATCTTCAAAGTTAATATTCCTATCTTTATTTATCCTTTATAAGATTTGATAGACAATGCATTTATAGTCTTCTCCCATGTATTAGGATTCTATATACATTGATGTGAGTATATGTATTCTAATACATGTTTAGTTTAGTTTGTTTTATTGTTTCTAACCCCTACTTTGTGCCACAAGCTTTGGTGTGCACTAGAATAGTTTTACTTTCTTGTTATTAGAATAGAATGAATAATTTAAACCTTAGGACTCTATTAGGGTTATTGTGTGATTGTATTAGATTTTAAGCTTTGGAACCCTTCCTAACATGATATATTATGACAAGTGATCCCCTAATTGGGTCTAGTGTATCCCCATATTAGTCATGCTCCTACATAACAAGTGTATCCCCAATCAGAAGTGTAGGTATGATATATCTTCTTTGAGATAAGATTGATCTATAAACATGATGCATTTTTGATTTGAAGCTTGCTCAACAAAAGGATGATTGTAATATTGTTTGGATGGTTGATTGGATGCTTCACTAGTGGAAGTCTTCTTAATGAAAATGGAAGTGGTTGGTGTGTTAATCGAACCACCATGAGAATGTGTTTGAAATAATTTTTTTGGATGGACATAGTTTTCAAATGAAGGATAATACTCAATAAGAGTAAACTTGTCATTGATAATAGGTAAATAATTGGTTTTTTGGTATTTTCCTTCTAATAACTTGCAATATTAAAAGGGTTGAGAATCACCTTGTATAATAACTTCCACACCTTCATGAGAAAATTTTAAATATTGGTGTAGGGTGGATGGGATAGCATTCATGGAATATATCCATAGATTTCCAAGAAGTATGTTTTATGGTATATCAAGTTCAAGTACATGAGTGATATTTTCTTTAATAACGAACCCTACCATCAAAGGAAGATAGAGTGTGCCCATAAATTGTAGCTCATTATTATTGTATGCCTTCATAGTAATAATATATGTTTTCAATGCTATTCTTGGATATATTGGGTGTTTTATAAGTTGTAATCTACATATATTTAATGCCAAACCATTGTATTTAAAAACCCTCTTTACTTTTTGCCTAGAGATAATAACTATTGACCAAATTTGAATTTTAGGTCAAATTGGGACACCCCTAGGTAAAAACTTGGTATTTAGGTGTTTTACAGGGTATATAATTATGTCATAAGGTGTTTTATAGGATAATTGATTTCATTTAATGCTATACTAGCCTTAGTCATTAATTATTTTAGTCTTTATACCATTTAGGGTCATTTTGAGGCCAAAAAGGGGCATTTAATGAGTTTTATAGATTTACTAGGAAGTGTGAAGGTTTAATAACATGATTTCATGTCCCGTGTGTCCTTAGAGGTCTTAATTAATTTACATAATTAAAAAGTGATAGGTTCATCAAAATAAAGGGTAGTTTTCTTGAGGAAGAGAAGAAGTTTGACACTTGTACGACTCTTTGGGAAGTGTGCCACATGGGAAAGGATCATGGAACATCCATTCATCTTCCCCACACACATATAAAAAATTTATTTTCTCTAGAGGAGACATTTTTTTCCCAAAACTATTCTACTCCATCTTTATTTTCCTAGACATGTAGAAGTGACCTTCAGGTTTTTGCTTAGTAAGATAACTGAGAAGGTTTCAAGTCAAATGATTTTATGAGGTTAATTACAATAATATACCTTCATTTACATATAATAAGTTTTAATAATGGTGGCTTTTGCTTCATAAACCATCCTCCTAAAGTTGATTGTACTTTTTTGCTTGCTAATATGTGTACCCTACAAATTTTGCTCTTGTTTGGGAATGTCAATATAATTCACTTTTTGAGATTGGTTCCATAGTATTTTGACTCCCTTCTCTATTTTTTATCAATTATTTGTTTCACATTTGGAGTTGATTTGATGAGCCAAATAACTCAGTTTGCAAGGAGGAGTGAAGGAGTGGAGTTGTAGTCATTTTTTCCAATTGTTTGGGTTTTCATCTATTCTATGGTTTCAAGGGAAGGGAAGTGATGTATTATTTACCATATATTCATTTTTAATTTGAAAACCAACTCCAAGGAGCCACTTCAAGATCCAATAAATCAAGTGAATGCACAAAATAACTATCTACAATAGTTGTATGGCTTGCCATTAGTTGAAGGAACATGAAAAACATGTTTAAACCTTATCTAAGGTTTGAAGAGTCAAAAAATTATTGTTAATCATCTTGAAGAATTTTTAAGTAGGTTGGATCAAATATATAATCAAAAAATTGTCTTAGAACAAACTTATGACATTTTGAGATAATTTCCCAAAACTGTCAAAACAAAGGTCCATGCCCTTTTTAGGGTGCCCTTATACAGTGTTGCTTTGGTATCTAGAACCTATAAATGAATTTTTTTTCAATATTATACATAATAATATCATGTTTCAAAATAATATAGGTGTAGAGGTTGAGGAAGGTGGTTTTCTTAAGCACTCAAGTTGTTCACCAGGACACTGAAATCACTTAGTGCTATCTACAACCAATAAAAGACTTATAAAGCATTGAAAGCATAATTAAGGTTTTGAGGTATTTATGAACTATCTAGTTAGTTTAGGTAAAACATCCAATCCACCATCAATTAATTATATATCAATAAGAAAAGACATTATAATCCTAAATGAGACCCAAAATAACACCTACAACCAATATACATAGTTGTAGATGAAGGAGATACATTGAATACTTAAGGTGAGTTGAAGGTCTTATGGATAAATTTTTTGATTTTTTAAAAAGTGAATGTGAGTCCAAAATTATTTTAATATCTCAAATGGATAATAAGATAAGTGTGAAGACAAACTTTCATCCAAAAAACTTGTTACATACACCTACAACCAAGCCTAAAGGAAGAAGACACAACCTTGATTATCATAAGTGAAGAAGAAAGCCTAAAGCATGTTTTGAGTAAGTATAAGCATGAAAATTTATTTAATAATGGAATAGGCATCATTTATATATTTATGACACTTTAAAACCCTACTTTCACAAAGGGTGGTGAACCATGTCTGTATAGGTTGCCCAAAATGTCCACCTACAACAGAATAGGTAGACAGTGAACTGAGCTTAGTGTTCTAGTGGTATTAGAGCCTTTTAAGTTGAATAATTATATGAGTATATTCATAGTGATAATAATTATTCTAATGGAGTATTAAAACAACATGACCAGGTGTTCATTTAAAGGAAAAAATCATCTATAGATAGGGGTACTATTTGGAGGGAAATACAATTAGGTAGAGAGATAAAGCTTAACACTTAAGGCTATTTTTACATTGACCTAAGGTGAAAAAGTGAATCTAAAATATTTTAAATAGAATATAATGGAAGTTTAATAGGTTTTTAACACTCTTTTTATGCTAAATCAAACAAATCATACCTATAGGCTCAGTCCAAAGTAGGGTATCTCAATCTAGTAGTTAATGATTTAGTCAAATAGTTTGATGATGTTTTAGCCTATCAGAGTGAATCTAAGGTCAATGTAGGGGATAGATGATTCTCATGTTTCATTTGATGAATTTTAACATCATGATCTATCTCAATTATATCTCATAATCACCTATATGTGTGATGCTTTGAGAAAACATAATCAAGATTCAAAAGGTAACCTTAGGAGTTCAAGTGTGTGAAGAGTTCATGAGAGGTTAGAGGGATAAGTGGAGAATATAAAAATTTAATTATGGTAATATTGGAATAATATGATCCTTAATACAATGTAAAACAATCATGTATAATATCCCAATCAAGAAAACTTAGTCCACTCCTTGAAACCCTACATAGTGTATTTTCTAACAAGTCTATTTTGGGTTTTTAAGGATTTGAAGGGTCAGATGATGTCATCAAAAGATATAATTTTGTAGAGGGAATATATAAGACCTATATAATCTCAAAAAATGGTCAATATTGTTTTATTAAATATGGGATTTCCCTCTATTTTGTCTCAGATAGAGGGTACTCCCTTATGAGGTCAAATTGGCAGATTTGGAGAAAGGTAGTAAGTAGATGGTCTTAGGAGATTTTTAGATATTTTCAAAAGATGTGATAAGCTGAAAAACATATAAACAAACATGAAGAACACATAACTAAATGAGTTATAATAGCATAGGATGATCTAAAACCCAAGGTTATATTTAGGCCTGGTGGACAAGATTTAGGCCTAGAAGCTACAACTTACACTCCAGCTTTGGAAAAGCTTTATAGACTATTGAAACATGTGTATGGGATTACTAAATGCGTGTTTGAGCCATTTTAAGGTTGATAAAACCATATAAATCATTTTTTTTAATCTTAGGCCAACTCAAACCTACAAAGAAGGTGAAAAGAGCTTGATTGGTCAAATTTCAATGCTCATATCTTTCATGAGGCATTACATGGAGGCCAAAGGAGTTTGGGAAAGTTAGTAGGGGTCATTAACACCAAATTAGTGGAATTTTTCTAATAATATAATTTCATAACTTTATGAACAAACCTTAAGAGGTTAAATAGGTCTAAAACCCTAGCAAGTGACCAATTAATGAAAATGGAGTTGGACATTTAATATAATTGCATAGTTTGGCCATGAAACCTATTGTATTTTGTAGAGGACTCACTTAGGATCCATCCCATGATTTTTAGTATATGGACCTATACATATGGGGTTATATAATGATTCTAAGGATGAAACCAAATTTTGGAGGAATATATATACTTTTAATAATTCCCTATGGTCATTTCATGCCTTGAAAAAACTTCTAAGTATGAAAATAGGAGTTCTCATCTCAACCAGTCAAAACTGACATAGTGGACAAGCTAGTGATAAGGGTGGAGATATTTAGGTGAGGTGATTTTAAAGAATGCCTAATGCTTATAGGGCCATGTATGGTCTTAAAAGGTGTCATCCACTCCCTCCCATAATTTTTTATGAGAAAATGATTCCAATTTTGAGGCCAATTGTGTAACATGCATGGAAGAAGAGTTTTCTAGACTGCAAATGATGATAACTATTATCCTTCATCCCAACCATCAAACCTATCCCTAATCAATTATGTAATGATCAAATAGGGCTAATCATGGAGGCAATTTTTATGAGCTAGTTAAGGGAATTTTATGCCACTTTGCATGAGTTTGATGACTTGTATGGACATTTAGGCTTCCTGACCTTCCATTTTTCATCCAATATCCTCTTCTCATGTAAAATTAACTGATTTTATTAGCTTGACAAGTGTCCTTATGACCCTTTAACTTCTCTCTTCTCTCTCTCTCAAGTTCTATAAAAACTAACATTTTTGGATATTATAACTTATGCTCCACCTGAGTATGGTAAAGCCCTGATCAAATTAATATCACTTGATTAATAATACTATTTATTTTTACTCTTTCATGACTATTCATAGTGTGTTTAATTTTATGATGAATCTTGTCTATTGAAAACTATAGATTCCTTAGCATGTTGTTTCATTCTTTCACATATTTGTAGCCTCTTCTTACAAGGCATGTGAAGTGTTCTAGGAGATGTCTAGGTTTGAGTGAGTTATTATATTCACTAGTGACATTCAAGTCCCCTTGTCTAGTCCTCCTAGCCTAAGGAATTCATCCATAACCTCATAATATAACATTGATGTGAGAATACATATATTGAAGAAGTGTATGTTCAATTTATCCTTTGTTATCATGTGTAACATGCTATTGGTTGGAATTCATCATGTTATTTGGTGTATAAACTCCCTTATAATAGCTTTCTTTTAGTTATATCTCTCCTTTTTCACCCCCAAAGTTTAGGTGTAGCTACAATCCAAAGTGGTACATCTAGGGAGCTAACCCTATTTAGAGATTCACCTCATCCTTACACTACCCACAAGTCTATATGTGTTTCCGTTGTGCTACTTGTATGAGAAGATATTTTCCATCTCATTAAAGGGTGAAAATAAAAGTGAAAATATTTTTTGACACACTTAGTGGAACTCTTGGTCCAAGAGGTTGAGATATTTTTGGTCTTATCTCTCAAAAATCATCCTTTGGAGGCATCTATCAAAGCATCAATGGTGACTCTAAAGAGATATCAGCTGGTTAAGTATCCCAAGTTATCCTTTGAAGATTTTTGGTAACATTTTCCTTTGTGTTCTTTCTTTCAATTAAGTTTTATGGCTAATTTTGGTGTTGAACACTATTTTACACAAGTTGGTGAGACTTTTCAATCTTGTGTCATTCTCTATCAATCTGAATAAGTTATTAATTATCCTTGTCATGACGTGTACTATAATTTTCATGAAGTGCACTATCCTTGTCATGAAGTGTATTAGTCCTATGGCCAACATCCTCAATGTATTTTTCCCCCTAGTCAACCTAAACACCTCTCAAGTCAATCCATTTCCACCTTCAATAAAAATATTTTGGACTATGATAAGTACATGTTGGATCTTGACACACAAAGAGGATATAGTATAGAGGTTCCTAATAATGTCATTCATAATGTGAGATAAGCATTAGAGTTGGTCAAAAGAGAGTAGGTACCTATTAAGAGAGCCATTTGGAAAAGGTTCACAAGTGAGATGATTGATGTGAGTGGCTTAGTTTCTCCCCTAGAGAAGAGGCTAGGATTTCATGAAAGGAAACCTCACCAAACCTATCAGCCTTCATATCCACTTCTCCAAGTTTCCTATTAGCCATATTTAATCTCTACTCATGATCCCAATAAAGGATATCAAAGTCAACCTTTCCACAATCAGTTGGAAGAGAGAGTTGAAAGGAGAAACCTTTCTTTTGAAGCTAATCTTGATAGGTAAATTGAGTTTGCTAATATGCATATGAAATATTACATGTTGGTATAAAAGTAAGTGGATTTAAATCTCTCATTTCCCACTCACATTTCATTCCCACCACCTAAAAAATAAACTCATAATACCAATATATTAAGTTAGAACAAGATAGTAGAGTAATGGGGAAAGAAAGAGGAGAAAACTCTTGATAAAGAGTGTGAAGTTTAGAAGGAGCTTTATCCTATAAAAACCCCTCCCACCCTTCCTCAAGAAAATTATTGTCCTCTATATGAGCCCTCTTTTACTCCTTTTCCTCATGATGATGCTTATGAACTTCAATAGAGACTTTTCCAAGAGAATATAGCCAAGTAAATTGAAGAGTTAGAGGCAAAGATGAAATTTCTAAGTCAAGGTGAGATGGAAGGTTTAGACCCAAAAGAAGATCCTATGCCTAAACACACCACATCTACCCTTACTCAAGATCTTCCAAAAGATCCCCCTACATTTCATTCTCAATGTGATTTTGAGTTCTATGTGCCATCTCCACCAGCTAGTTCATCTTATCCTCACCCCATCATCCTTTATCTTGATATATTTATGGTATGGGAACCCAAATAATATTAGTTTGTTAATAAGTAAAGAGAAATCTTGCTTGAATACTACATACCTCCTTGGCAGCCTCATTGGGATAGGTCACATGAATTCAAGATGCCTAGTATTGGCATCACCATGAAAGAGAAAGAGAAAGAGAAGGAATATCTTGCAACCCTTGAAGAAGACTCTACATCTGATCAAAAAGTTATGGATAATAACCTCTAACATGAATATGAAAGTGTTATTATGGATGGATAGCAATTTAAAGTCACCCCAAAAGAGGTGTTAGTCCTAGAATAATCTCTTGAGACCAAGGTGAAAGTTGTTTTTATTGAAGATGATCCAATAGCTCAGCCTAATATTGAAACACTATCAAATGCATTGGAACTTGAAGAACACTATCTTGATGACATCATACTTCAAGAACATAATATTGAAGAGGTAGTGGTTCAAGATGATAAGGAGGATAAGAATGTTTGGCAAATGCAAATGGATTTATTTCAAGTGTTTGAAGAGTTTTTCCAAGTTGAGAATCAAGTACATGGAAAGGTGAATAAGGAGGCTTACATGGAGAATAATGACCAAGATTGGGAATAATATGAAAATTTACTTTTTGATCTAAAAGAAATTACAGCTGAAAGGAAGCCCAATCTTATTAAGAGCACTATGGAAGTCAAAAAGGAGGATACCTTCATTAGTTCTTCCATCACTTTGTAAGATGTCATGGATGGTCAAGGACAAGTTCTTAATTAAACTTTGGATGACTTATTTGAAATAATGCTATACTCCTCTTCAATGAGGCTATGATCTGGTCAAAGATGGAGAAGGAAACTTTGGCACTCAAGTACGTATGCAAAGGAAAAGTAATCTTTCAAATCTATATTTTTAAGAAGCATATACATTTCATGATAATATGTTTTAAATCATCAAGATGGGATATCATCCTCTCAATCATTTGGAAGAGATATATCATCTCTTGAAGGATAAAACAAGCTCCTATTATCCTCAATCTTCTAAGGAATAAGAAACCAATCCTCTTGAATCTATTCCTACAAAGAATATCTAATTTAAACATGAGATGAAAAGTAAGAAGTAGTATGAAGTATGTGAACATGTTTAAAAGGAGTATATCTACATTGGAAAACTATTTAAAGATGATCTACTTGAGGGTAGATCAAGTGAAGTGCCAAGGAATAGGTTTGATCCATAGAGCATCCAATCTAAGGAGAAATATTCTTGTCACTATGTTTCATCTCAACATGAATATGATTCAATATTTTTTCCTTTTGATCTTGGAAAGGAGGTATGCTTAGTCTCTAGTTGTTCATAATAGTGCCTTGAACACATGTGTGTGTGTGTATCTTGTTAGTTTATTTCCTTGTTTTGTGTGTGTCTTTGGTTGGTGTGATTGAGGTAATTAGTGGTCTTGTCTTAATGGTCAATGTTCAAAGGTTTCCTTGTTTGTATCAGAATTAAAATGACTCACTAATCCTAATGGACTGATAAGGCTATTGGTCTAATTAGCATAGTAGGCATGCTACCCCTATGAGTCACCAATTTGTTGACCAAATTTGACTTTTAGGTCAAATTAGCACACCCCTAGGTAAAAACGTGGTATTTAGGTGTTTTATGGGGTATAAAATTATGTCACAAGGTGTTTTATAGGTTAATTTATGTCATTTAATGTTATACTAGCCTTAGTCATTAGTTATTTTAGCCCATATATCATTTTGGGTCATTTTGAGGTCAAAAAGGGGAATTTAATGAGTTATACATATTTATTGGTAAGTGTGAAGGTTATAAAACATTATGTCACATACCATGTGTATTTATAGACCATAATTAACTAACATAACTAAAAAGTGGCAGGTTCACTAGAAGAAAGGGTAGTTTTTTTAGGAAAAGAAGAAGTTTGACACTTGTATAGCTCCTTGGGAAGTGTGCCACATGGGATAGGATAATTTAACATCCCTTAATATTATCCACATGCATATCAACATTTTATTTTCTCTGTAAGTCCATTTTTTTCACAAAACCATTATGATCCATCTTTGCTTTCCTAAACATGTAAAAGTGACCTTCAAGTTTTTGCTTAATATAGATAGTTAAGAAGGCTTCAATTCAAATGATTTTGGGAGGTTATATTAAACTCAGATATATTAATTTAAATATAATTATTTTTAATAATGGTGGCCTTTGCTTCATGAACCATCCTCATGAAGTTGATTGTATGCTTATGCTTGCTAATCTATGCACCTTGCAAGTTTTGCTCTTGTTTGGGAAATTACATAAAATTCATTTACTAAAATTAGTTCCAAATGATGTTGACTCATTTATATCATGTTATCCATGATTTTTTTCACATTTTGAGTTTATTTGATGAGCCAACTAACTTAGTTTACAAGGAGGAGTTAAGGAGTGGAGTTGTGTCTTTTTTCCAATTACTTGAGGTTTATTTTGTTTTATGGTTCCAAAAGGAAGGAAAGTGATGTATTAACTACCATATATGTGTTTTATTCATATATAATTCCAAATACAACTCTAATGATCCACTTTAAGATCTGATAGAGCAAGTGAATACACAAAATAATTATCTACAATAGTTGTACGGTCTACCATTAGTTGAAGGAGCATGTAAAACATGTTTGAACATTATCTAAGGTTTGAAGAGTCAAAAAATGCTTGGTAATAATATTTAATAATTTTTAATTAGGTTGGAGTAACTAGATAAGAAAAAATATATCTTAGAGCAAACCAGTGACATTTTTAGACAATTTCCCAAAACTATCAAAACAAAGGTCTAGACCCTTTTTTGGGTGCCCTTATACAATGTTGTTTTGGTCTCTAGAACCTATAAATGGATTATTGTTAAATATTATACATATTCCTATCATGTTGTAAAATAATATAGGTTTATAGGTTGAGGAAGGTGGTTTTATTAAGAACTCAAGTTGTTCTCTGGGACACTAAAATCACTTAGTGCTATCTACAACCAATAGAAGACTTATCAAGCATTGAAAGCATACAGAAGGTTTCGAGGTATTTATAAAGTATCTAATTTTTTTAGGTAAAAACTCCACTCCACCATTATTTCATAATCAATCAAGACAAAAAATAAACACTAATACTAAATGAGACCAAAAATAACACCTATAGCCAATATACATAATTGTAGATGAAGAAGGGAATGCATTGAATAGTCAAGGTGAGTTGGAGGTCTTGTGGATACAATTTTTGATTTTGTTTAAAATTAAGGTGAGTCCAAAATTGTTTTAAGAGATAAAATGGATAATAATATAATATTTAAGCCAAATTTTCATCCAAAAAACTTGTTACATACACCTACAACAAAGCCTAATGGAGGAAGACACGGCCTTGTAAATCACAAGTAAAGAAGAAGGCCTAAAGCATGTTTTTAGGAAGTATAAGAATTAAAAATGATTAAGGAATGGAATATAAATCATGGATATATTTATGACACTTCATCACCCTAATTTAACAAAGGGAGGTGAACCCTATATGTACAAGTTTCCCAAAATGTCCACCTATAGCAAAATAGGCAGATAGTGAACTGAGCTTGGTGTTCTAGTGGTATTAGATCCTTTTAAGGTGAATTATTATATGAGTATCTACCTAGTGACTTTTATGCTTATAATATATTATTAAAACAACATGATTAGGTGCTCATTTAAAGGGAATAGTCACCTACAAATAAGGGTACTATTAAGAGGGAAACATAGTCAGGTAGAGAGATAAAGCTTGGCACCTAAGGCTGTATTGTATTGACGTAAGGTGATAAAGTGAATACAAACTAGTTAAAATAGAATATAATGGAAGTTTAATAGGTTTTTTACACTCTTTTGAAGCTAAATCATACCTACAAGCTTAGTTTAAAGCAAGGTGTCTCAGTCTAGTAGTTAATGACTTAGTCAAAGGGTTTGATGTTGTTTTAGACTATTAGAGTGAATCTAAGGTCAGTTTAGGGGATAAATGATTCTAATGTTTCATGAGAGTAATTTTAACATCATGACCAAGCTCATTTATATCTCATTAGCACCTATAGGTGTGATGCTTTGAGAAAACACAATCAAGAATTAGAAGGCAGTTTTAGGAGTTCAAGTGTGTGAGGAATTAATGAGAGGTAAGAAGGATAAGTGGAGATTGTAATAATTTAATTATGGTAATATTGGCCTAATATGATCCTTCATATAAATGAAAATAAGCATGTAGAAGATCCTAATCAAGAAAACTCAGTCCACTCCTTGAAACCATACATAGTCTATTTTCTAACAAGTCTATTTTAGTTTTTCAAGAATTTGAAGGGTTAGATGATGTCATAAAAGGATATAATTTTTTATAGGGAATATATAAGACCTATATAAGCTCTTAAAATGGTCAATATTGTCTAAGGAAATAGGGGATTTCCCTCTATTTTTTCTCTGATAGAGGGCACTCCCTTATGAGGTCAAATTGGTAGATTTGGAGAAGGGTTGTAAGTAGATGGTATTAAGATATTTTTATATATTTATAGAAGATGTGATAAGATAAGGAACATATAAATTAACATTAAAAACACATAACTTAAGGAGGGAGCCTAGCAGGATGATCTAAAACCCAAGGTTACATTTAGGTCTAGTGGATAAGATTTAGGCTTAGAAGCCAGATGAGGGGTCAACTTACACTCTAGCTTTGGGAAATGTTTATATACTATTAGAAAATTTTTATGGGATTAATACAGGTGTGTTTGAGCCATTGGAAGGTAGAGAAAATAAATCCATTTTTTGAATCTTAGGCCAACTCAAACCTACAAAGAAGGTGAAAAGAGCTTGATTGGTCAAATTTTGATGCTCATATCTTTCATGAGGAAAATGCATGGAGGAAATAAGAGTATGTGATAGTTATTAGGGGTAATAAAAAACAAATTATTGTAATTTTTCTGTAGATCCAACATCATAACTTTATGAATGAAACTTTAGATGTCAAATAGGTCTGAAACCCTTGAAAACCCTTGCAAATGACCAGTTTGTGAAAATGGAGTTGGATAGATGATCTAATGGCATATTTTAGACATTATTTTTTTTTAATTTGTAGAGGACTCACTTAAGCTCCCTCCCATGCCGGACCTGTACAGTTGAGGTAAGAAATATGCTAGTTTTAACAATTTTTGATGTTTTAAAGGTTATATAAGGAGTCTAAGGTTGAAAAAAACTTTGGGAGAAATATATATACTTTTAATAACTCCCTATATTCATTTAATCCCTTTAATAAACTTATAATTATGCAAATATGAGCTCTCATCTCAACCTATCAAAATTGGTATAGTGGATAAACTAGCGAGAAGGGTGGAGATCTTCAAATGAGGTGATTTTAAAGAATGCCTAATGTTTATAAGGAAATGGAGGGTATTTAAAGGTGTCATCCACTCCCTCCCATTGATTTTCATGAGAAACTAATGCTAATTTTGAGGCCAAGTTTGTAGGGTGCATGGAAGAAGAGTTTTCTAGACTGCAGATGATGATAGCTCCTTTCCAAATGATTTCAGAGGACCAAGCCTATAACCAATTCATGGAGAGGCATGCATAAAACCCTTAACCTTAAAATATACCATTAGACATATCCATAATTCTTTATGGTATGTTCAAATAGGTCTAATCATGAAGGTATTTTTTAAAACCAACTAAGGGAATTTCATGCCACTTTTTAAGAGCTTGATGACTTGTTCTCATGCACAATTAACTTATTCTCTTATCTTGGAAAGTTTCCTTATGACCCTTGAACTTCTCTCTTATTCTCTGTCTCTCAAGTTATATAAGAACTAGCCTCTTTGGCTATTATAACTTATTCTCAACCTAAGTATGGTGAATCCCTACTCAAATACTTACCATTTTATCAATAATACTAATTATTTTTAACTCTTTCATGACTATTCATATTGTGTTCAATTGGATGATGAATCTTACTTAGTGAAAACTATGGATTCCTTAGCATGTTTTTTCATTCTTTCACCTATTTGCAACCTCTTCTTCCATGGCATGTGAAGTGTTCTAGGATATGTCTAGGTTTGAGTGAGTTATTCTATTCAATAGTGTTATTCAAGGCCCCTTGTATTTTCCTACTAGCCTAAGGTATTCATCCATAACCTCATAATGTAACATTGATGTGAGAAGACATAGATTGAAGAAGTGTATGTTTAGTTTGTCCTTTGTTCTCATGTCTAACATGCTATTGGCTGGAAGTCATCATGTTATTTGGTGTATAAACTCCATTATAATAGTTTTCTTCTAGTTATCTCTCTCCCTTTTTACCCTCAAATTTTAGGTGTAGTTGTAATCCAAAGTGGTACATTAAGGGAGCTAGCCCTATCTAGAGATTTACCTCATCCTTAGGTTGCCCAAAAGTCTGGAGGTGTTTCTATTGTGCCACTTGGATGAGGATGTCTTTGTCATCTCCTAAAAGTGTAAAAATCCAAGTGAAAATAATAACATTTATGTATAATCAAATATTGTGATCCAACCCTAAAGGAGAGACATCATAATGATCAAACATTACTTGATTATTAGTTAACAAAAAGCCTATTAATGCTTGGAAGTTTTTACTGTTGATGTTTTGAGGCATGATTGACTCTTTGAGGACTTTGTACAATATATATTTATATATAGGAGATGTCTTGAAAAGGTCTAATATAGATTTTTTTTTCTTGTGTCTTCTCAAGATGGTTGATAATTTTGTACTTGCATTCAACATTGGAGGATTATATACTTGGAATAGTAATAATTTCATGATTCACTCTTAGGATGGAAAAGTAATGGCATTGACATGGTTTTTCATAAAATAGACATTATTGACTATAGAATCAAAAGGATGAATTTCCTGAATAACATTATTAGCTTATAACTATTCTTATTTTTTGTTTCCTTTTCCCTACTCATGATTAGGGAATGGATATTGATATATCCACATTTTTTGGTTGTTAGATGTATTGGATGTTTTATTTTCAATCGCTATGTCTCCTCTATCAATTAGGTCTTGAACATAGTGTTTGAGGTGCATACAACTAGTAGAATAATGTCCTTTGATCCTATGATATCCAAAATACTCATCTTCTCTATACCAATAAATTTTAGGAAACTTTTCATTGAAAGGCTTTGTTTTATGCCAAGTGATCATGTTAGCATGGGCCAAATTTTGAAAACCTTTTTCATAAGTTTTACCCAATTAAGTAAATTTATGCTTAAGTGTTCCTTATCTAGGTTGTCCACCAGGAATAGTTAGATTCTTAATAGGTTGGGTGTAGGTTTATGTTTGATTTTTAGGATTTTGAATTTGTTTTACATTAGTCACACCATCTCAAACAAGGTTCTTATTATTTGATAATAATTTTTGTTTTTCTATTAGATTAGAAGAATTATTGTCTAGTTTAAATTTTTTGATCAAACCTCTATTAATTAATGTTTTCTCTACTTGAACTCCCTTTTCAATGATTTCATCAAACAATCTTGGGAAAAGGGGTAATAAATGATGCCCCAAGTTCAAATTTAAATTGTTGATGAATATGTACACACATTTGATTTTAGGAAATGACCATGTGAAATGACTTACCATTGCTCACCATATTTGTAGGAAGGAAGTAAATGTTTTTCCATTGTAATATTTGGTATCGTGTAAATCTAAAGTGGTCAAATATTTTTTGATGTTATAATAAAATTGGCACACAAATTTATCAGATAATTCCTCAAAGGTAAAGATAGATCCTTTTAGAAGGCATGAAAACCATTCTAGGGTTTGACCCTCGAGACTTCATGATAATAATCACATGTATTTATTGTTATAATCATGTTTGTACATGCATGATATGAGTTAGTTAAATATTATTTGGGATCTCATTTACATTTGTATTAATTTAATTTAATTAATTCAAATTATTTTAGAAAATATGTCATCATTATACTTAAATCGTAAGGATATAAATAAATTTCCTAAAATATAAACTATTTTGCCTATTTTATGTTTTAGAACTCTTGTATAAGATATGGAGATAATTAGTTTATTTGACTTATTTTATTATGTAAGTTGGAAGGTTTACTAATGAATTGGTTTGTGTTAGTTTAGTTTTGTGTAATTTCATTAGGTTATTAGTTAAAATTATTTGGAGGTTGGTTGGTAGAGTTAATGTTTTTAAGATTTGAAAAAGGATTAAAATTAGTGTTATAACCAAGGTTCATTGTGTTTGGATTAGCATTGAAACCAAGGTTGGTTGGATTTGGATTAGTATGAGAATCAAGTTTGTTTGGTTTGTATTAGGGTTTAAACCAAGGTTTAGATTATTTATAAAGTTTATGTTTGGATTTGGTTGACTTGGGTTTGTGTTAAAGTTTGAGTTTGTTGATGGAGGATTTGAATTGTTGTTGTAACCAAAGTCAGATTGGTTGAACAAGTTGGGATTAAATTCTTGTGGACGTATGTTATAGTTTAGGTTGGATGGGTTAGATCCTAGGTTTGAATTAGAATTAACTTGGTTTGGTTTAAGTGGATTTTCGTTTGGGTTGTACTGATTTTGGTTAAATTTATAGTTCATATATTTTTTGAATTATTGAACTTAAGGTTTAAATCAAAGTTAATATTATTTGAATTAGTTAGGTTTTGATTTAAATATGTGTTAAGATTTGGGTTAGAGTTAAATGAAGGGTTTGGATTGGAGTTAACATGAGTTGGATTTGGATTGGGTGGAGCCGATCCAAGAGTATTGGAATGGAAAAATTGATTTGGTGAACCCTTATTTAAATTAGGATTGTTGAGCATAGTAAAGTAATGCTCAAACTAGGATTAGATGGTTGGATTGGTGAGCTAGAGTGATGATTCAAGGTCTTATTTTGATTTTGATTGGTAATAATGGGTGAGCCTTTGAGACTCTCATTAGGGTTGATTTTTGAGTTTGAATGGATTAAAATTTGGATTTATTTGACCATGACCTTGAAATATTAGATGTACATTCATATTATGTGTAGATAAATTAGGATTAGTTAAAATTGAATGCATATTTAACTTTAAATTGATTTATTGTGTGATTGGTGAACTTGAATGAAGATTTAAGTTTTGGTTGGTTGGGTTGATGATTGGTGATTTTGAAAGAATGTTCAAACATGGATTAGTTAGATAAAAAAGTGATGGTAAAATAGGATTAAAATTCAAATTTGTATTATATAAAAGATTTATTGGTTGATGAGATTGTAAGCGTATAATCTCTTTGTTACCATGGGTTACTTGGATTTTTGTAGAAAATTCATGACTTGTTTTGGATGATTCCTCACATAAGATAGATTTACCTTTGACTTGAGAAACATTTGGATCAGGTTATGAGGATATTAAAATGGATTTGGTACCCTATAAATAACCTAGAGAGGTAGATTGATTAAGATTGGAGGGTGAAATTTCTTTACTTGCAATCAAGTATTGCAAGTTCTTAACATAAAATTTAGGTAGGAAATTTATTCCAAATCCAAAGGATTGAATCGAGACTTTTTTCTTCATCAAAATGATATATTTATAAAATAAAGGTTGAGGTTGGATATATATGGGGATACCCTCATCTTGGTAATACCCTCCTTCTTCATCTTCTTGTTTAGTGATTTCATGTATTTTTACATGATGCTCTTGGCCAATGAATTAAAAGGGGTCATTATTGAATGGTTCAACCCTTGAATTTGGGTTTTTAATCATGTTAATTTTCCTATTGATAAGATAAACGACTAGGTAAAAATAAAATGACTCAATGAAATGGAATATTTAAGATAAAAACACTAACCAAAGTGACTAAAAAATCTAATTTTAAGCTAATTACTTTGAGTTTTTTGGAAAAGTTTGATATTATGATGTTTTGATATATTTAAATATAAAAATAACTTCATTTAAAAAAAAGGATATTGGATCACATGTTAAACATAAGGAAACAAAAAATAAAGTCATACTTTAAAAAATTAAATAATTGCACAAAAGGTGGAAAACTAAGATAAAGGTCATGAAGAATGTTTGGGCCTTTCGATGTCACTTACTCATTGGTGATCTGAACCACAAACTAGTATTTCAAGGAAATAAAAATAGAGTATCCTATTGTTCCCATGGCCCATTGATTTTAGTTTTGAGGGTGTGTGGAAGATAAATTCTTGATGTTAATTGCTAACTGATGCACCAAAGTCGAATGATAAATATGATATCTTAGGCTTAAGGTTTGAATAAGATTATCTAAAGGGAGTCATTCACTATAAATTTAGGTACATTGAGGCTAGATATAGAGAACACACACTATCAAGTCTTATCCTAAAGTGCCCAACATAACTATATGGGTTTCATTGTGTTGACAATCAACAATATCATATTTTGAGGCAATTGGTGAAACCCTAGGTATTAGAGCATGAAATATAATCACATCATGATGTTATTAAAAATAAAAAATACTTAGGAAATTAAAATGGTTAGTTATCAATTTATATACCGCACTGGTACATGAGGTTTGGCCTACTACATTGTGGTGAAATCCATGATCAATAAAGGCCGTAGAAAGAATAAAAGTTAGTGCTTGTTTCTAATTTTTAGGTATTTATGATAACCAAATTTTGTACCCTTAGATAAAGTTTTTTAAATTTATCTAAATTTAGTTAGACATGGGATTACCCCTTGACTTGTGGGTTCTCTATAATAGGGGTAAACCTCTAGATTGAAGGGATAACTCCCCTTGATGAATCACATAGGCTCACTTTCACTACTCTATCACTTGTTTGTTTGGAAAAGGGAAGAAATAACATAAAATAAACCTAAATATAGTGGTGATGAACCAAAATTTGTTGAAAATTACAACACATTGCACAATACACTAAGACCTGCAAGACAACACGAACATACACACATCCTAGAATGAACCTATTGCATAAATGCTTTGTATAAGGGTAAATCATTATAAGGCTAAGAGGGAAGAATAATTAAAATTTAAAACCCACAAGAGACCCCTAATGAAACCAAATGAAACCAAAAATAGATAAATAACTACATGATGAAAGATAACTAGGACATAAACAAGGTGGTATACATCTACACTTAATAAGATAAACCATTTAGAGATTTATCACTAAATGTAGTCATATAATGAGGTCACAATTAGATATTTTAATAATTATAGATATAAAAAATGAGTAGGGGTTCACAATACCTAGGTGGAGGATACATTTTAAACCAAAATTGGCTCAATATATAGCACAAGTGTGAGAGAAGAGAAGTGTGCGAGAGAAAGAAGGTAGATAAGTGTCATGTAAGTTACAATAATAATAGGAGTTAGGAAAAAAATCAATAGGTTTAGGATGCCATGTTTTTCTCCTCTTCATATTCTATATCTCTCCAAGTGGCATGAGAGGTTGAAATGCATGCTTGAAACCTTGAATAGATTCTTAAAACTATCTTTCTTTTTGACATGCTGAAGGATAAGTGGCCTTATTTATGGTTAGACCAGTTTCTCCTAAATGTTTTATCTACTCTTGAAACCTATCCTCTAAACCCAATATTTTATCCTTAACACATCACCTCTTTCTCTTCCAAGGTGTCTAGAAGGCTCTTCATCTCCTTAGGCCTATTTTACACACAAGTGTCAAAACTTGGTTTTAATTACTCCATCTCATAAAAACTTCATGGTTATCCTATTGAAATCATATTAGACCTAAAAAAATTCATTTTTAGGCCTCAAAATATCCCTAATAGGTCGCTCTCTACCAAATCCTCAATTAGGCCTCATTCCTTGTAGCCTATTTTTTCTATTTTTATCCTTATGTGGGAGTTGTAAATATTATATTAACAAATTGAAGGAATATTATATGACCCTATATCCTCTTACATATCCATGTCAAATTTAATGAGTTTAAGCCATGTGGAAGTCTACTTTTTCTACCTATCTCTTTTACCAATTAGGTCTAATTATGCCTCTAGGCCTAGAAAATGTATTTTGGATCTAAACAAATTTATCACTTGTGAAACCTATGGGAAATGTGTTACTAATTTTACCCATGATGAAAAAAATCTCCATGTTAGGTTTGGATTTTTGGAACATTGTGCTTATATCCAAACCATGAAATGGCCAATAAACAAGCCCTTCATAACCTTGTTTGGACTGCTTTACAAAATGGAGTTTGTTTGGTCACTTCCATAGGTTTCTTAGGAAAGTTATTTATTCTAGGAGATTAAATATGTCCCATATAACATCCTCCAATAATTTAAAGTATCCATCTCTCCAAAATACTTTAAAAACACCAAAACACACACAAAATAAGGCATTTCTATAAATATGTACGACACTCCATACAACTCAAGTACATTCAAATAACATAATTTTAGTTATACATAACATATAAGAGGTTTAAAGATCAATTTATATAATTTGATTTTGTTTTGAAGTCCATCTTTGTAAACTGGTCATTATAGCTCTGTTAGGCAACCTAAAAGTACTTTGGACTCTTAGCGATGATTCATAAAGTTAGACATATGAATCCTCCAAAACAATTCATAAACTTGAAGTATATTAAGTTGGATAAATTCCCATAGGATCAAAAGGTCCCATACAAATCCTCCTGACCATACAAAGCATAGCAAGAGTCTCTCAGGGGAAACAAGGAATTCTAGGGCATCTGAGCAAGTTTGGAGTTTGTAGGTTCTTATCTAAGTTTGTTTTTGGTATCAAATTACCTCAATGAGGCATGTGACATTCATATTTACCTATTTAAATGGGTTTATTAAGAAAACCATTCATAACACTTCTAAAACATGTTACTTTATCAAACTTAGGGTTCTTGAACTAGTTTACCAACCATACCCTAATGGATTGTATGTACCCTATTTTCACTTTTCTCTCTTCTCAATCAGAAATATAGGCTTCATGAAAGGTTTATTTATGTTTATCACTCTCCCTTCAAGGTTATCCAAGGCTAATTAATCTCTACTTGTCTAACCATCACCCGTTTGTTGACTGTCAATTGCACTGATGTTTAGATATGGGTACAGGTTATGATCATGTATGAAGACCTATGTCAGTAGTCATTATGCTCTGAGTATCTTGAGTTTCAAATTTTTTCATGTTATTAATTCATCTAAGAACCATTACTATTGCTCCTAAGACCCTGAATTCCTATCGACTGTAGAGGTTGGTTTTATGTAGTCTTTTCACCATTTTAGGTCTATCTCTTGTGAGTTTAAAACCTTGGAACAAGTCATTGGTTATTAAAAAACCCTACTAAAGGTTCCTAGATATTCATTTACCCTTTCATATTGGATACCATCTACATAATGACTGAAGAAACGTTTGCCTTAAGACCAATCCTCAAAGGTGGTTGTAAGTGTATTCTTATAGTTTTATGCTTCAATTGACATTTGACTTTATGAATTTAGAGTGAAATAATCAAGAGTTTGGATCTACTGGACATTCATCTAACTATCAATGTTTCTTATCTTAGTTACCCTTTTTCTCATACTGGGGTGTTATCCTTAAGTCTATGATTTGTGAAATGAGGCTCTTAAGCTTGTCAAGGCGTTCTGACATTCTTCATTATATTATACTATAGAGGATAATTCATAATTTAGAGAGATTATGGTAATATATCCCATTTTTTAACATTCACCCACCTTACCTAACCAAACTTGAAGCATCTTATTACTCATTGACTCTGCTTATAACTACACACTTCCAAATGGGCCTATAGGTCTTTAACTACCCGTGTTTACTCATTTGGACTAGTTTGTAGATTTGGAATTTTAGGAGCCCTATTTACCCTTCAAACCTTCTTCAAAATATTGAATTACTATTGATATGGTTGAGACCTCATTCAAAACTTTAAACTCTTTATTTCCATTTCCACCAACCTTGCTACTCTTTCAAGACAAACCTTTTAACTGCTAACTATATGTGGATGTTGAAGTGATGTGACTATGTATGGAGATTTGATATCAAGTTAGAATTATATATCCTCAATTACATTAGAAATATATATTTTCCATCTTCTAAATACCACAAAAACACCATTGTCTTAGGTTTTGAAAACCTTGAGTCAGAACTTCAGTCTAATAGGTGACTGTACATATGCCTAGGCCTATCTATTTGTAAAAGGTCTATAGTTTGGGTACTTTGGGAGATTTTATTAAACTTTGAATATTTTTAAAATTATAATATTTGATTGGTGATGTATTATTATCCTCATACAAATCTCTAAAACCTTTATATTTATTGTTTAGTTACATATAGTCTACAAATTACTGTTAAGGAAAATCTGGTTGTGTGTTTGAGTTAGGCCTATCTCCATTGCATTATGATGTCCTACAGTGGATAAACCTTCATCAAGGGAGTTTCTTATTGCCTTTAATATCTAATTAACATTCTCAAGAATGTTTAGCCTCTATGTTCACTATCAATACAATCATGGTCTTGTTAGTGACTATATGGTAACTTTTAAAGTTTTGAAACCTTAAAGAGCACAACATGGTCATTATGACTATAATTAAATTAATATATTTGTACCAAAACATCAAACATGAATAAAAAATCTCAAAGTCATTGAAAAAACACTTTCAAACACTCAACACATCCTATATGCAGAAACACACAAAACACAATCCAAGGTGGTGAATAGAGATATGACTATCTCTTCAAACTTATACCTTCATGTAAATTTTGAAAAGTAATTTAGGAATTAGGAGTATTCAAAGGATTGTTTAAGTCTCATACAAAAAATTTTCTTCTAGAAAAGATTCCACTATTCTACCTAAAAACCTCAAGAAAGACTCTTATCATGGTTGACTAGCAAATTTTAGACCCCTAACTTCTTAGTGATTATTCATAGAGATAAGGAGATTAATCTGAGAATAAATGAACACATTTTTAAAAATAAATTCCCAAAATTTTAGTCTCCCACTTTCTCTCTCTTGGGCATACCATTCAAACCATTTTTGCCTATTTGAGCTTGTGAAGAAGTCGATAGGAGAGATATGATGTTTTTGACTTCTTATGACCTTGTAACTACTATAGAATCACTATTTTGGATCTAAAAACACATAATAATTCTGAAAACCTGAGCTTTATACATATTCTCTCTCCTCCCATGTTGTACTTTCTTGGGAAGCCTTTAAAATTGACTTTTCTTGATGATAACTAACTCTTTATGACTTGAAACTCTTTGGTACGTACCATGAAATATTTTAAGCCTCCTATTGACCTAATTTAAAATTTGATACATTTTTTAAGGCACCAAAAATAACTCTTTTTACCCTATTTAACCTAGAAGACTCAAATAGACAAAAACACATAAAAGATACTTATCTTAATATTTCCAAATTTACATTAATAAATGCTAATAAAGTATTTTGGGCTCAACTAGGACCCCCTAAATTACCTAATGTTCAATAATTTTAATATATGGATCCTATTTTAACCTTGGGGGTCAAAATTAGATAGTAAATTTGTGACTCATAGGGGTAGCATGTTTGTTATGCTAACTAGACCATTAACATTATCCTTCCATTAGGATATGGAGTAAATTGCACTTTGTGACAACAAGATCAAACCTTGACACTTGACCAACAACATAAATTTATTACCTCAAAAAAAAAATTAAGACACAAACAAATGAAAAGAATGGAAGACACACACATGTGCTAATTAGAACTTGGGTAACACAATAAGAACTTAAGAAAACTAGACTATATACAAATTAACCTAAAATAAAATTTATCCTCTTAGATCAAAGGGGAAACTTGCACCATCATTTTCTTTATGAGATGAAGGAGTGCATGAATAAAGTTTACTTTTGATCTTTGGTTTTGATTCTCTCAACTCCTTCATGCTTGTCATTCTCTTTGGCATGATCTTAAATTGAACAGCACTAGCTAAAAACATATCACTTATGAAGGTGAATTAATTTTGTGACTCAAACATCATCTCATGGTACTATTTAAGTACAAATTGACCCAATGATGCTTCATCTAGGCATGATTCACTATCCTTCATGGAATCTTGAATGAGATTAAAATTCTTATCAACTACAAGCTCATCAAGCTCCTCAAAGAGATTTGTATACTCAGCCTCATCTTCATCATTATCCTCAACTTGAATAGCATAAAGTGCATATGTTTAAAATGTCTTAAATTATCCACATATCTCATTGAATATTTTCCATAAATCATACTATTCCATGGAAGTATTAGAAGTTCCATTTTCTATTATATTTTTTGATTCAACCTTTTGATCATACTCATGAATATCAACCAACTCATCTGATGTAATGTCCTTCTCAAGCACCTCCTCTCTTATGTCTTGATCAAGATCTTTGTGAACAAATACAACATGATCTAGATCTTCTCTTTATTTACTTATAAAGGTTGAATTCTCCTTGTATGCACCAAAGGGAGTACTTATAATGAACTCTTCATCATAGATACTTGAGACATCTTCTTGATCAACTACAAATTGAAATTTATATTTTTCACTAATATTCCATAAGATGGGTTCTGATTCAAGAAGGTATGAGGTGGGAGCGTGGTGAAAAAATTCATGGGTTGGAGAGATAGTATGAGGTGTGGTGTATGGCTCATGAATGGGCATGGAGATGGAGGGATTACTCTTTCAATTTGAGGATTTGTAAATGTGAGGTTCTTGAAAGAATTATTGGAAAGAAAGAAGGTTCAAATTTTCCATAAGTGTTCCATTATCTTCATCATCCATCTCATCCTTCTCATAGCCTTCTTGAGACTCTTCAATAGCTACAACTTTATCTTCCACCTTATCAACTAAGTCCTAATCTTTACATTGAAAATATTTATGGATAGACCTCCAAGATGGAAAATCTATAGGTTCTTGAGGAGAAGGTAATGGGGCTTAAAGAAACACAAGGTTTTATTTTTTGACATCAGATTCTTTGTCTTCACTCTCTTCATGTTTCTTTCTTAAAGACTTCACTACTTAGTTCCAAGTTAGAACATTGAAGCTAGTAGTCTCTTTTTAGGATTGAATCAACTTTCCTAGAGTATTCTCTTATATATAATGAATTATTTCATAAGAATCATAAGAAAATTGTTATGGAACACAAAAGGATTCTTGAGGAGGGATAGGTATAGCTTGAGGAAGGTTGCCTCCATGAAGCTTCCTCTTAAGAGATTGGACTTCTTATTCAAGAGTCTTAATCACATATTATTCATATTCTCCTTCATAAGATTCTTCATAAGGATTATAAACAACATCATGATCATATGGATAAGGAATAGGTTGACCATAGGGTTTTCATGGCTCATAGGGCTGATAACAACTTTGATAGGGCTATTGAGGAACATAGTATGGGTCATGACAAGGTTAATAGGGAGGTGTATATTAGGGATTCTCTTCATATCCAGCCATACCAACTTCATTAGTCAAATTAAACATAATATTTTTACCAAATTATTTTACAATAAATACTTGGGCTTCTTATAACTAGTTCATTGCATTCGGAGTCACCATTAGTGTTTTTTTGAATGCTTCCAAAAAGTTGATAGGTAGAAGAACACACCAAAACTCCTTCCACTCTTTTGGACCTTAATTCCCACTGGGTGTGACATAACTATTATGAAAAAAAAAATCATGTTTGGATAAGGTTGTTTATACCTCTCCAAATTTGGTTAAACATGGGATTAACCTTAGACATGTGGGTTGTATATAACAAGGGTAAACCTCTAGATTGAAGGGATAGTTTTCCTTGATGAATCACTTAAGCTCACTTTCACTAATTTATCACTTTATTATTTGTAAAAGGGAAGAAATAACATGAAATAAACCTAACTATAGTGGTGATGTACCAATATTTGTTGATTGTTACCACACATTGCATAATATAGTAAGACCTACATGACAACATGAACATACACACATCATAGAATGAAATTATTACATCAATGATTTATGTAAGGGTAAGGAATTATAGTGCTAAGAGGGAAGAATAATTCCTCTTAAAAACCCATAAGATACCCTTGATGACACCAAATAAAATCATCAATAGAGAATCAATCAATTGAGGCAAGATAAATACAACACAAACAAGGTGATATACATCTACACTTGATAAGATCAACCATTTATAGCTTTATCACTATATGTAGTCATATAATGAGGTAAAAATAATCTAATTTATTGATCATAGGTAGAACAAATAATCAAGGCTTCACCATATCTAGGTGGAGGATACATTTTAAGCCAAAAGAGGCTCAATATATAGCACAAGTGTCAAATAAGAGAATAAGTGTGTAAGAGAGAGAAGGTAGACAAGTATCATGTAAGTTAAAATAATAAGAGGAGTTAGGGAACATATTAAATAGGTCTAAGACACCATGTGTTTTTCCTCTTCAAATTCTCTAGCTCTCAAAGTGGCATGGGAGGTTGAAATGTTACTTGACACCTTGACTAGTGTAGTCATATAAAATGTCCAAATTGGTAGCTTATGTGTGGCTTGTGACAAAAAATATATAGGACCTTCTTGCATTATCTAATGACCCTTCCAGACACCTTTTTACTTATAACAGGTCATCCACAGATTTTTGAGACCTAATTTTAGCTCAGCCATACTCTATTTCCCATGCTAATTCTATCCCCTAGGTCTTGAACCTATAAGTCAAGAGTGTCAGGGTTGGAGTATAGCATTAGACCCTAGGGTATCCCATTTTTGGCACTCTTATCCAATAAAATTTCAATCCCAAATGGCTATTTATTTCTAATTCCTATTCTTCATTATGTCAACCTAGCACAAATACATTTAACCCATGAATAATATATCTCTATAAAATTCCATTTACAGTTCATTTAGAAAGGGTTGGAAAATATTACAAAATAAACAATAATATATGAAAAATAATTGAGTCAAATTTACCTATTCTATGCATACAACTAGCCAATATAGCTATAAGCATATTCGTACCCTCACACCAATCCCTAGCCACCTCAAACACTCTCAGTTTAGCATTTTTGCATCCACACAACACTATTGCACAAAGAAAATAAAGTGGAATAACTACATATGGCTTGATCACTCTTTAGAGTATTGGTATGTAGGTAGCGTGCCCACACAAGGGGTGTGGATACATGTTTAGTGCATCTTACACACACTAACCCCCCTTCTTTCTCAAGTTTTATTCAAGCATAATGAAGGTCTAGGTTTTGATATTAAATTAGATATATATGGAGCTATGTTAATATTTAAGATTCAAAATTTCATAGGTAGGTTCGCACAAAGATAGCAAAAGAAATCCATAAAATGTAGATCTATGTGACTAATTTGGACAATAGCGGTAGGACCTAGACTATAAAATTGGACCCTAAAGTGTCCTATTTTTGGTGCTTCTATCCTTTCACCAAATGAAAGCTAGATCTAGGTTCACAACACTATCCTAGTCTTGTACAGTGAGTTTCAACCCCAGTCTTAATCATTTTAGTCTAGTGTTAAGCTAAGTTACATTTCTCCTTATTTACTGCTATTTTTAGAAAGGTTTAAAAGGCATAGTGAATTATACAAATCAGTACTATATTTATTGTGATATGATGTACTTATTTATTTATTCTATATACTTAACTAAATTAGGAATAAGACTCCAATATTCTCAAAATAGTTAAATCATTTGGTGAACCTGATTTACCTCATTTGTGCAAAAAAACCCTAGAAACCATAGGAAAAATTCCTTCTAATTTTTTCCAGTATTTTTTTTATTTTTCTTGAATATTTATATCAAAATTCTAAATTCAAATTTTTAAATTTACCATAGTAATTTAAAAAATCATTTATTTTAAACACTAGTTGAATTTACTAGGTCCTTTTATGCACAAAAACCCTATTAACTTTAGGGAAATTTTCTTGCCAATTTTAGAAATATTTTTTTGATTTTTCCAATATATTTAAAATAGCAATTCACATTTAATTTTAAAATTTACCTTAGTAATTTCAAAAATAATTTCTTTTAAACCCTAGTTGAATATATTAGGTCCCTTTGTTTTTTTAGTATCACCTTACATCCATTTCAGATTTCACATAAAATTATAAATGGATCTTACTCATTTTAAAATATTTATTTCAAATAATAAACAATTCATACTAGGTCCTATCATGCATATGAATGATGAATTTTACCATATGTTAATACAAAGATTCATTCTTTCCCTTTATTGTTTACTTTTCATAATATGGGATGATATTAAGGAAATTATTGTTAAACATGTTAAGATCCATTTCTTTCAAAGAAATGCTTACGTTTCTTTAATACAAGATTTCATTACATACTTTCTATCTCTCACATGGAAATTTTTTCAAGTTTATCTTGATAAACATATTAGACATATCATGTCATATGTCAAAGTTTTTATGCACTAGAGCAAAATTTCATGCTCTTTATCCCTTTCTTGCTATCTGTCATATGGAAAAAATTTCAAGGTTATATTTCTCAACATATTAGAAATATCATATCACATGTCAAAGCTTTTTATGCATTAGTGCACAATTCCATGTTCTCTATCCCTTGCTTACTATATCTCATTTAGAATGATCTTTATAAACATATTTATATAAAAATTATAAATCCACTTACATTCATTTCATCCCATATACAAGGTTTCCTTACATATGTAGAGGATCTATTGCATAAGATAACAACTAACTATCAAATTTTAATGTCATATCTTATGCACAAGAAATAATTTTATTCTCTTCCTCTCCCCCAAGAGGATGATAACTAATTTCCCTCTCACTATGTCCATGCTATCACCCCTCAAAAATGTGAGGTATCTTATAGCCTATTGTTCTTAATGCATACATATATCCTATACTTTTTTCAAATCTTCTTCAACATATGTGTTTACATGTTCAATCAAAAGAAACTAGGGTTTGCACTTATGAAACTCTAAGGGATCAAATCACTAGTATGATCAAATTAATTTAAGATTTATACACATAAAATCACCTATTCCATAAAAAAATCACAACATTAAAAAATAAAACTATAATATAGAATTCTCAAAGTCATCCTAGTGCCAATCATATATATGCACGTTCACCTAGTCAATTAGTTGCAAGCAATGTTACATATCAAAATAAGAAATCACAACAAAGTAGATCTAAAACTAGTGATTCAAAAAGAATTGAAAAATAAAATAATAGTTTAAGTTAGGTACTAATGGAAATAATTAAATCTAAGTTTATCAAACTACCTCTTCTACATCCAATGAGAAGATCCAGATATTATTATGTATATCATATAATGCATGGGCATCATATAGATTCATGTTTGGCATTAAAAAAACATATATAATATATAATTTCTAATGAGGATCCTATACATGGTAAATTAGTCAAGCAATCCACAGTGACACATGAACATATTCATAAATATTCAAATTCAAGAATCATACAAAAGTGGTTACCAAAGCATAACTCAAAACAATAAAAGGATTAAAAAGCAAAATTAGAGCAATAAGAATTACCACAAGCATAGGTAAAGAATGAAAAGGATGCAAATCCACCTCTCTAAAATAAGGCTCAAATTTCAAAGTAGTCTGGGTTTGGTCAAAAATATCTACAATATTTTGATTATCAAGGTCAAGGGTTGGGCAAGCATGCTCAAGGCATCACTACTCCTATTCTAATAGTTGATAATGTTTGTCACCAAGGTTTCTGATTTATTGAACATCCTAAGGTAAATCATTCATAGACATAATTTATCAAAGGAAAAGATATAGATACAATAAAATTCAACACTAACATTCCATTGGTTCAAAATCAAGATGATAATGATGAGTGGAATAATATAGGTTATCATGATTTATAAGTTATCGACAATAGATCAAAATATTCAGAGTCATATTCATATCCATTCCCTCATGCTTCACAATCATGCACAATTCCTTTGTTTGATATAGGAAAACATGATAGGGAGCCTCTTATGAGACTCATCAGTTAGTATCATTTCTTCTCAATATTTCTTGTACATAGCTTCTTTTTTCTTACTTGTACATATTTTTCTCAGCCTTTTTGTAAAGTCTCCTTATGATTAATTGTACATATCTTATATATAATTTATTTTACATAGTCTCATTATGATTTATTATAAATATTTCATATCAAAAATAAAAATAAATTAAAATATATCAAAAATCTAAAAACATTCACATAATTTAAAAACTCAGAAAAAATTCAATTGTATGCATTATTCATGCTTTACATTTCTACTACCATGCTAGACTTACATTTATTATTTGATGTTATTATTTGTGATTTTATATACATTAAAAATATTCACTTGATCTTTTCGAAGTGTGTGTAGTGGCATCTATATCCTTGATTGGTTCACTCTATCCATTGAAGGGGCATCCTACTTCTACATTTTAGACACACATTGATATATCTACCCATCGAGGGCATATTTTAAATGACTACACCATCTACGTTATGTCATTACTACACCACACACTATAATTTATCATGAAGATGTACATTACTTCCTATCTTACATAGATTATCCTATCAACACTCACTAGTATATAAAACTTGTGTATTTCTTAACATCTACCTAGTTTTGTACTACATGTCTTACATACTTTCACTTATTATTTTGATTAGTTAGATGCATTTATATTTATAGTATATTACATGAATTATTTTATTTATTTATGTAATGTGATTTCATTTCTCAGTTCTTATTTTGTCTTTTGTGTGTGCCTTATGACATTTACCAATGTCTTTTACCTATACTCTTTTATATGCTTGTGGCCCTCATGCTAATCTTGCTTGTTTTCAAGTGTATGTGTATGTGGAATTTTAACATAACTTGTATAATTGATTTCTATTATGAGTGACATGTACCCATGTCCCTTATTTTTTTGGCCCCTTGGACACTCTTATATGCTTCTTGCTTCTTGCCTTCTGTGTTTGTTGCTAGTTTGTTTCTCACTATTTGCAATGCCATGATCTACATCATGCATTTTATTGTTATATTGGATGCCATGATGGACTTCATGATCCATCCCTCCTTAAAAAATAAAAACTAAACTTTATAATTTCAATTCAATACATTTCACATGCTATTACATCATTATCTCTATCTAGGCATACCCCTATTGATCTAACAATCTCTAATATAAACTATGCTATATCTTGAGACATCTTTTCAATTATCATTGCTATATCATATATTTCATAAAATAATACATTTTTAGGGCTCTTTATTTCGAGAGCACTCACTATAGGGTCTTCATTCCTACCCTTAAAAGAGGGGGCAACAAATAAGGGTTTTGTCACAGAGATTAGAGTTCCTACCAGTCAAAACATTAGTTTTTAAAACACTCAAAATAGGTAGAACAGACCATAAAAATAGTGATGATTATAGAATAGTCATATTCAACAAAGGATAATAGTATCAGACATGGATAATAATACTAGATAACAGGGTGTCCTATTTTTGGTGCTCTTGTCCAAAAAACGAAAAACCCCAAATTTTCTAGAAATAGGTAGAAAGGTAAGCTCAACGACAATTTTGTCAGATATAGATCAATTCAGATTTAGTAGTTTTAGTATAGTTTTTATCAAAATTTATAGATATAGGGGGCATCATCCTTGGCATGATGGATATCACTTCTAATTTTAGATTGGGTAGTTGGTATAAATTCTAGATTGGAATCCATGTTACAGACACCAGTGATTGGGGGCAATGTGCACGACACATTGGTCTTATTTTCTTCAAAAGTTTAGTATATTACCTAGGCATTCTCAATATTTGTGTGCCTTATTTTATCTATAAGTGGTTGGTATCATTTATTAGTGTCTTTCATACAAGCCTAACCTCCACATTCTTGAGTAGCTTTCACATAAACCTTATTTCCTATTTTGGAGTGACTTTCATACAAGCCTAATCTCCTCCTATAGTGGCCAAGATTGGCATAGTTTTTAGTACACTTTCAACTATCCATGACACATTTTTAGATTGCATAGCATTCATGGGATTTAATGGCCATATCATAAAACACACATTCATATTAGTATCGATTCATATCTTCACTTAGTGGGAAATGATGGAGCCAAAGGTCTAGCTAACATTTCTATTCCTGATCTACCTACTTAGAGGGATTGGACACATAGTCCAAACATCAATTAACACATGCATGATTACATAGCTTCACTTAGTGGGAAATGATGGAGTCAAAGGGCCAACCTTTGCATTCTTGAGAAACTCTTAGGGAATTAAGAACTCAGCTTCATTCATGATATTAATCTTGGTACATCACTTATCCAACATGCCCAACATTACTAAACAACACAATAGGTTTTGTATTGGTCTACATACCTAGTGAGGTGTATCATTATTTTTTCTTCCTCTCTCTCTCTCTCTCACCCAGCTTTATACATTTTTATTTTAGATATAGAATATCTAGTAATAATTGATATACTCTTTATTTTTATCTTGTATATTTACACTTCATAATGTGCTCTCTATGCACACTCAGCATCACACAACTTCATGAGATGTACCATTGCAGGTAAGTTTAGGTATGCTTTCTAATTTTCCTTTATCCTAGTATTTCACTTATCTACATCACTAGAATAAAGGTGGGGCAAATACAGTTATATAAAATATCCAAATTGGTAGCTTGAGTGTGGCTTATGACACCCAATCCATATGACCTTCTTGCATGCTCTCATAACCCTTCTAGACACTTTTTTTTCTTATAATTGGTCACATGTAGACTTCCAAGACCTAATTATAGCTCAATAATACTATATTTTCCATGTTAATTCTATCCCCCTAGGTCCTAAGCCTATAGGATAGGAACACTAGGGTTGGAATATAGTGCGATACCCTAGGGTGTCATATTTTTGGTGCTCCTATCCAATCACATTTTGAGTCCAAATGACAATTTCCTTCTAATTCTCATTCTTCATTATGTTAGTCTGTCATGAATAAATTTAACCCATGACCAATAGATCTCTATAAAATCCCATTCAAAGTTCATTTAGAAAGGTTTGGCAAATATTTTTAAAAAAGTAATAATATAAGAAAATTCATAAACATAAATTTCCCTATTCTCTGTATGTAGCCAGCCAATACATCTATAAGCATATACAAACCCTCACACTAGTCTCTAGCCACCTCAACCACTCTCAATTTGAAATTTTTGCATTTGCATAACACTATTACACAAAGCACATCAAGTGGGAGAACTGCATATGGCTTGATCCCTCTTTAGAGTATTGGTATGCAGGCAACATGCCTACACAAAGGGTGTGGATACACTTTCCGTGCATCTTACATACACTAACTCCACCCCCCACCCGCACCCCCCCACCATTTCTCAAGTTTTATTCAATCACAATGAAGGTATAGGGTTTGAGATTAAATCATCTCTATCGGGAGCTCTATTGACATTCAGGATTTAAAATTTAATAGACGGGCTTACACAGAGACAATGGACAAAAAATAAAAAACTCACATCTCTATGACTAGTTTGGATAAAAATGATAGAACCTATACTATAATTCGAAACCTTGGAGTGTCCTAGAATTGGTGCTCCTATCATTTCACCAAATGAAGTTGCATTCATCCTTATTTACTACTATTTTTATAAAGGTTTAAAGGGAACAATAAATTATAATAATCAATACTATATTTATTGTGATATTATGTACTCATTTATTTATTCCAAACCCTTAACTAAATTAGGAACAAGAATCCAATATTCCCAAAATAGTTAAATCAAATAGCTTCTTTAAACTCTCTTTCTTCTTGACATGTTGATGAAAAGTAGCCTTATTGATAGTCAAATTAGTTTCTCCTACATGTTTTATCTATTATTGACACCTTTCATCTGACCCCAATAGGTTGTCCTTAACACATCACCTCTTTCTCTTGCAAGGTGTCTAAAAGGCTCTTCATCTCCTTAGGCCTATTTTACACACAAGTATAAATGATTTGTTTAAATTAATCAAGATCATAAAATATTTATTGATGGCATATCAACATCATATTGGACCTAAAAAAATCCATTTTAAGTCCTCAAACTAACCCAATAGGTTGTTTGCTACCAAAAGCCCGAATTAGGCCTAATTCATTATAGCCTTTTTTTTAAATTTTTCTCTTTGTGTGGGATTTGTATGGATTATATTGACACAATGAATGAATATAATATGACCCTATATACTCTTACAATTACATGCCAAATTTATTGAGTTGAATCCAAGTGGGAGTCTACTTTTATTGCTTTCCTTCTACCAATTAGGCCTAGAAAATGGGTTTTGGCTGTAAACTCTTCCTATAATTGTGAAATCTCTAGGACGTGTGTGATTCAATTTATCCATGTAAAATTTAGGTTTTTTTAACATTATGCTTATATCCAAACCATGAAATGGCTAAAAAATAAGCCCTTCACAAGCTTGTTTGGATTGCTTTACAAAATGGAGTTTGTTTGGTCAATTTTAGGGGTTCTTGAGGAAATTTATTGATTTAAAGAGATGAAATATGTCCCAAATGAAATCCTCCAAATATTATAAAGTATCCATCTCTCTAAGATACATATAAAACACCAAAAAACAAACAAAATAAGGCATTTTTAGAAATTTGTATAGTAGTCCATACAGATCAAGTACATGTGAGTATCATCCTTGGAGTCCTCCATAACATTTAAGAGGTTCTAAGAGTAAGTTATGTAATTTGATGTGCTTTTTAATTCCATCTCTACAAATTAGTCATTATAGGTCTCTTAGGAAACTGAAAGTACTTTGGACTCTTAGCGATGATTCATAAATTTGGATGTATGAATCATCCAAATAATTTTAAAAAATTAAATTAAATTAGGGTGGATAACTTCCCCTAGGATCATAAGGTCCCATGAAAATCCTCTTGACTATACCAAGCAAAGCAAGATGGCATATCATGTGGAAATAAGGCATTCTAGGGCAACATAACAAGTTTACATTTTATATGTGATTGTCTGAGTTTGGTTTTGGTATAAAATGACCTAAATGAGTCATGTGAAATTATTATTAAAATATTTCAATGGGTTTATTACCATAACCATTCATAAAACTTCTACAACATGTCACTTGCTCAAACTTAGGGTTCTCGAACTAGTTTTCTAACCATACCGTGATAGACTATATGCACCTTGTTTTCACTTTTATTTCTTCTTAGTCAAGAATTTGAGCTTCATGAAAGGTTTATGTATGTTTATCAATCTCCCCTCATCCAAGGATCATTCAACTCTAATTTTCTAGCCATCACCTCTTTATTGACTGTTAGTTGCATTGATGTTTAGATATGGTTGTAGGTTATGATCAAGTATGAAGACCTTTATTAGTAGTCATTATGCTATGAGTCACTTTTTTTTAAAATTATTTCATGTTATTCATTCATGTAATAACCATTATTATTATGTGAAGACCAATATTGCTCCTAAAACCCTAAATTCCTCTTGACTCTTGAGGTTGGTTCTAGGTAGTGTTTTCACCATTTTAGTTCTGTCTTATGAGTTTAGAACCTTAGAACAAGTCATTATTTATGAAAACCACCCTATTTAAGGTTCATAAATATTCATTGACACTTAATATATAATACCATCTTCATACTTATTGAAGAAACATCTGCCTTAAGACCAATCCTCTAAGGTGGTTGTAAGTATATTCTTATAGTTTTAGGATTCACTTAACATTTGAACTTGTGAATTCAGAGTGAGATCATAAATATTTTGGATATATTGGAAATTCATACAAATATAAATGTTACTTATTTTAGTGACCCTTTTTCTCATACTGAGGTATTGTCCTTAAACCTATGATTTGTGAAATGAGGCTCTTAGGCTAGTCAAGGCCTTTTGAAATTGTTCATTAGATTCCAATGTGGAGGCCAATTCCTCATTTGGAGAGATTAAGGTAATCTATCCAATTTTTAAACATTTTCCCAACTTACCTGATGACACCTTGAAGCATATCATTACTCATTGATTCTGCTTAGAACTACACACTTCTAAATGGGTTTGTAGGTCTTTAACTACTTGTGTTTACTCATTTGGGACTAGTCTATAGATTTGGTGTTTTAGGAGCCTTGTTTACCATTCAAACATTATTAAAACTATTTAATTACTAATGATATGGCTGAGAACTCATTCAAAACTTGAAATTGTGTGATTTCATTTCCACCAAAATTGATACTATTTCAAGGCAAATCTTTTAATTGATGACTATAGGTGAATTTTGAAGTGATGTGAATATGTATGGAGCTTGATATATAATTAGAATTTTTTTCCTCAACGACATGATAAAAATATATTTTCTATCTTTGAAATACTAGATAAACACCATTGTCTTAGGTTTTGAAAACCCTTAGTCAAAACTTCAGTGTAACACGTGACTGTACATATGCCTAGGTTTATCTATTTGTAAAAGGTCTATAGTTTGGGTAATCTTGGATCCTTGATTAAAATTTGAAAATATTAAAACTTATGATATGCCATTGGTGATGTGTGATTATCCTCATACAAAACTTTGAGACCTCTCTATTCATTATTTCTCTACATATAGTCTACAATTGATTGTCAAGTAAAATTTGACTATGTGTGTTTGAGTTAGGCCTACCTCCATTACATTATGAAGTATTAAAATATATAAACCTTCATAAATGGATTTTATTATATCATTAAATCTCCAATTAACCTTCTCAATAATTTTTAGCCTATGTACTTACTATTAATACAGTCAGTCTTATAGGTGATTGTGTGGCAACTTTTGAAGTTTTGAAACCTTGGAGAGAAAAACATGGTCATTAGGAATAAAAGGAAATTAACATTATTGGACCAACACATCAAACTTAGGAACAAATATCAAACTCCTTGAAAAACACTATCAAATGCTCAACACAACCTGTATGTAAAAACACATAGAACACAATCCAAGGTGGTGAATGAAGATATGACTATCTCTTAAGACTTGTAACTTCATGAAAATATTTAAAAATACTTTAGGATGCTTGATATAATTGTTTAAAACTCATACAAACTTTACTATTTATAAAATATTCCACCATTATTCTTGGAAAGCTCAAGAAAGACTCCTATCATGGTTGACTAGCAGATTTTAGACCCCTAACTTCTTAGAATTTTTTCATATAAAATAGATGAATATAAGAAGAAATTCAAAAATTTTGAATCTAACTAAGACTAAAATAAATTCCCAAAGTTTTAGATTCCCACCTTCTCTCTCCTAGTTATAGCATTTAAACGATTTTTACCTATGTGAGCTTGTGAAGGAGTAGATCATAAATGTGACACTAAGGAAAGAGAATACATAAAAATAACTTGGATAACACAAAAGTTATGAAATTTATTTTGATTCTTGAGTATCATCACCAATGTGATGCCAAGAGAAGGGCATACATAATTTCACAACATAAAAAAAATGATGAAATAAAATAGTTAACTCCAATAAACCAAGTATGAGCTAATTATTAGAAATTAAAATGAAAATTAAAATGAAACATTATTAGAAAAAATAAAAATACATTGGTTTTTATTTTAACCTTTTTACAAAATTTATTTGACAAGCATTCTACAAATAATGTTTTAGAGTGTTTTTTTTTATTAGAGTCAAGGAAACCTAGAATAAATTAATAAAAAACCACAATAACAATATAAAAAAAATGCTTTGTTACAAATTCATAGTTAAAAAGTAAAGCAAAAAAGTGAAATTGTCGTTGGTTCGACAAAAAAAATATAGGAAAATACATAGAAACAAATTCATAGTTTAAAAACAATTTCGTAAGTAAACTTATCAAATTCATAAATATAGTTACCTCTTTCATAACTTCAATGATGATTTCACATATGATGACAAGGATTTAACAATGGATGATGATGATTTCATAGCTTATAATAACAATTTAATAGTTTCAATATTATTTCACAATTGACCTGCACAAATATGAAATAAAAAATACATAAAAAATATAAAAAATAGATGGGATGATTTCATAGTTTTTAAATGATTTCACAACTAATGTCAATTTTTTCATAGTTAATTTCAATTATTTTTCAGTTAAAAGTAATGATTTCATTGATAAACTCCCTAAATTTATTATTCACCTAAAATAGAGAGTTATAAAAAACCAAAAACATAGAAGTAGAAATAAAGAAAAAAGATGTTGGGAAGAAGGAAAATAGGAAAAAGATTATAAAAGTAGGGTCAATAATGATTGCATAGTTTTAGGTTAAAATTTTATAGTTAATGTCTTTGAATTTGTAGTTACATAGTAGCAACACATAGCCAAATGGAAAATACCAAAATACAACCTTTAAATTCAAACAACTCTTCCAAGACCAAGATTATATGCATGTGCAGAAGAAAAAACAACAAAAATCATTTGAAAAATGCTTCTAAATGTAATTACGATGAATATGAGATGAAAAAGATAAGGGCATGATCCCACCAAGTGTGCCACAATGTATTTAATAAAATCTAGAAGTGCAAATTAAACTAAGAAATATTAATCTAATCTATCTTAAGCTAAACTAAATATAAAAACAAAATAAACAACAAAAATTTATACCTTAGTTGTTAAAAACTTCTTCCATTACGATGTGAATTTGATTAGCTCACTTTGAAATTTTTTCGATCACTCTTCTAGTGTAAGGTAAAGTTGGTAGAATTTTGATGTAAAAATGTTCTTTGATGTCTTTGATTCACTTTGGATTCTCTTTTGATTTTGATAACACTTCATTATCATAAGTCAAGATGATGAAAGTAATGGATTTCTTTCTTATTTATAGATTTTTGGAGGAAAAATAAAATGGTGGAGGATTATTAGGATCTTTTAAATAATTCAAATAATCTCTAATGGATAATTATTTCTCATCCATGAGGATCATGACCATTTTAAATGGTTAAGAGAAACATGGAGATGGTTAGATGAGTCACCAAAAATAGTTCAAACTATTTGACAACTCAAACGATGACTCAAATGAAGTTGATAAAGTTTTGGTATTGTTTAGGACAAGTCAATATGTGAGGAAGATTAAGGTGTAATATGTTGGGTGAGGTGTAAAATCCATATTTAATAATTAAATTTGGATTAAAAGTGTGCACAATGACTAAATTTGATTTATTTAATTATTTAAGAAGAGGGAAATATCATGAATTATATTTTGAATGTTAGGAAGAATAACTGATAGGTTTTAGGTGAATTTCAACACTAAATATAATTTAGGTGTCTACAAATAGTATCATTGATATTACTATCCATTATCCAACATAATAGTCCATGCCTTCTAAACACTCAAAATTTCAAATCTTTCAAAATGTATGGGTCAACCTATTATGTTTAATTAACCCTTGTATGCTGGTATTGTAAAAATAGGTTCTATAAATATAGGTTAAAGATAAATCATTATCAATATAGTGAATACCAAATAAACACCTAATCAAGTTCATCCAATAAATTTCACAACTGACTTCAACTACCTTATTATTCCCTATTTCTATATCAATCATAGGAGTAATCAAATTACAAGTTTGAAGCATGCAAAGAACAACCCAAGAGAATTTTTTATTAGGTTACAAGATATATCACTACATGAACTCACATATATAATTCTAGATAATTTATCACACACACAACAAAAAATAGGGGAGAACTACATATGTTTGCTGCCCTCTTTGGAATATTGGATATGTAAAAAAATCTCATTAGTAGAGGGTTACTTGTGGCCATCTCAATTTCATGATCCGACTAGCCCATTATTTCAAGGTGACATGACCTAAGAGGAGGGTATAGGGTTTGATCTATATTTTGATATCAAAATCATGTGCATGCGATAAAAACACATAATTTGAAAGGTGAGTGAAAAATCATAAATAACTAGGTGGAAGTTTTAGTCAATAGTAAATATTATTTATAGGATAAATACACTAAATTATAAATAATAGCATTAATGTAAGTGTTCATAGGGAGATGCAAGTGTCCATACTGATAGAAAACTAAAATTTGATAACTAGATTAGAATCAACATACAATTTGTTTTCACACCTACATTACTCATATTTTTTTATGCATCAGTGTATAAATTTTCCTTCATATTATTATTACTATAATATTGAATGTATTAATTTTTGTATTTGGAATATGCTTATATTCAATATTTCTTATAAGAATATTGGTAGAATATCAATTCATTAATTTGCCTAATTTTAAGAGTATCTTACTCCTTTTTTAATTAGTCTAATCTATTTCATATTAGTTATAATTTTTGAAAAGTGTTTAAAACATGGTGAACCTAACATATGAGTCTTCTCATGAAACTACTACCTTACTCTAAGGTTTTGAATATTCTTAGATTTCTATTTTTTATATTTATTCTAATTTATTCTATCTTTTTCATGTAACCTAAGCATCTCCCTTGGTTAGGTGGTGTTCTTATTGAATATTTTGAGTTACCCCTTGGTCCACCTAAAATGTCTAAAGCTAATATCATGTAAAATTATGCTCACAATGAGAATCCCATTAATGACAATGAGAAAAATAATGAACAAAATATTAAATAAGATGAATCTGATCATGAGGATAATGAAACACATGAAAACAATGAGCATGAACAATTAGATCAAGATAAAGTTAACTCTATTTCATTATTTTTAGAAATCATTTGTGAAAATATTGAATATCTCCATAATATCCTAAATACTATATTGGAATTAAAAAATAAAAATGTGCTAGTGAAAAACCATTACTCTATATTTATAGAAATATTAGGACTACTATATATACGTATCATACATCCATTCCAATCTCAATTTCAATAACAACATTGCATAATACATCTAGTGGGTGCATGAGATATGTTTAGAAACACTATTACCAAAAGATTAAACAACTATTTTTATATCTTCCATTGGAACAATCAATACTTCAATTAAATTATTGGTTACAATTCCTACATTAACACAAGTGATTTTTTCATTCCCTTTAGTGAATTCTCAAGAATTAACTCAAAATATCCATGGGTCTACTATACAAACTCTTATAAAAGTCATGAAATATTTAGAATCTAAGGTTACCAAAATTGAGAAAAATTATAAGAAATAAACTCATGTTAAAATTTTGACCAAATTATTTCTAATAAGTTTACAAGACTATGCTTTGAGATGGTTTTATGATTTACCAATATAATTCGTAAGAGAATTCAATCCTTTGGCAAATCAAGTTTTATCTCATTTCAAATCAATATTATAGAATTTTTTTTCATATGAATAAATTTACAAGATCAAACAAGGAAATAATGAGCTTATTAATTAATGTCTTGATGTATAATAAAATGTTAGAGAAAGTGATAAATCTAGTGGCAAGTAAAGAAATTCAATATATCTTTAAGGAAATTTTGCTTTCTCCCTTACACAAGTCTATTATTTTCAACAAGTTAAAATATTTTGATGACTTACATCATATTTTTCAAGATATAAAAATGAAACTTATTTCATTGAACAAGATTAAGTATGTACCAAAGGCACCAACTACATCTAAAACAAGCTTTCATATCAAACCAAGCTATAAGGTCAAAACTATTGAGGCTAAAAAGGAACGAACCATCATTTTTAATAAAGTGTCACAATAACCTAATAAACTTATACTATCCAATAAACCTAAGAGAAAATTTAAATGATTACCTGAGTCTCCAATTTCACTACTTATGAAGTTTTTAGGCTATCATCTCATATATCTCCCTCATTATTTGGTGGTTGATACGAGTTCTACCTCTACCAAAAGGAGATGATCCAAATGCTTATTTTTATTATCACCAATGTGTGGGGAATTCTACAAAAATATGTTTTAATTTGAAACACAAGATACAAGATCTTATTGATATTAATCTACTCACCTTTGATTATTCTCTAATGGATTCAGGATCACAACCTAGTGGTAATCAAAATAAAAATATATTCAATAATTTATTACAAGATCATGTTAAGAAAACATTGAAATTTCAAATGACATATGATGCACATCATCCTCCATCATATTAAAGGAACCCATTAGATAGGATTACTAGTACAATTATATGTAAGATGTCTCATATGGTTCAAAGACCTTCTATTTCAGTCAATGATAATGATATTGTAGATGGTGCCTTAGATATTCATTCTTTATTTATCACGACACATATTGATCATAAACCTATACAAAATGTTATGGTTGATAATGGTTCTAGTGAGAATTTATGTACCATGACATTACTGACACATTTGGGATATACATAGGATGATTTATTTCCTTTGACTAAAATGGTAAAATCATTTAATGAAAAGACAAAAGAAGTATTTATTGAGATTTATTTAACTTTACAAGTTTGTCCAACACATGTGACATAACCATTTTAAGTTATACCAAATACATGATTATTTATAATATTATTGGGATAACCTTGGATTCATAAGCTCCATGTAGTACTTTCCAGCTCCATACAGTACTTTCCATAGTGCATGGATGTTTTCAATATATTCATGACAATAGGGTAATTATAGTTTCTTGTATTCAATATGAATATCCTTTGGAATATGCAAAATTTATTCCATGATAGCTAATTATACAACATAATATGGTTACTCATGCATGAAATGGTAAGAAAAATGCAATCCCATTTCTAAGGTGACCAATACTTGACAATACATTACATCAGAGACCTATATTGAACTCTTTAATATCCTCATTTACACCTCCACAACTTATCCATTTATTAAAAAATAGAGAACCATTTTTTATAATGGGTAAAAAGACCCAAAATTACACCAAGAAAATCATATATCATTAAACAATTCATTCTATGAACCCCTACACCTTCTACTACTACCTCACAACCATAAAATATTACAAATTCTCTAGTTCTAGATTTGGCACATATACATGATCTTTGGTAGCATGACCAATTTACTATTCCATATTTAGATTATAGAGCACCCTATGAGAATCCCTTAGATGGGATCATAGACTATCATTCTTTTTCTAAGCATATTTAAAAACACTATAAAAAAAAACATATATTTTAAAAAATAATCAAATATTGAAGAAAATACAAAAAAAATCAAATAAAGCAAAAATACAAAAATATTTAGCATTTCACATGTTTATAGATTTTTCATATGTTTATTACTTTATGTTAGTAGATAACATATAATTTCTGTACACACATATCTTTCATGGGTACTTGAGTGTGATATAGGCATATATGATATCGATGATACATGAACATGAAAATATTGTACCTTTCATTTTTCCACATGACACACTATGTTGGGGGAATCTTTATTCTTTATGATCATGATTGACAAAGGTTATATTTTTTTATGATAATTTCCATTATAACATTGAGACTATATTCTAATATTTAAAAATACCTATACTCATGTTTATATCTTTCATGATGTACTTGATATGATATTATACATGACATTTTACTAACATATGTATGCATGCACTATCATGAAATGATTATTCTATTTACTTCTATTTCATTTACTTGATCTCTTCATATGGATTAGTTAAGTGTACTTCTTGTTTGCTTATTTGACTTGATTATGGTGTTTCTACTCATTTTTGCTTTTCACATTCAGAAGAAATAAGAAACTAAAGATGATGGTTAGGGGTTAGATGATACCCGGATTAAGTTGCGCACCATATCCAAACGTTGAAGGAGCTCCTCTTTGGCTATGGAGGACAACACCTGTAGATAACAAAGACTTAAACAAAGAAAATGTTAGATATATATATTGTGGACTACCAAGCAAAGCTCAGTCCTAGAAGTGCAAAGACTTCCTTGAGGGATGACAGTCCACTTATTTGACAAAAGAGTGTTGCTAGAAAGAGAAATGATGAAAGACTAAAGAAGAGAAATAGATAACGCATACTTGATTCCTACAATCTACCTCTCATAGTCACCGATGCAGATTAGTCTACCGTCATCGATTGGTCAATGTTGCCGATGTCGGTAGGGGCAATGGGCCTTGGACGAGTTTCAGGGAAGGTATGTGGTTGACAGAGGAGTCTAGAAGGAGTCTGGGTCTGTGCAGGGTTGCAAGATAGTGAATAGGGTCTGAAAGGGCTAAGGTAGAGGATAGGGGTGGAAGGAGAATAAGGATGAGAGGAAGGCTTTTCAGCCTTTTCGAGAAGAAAGTTGGGTTGTCTCAACAGTACTCAGAAATAGCCAATGGACTAATTACCAATGCATTTTAAAAATATTGAAATATAAACCAGAAGAATACTTAGCTCTTGGTGGAGAACCAAAAGTTTAGAATACTTGTTCCCGTTATGACTGATGTAGGAGACCTCATGCAACATTTCAATCTAGTGTGGAGTGAATTTTGTAGAGTTTCTTAGCCTGGAGAGTGATGATAAAATGTTGATGCCTCATCCTAAAGCCTACCTTTAATATGCAAGGAGTCGAGGAGCAAGAAAATTTAGATCCAGGAGTAAGAGAATTCACATTCAGGTCTGTAGTCGAGGTCAGAATTTAGTTTTAAGCAACTGACGTCAGTGATACCGCTGGTGTCAGACGACTGTTAACCAACATCTACGGCTAGAGAATGGGAAAAAAGGCTATTTTTAGCCTTTTACCCATTCTTCCATCTTCCAAGTTTGATTGTCATTGTTAAATGGTCCATAGTCAGGTTTAATAGGTGAAAGAATTAGTGGGAGAGTTAAAATTAGGTTTTAGGTAATTATGATTAGTCATAGGGTGATAAATGGTCTAAGAGCTAGGAATCTAAGGTGAGGTGTCTAGGGGGGATTATTAATTTAAAATAAGTATTTTAAATTAATAAAGTATAGGTTAGGCATGTTGAAGTTAGAAAGGGACCAAAGGGGGGGTTGACACTATTTTGGTGTCTATATTTGCCCCTTTTTGTCTTGTCGGTTGTTCTTAACGAACTGCAAGACAAAAATAGGAGTAAGTTGCCCCAAGTATGGGATAAGGTCATTTTTGTCCTGTTGGTTGTTCTGATGAACTACAAAACAAAAATAGGATTTGGTTGCCCCAGACATGGGATGAGGTATTCCCCCTCGAAGTGAGAGTTGAGGGAAGGTAACCTGATATCGGGTGCCGATTTGATACGCAGTGGATGGGTATGGTGAAGTTGGAGTGTGAACGCTGCAATAGTTGGGATTGTGCGTATACCACTTCACTTGATAAATAGGTCAAATTTTCATTGTCAAAGGTCGAGGAGTGCTAAAATTGAAATAACTGGTCCCCAGCATTTAGTCGTAGCTGATTGGGTTAAATGATCAAAGTTGTAGCTCCAATGGTCATCATGTTCCAAGTATCTCGGGCTCAGGAAGTGCTCTTAAGAAACACAAAAATGTCACAAATATTGAGGATCAACTGGAGTGTGATCTTACAATATGTGTGAGGGTCATACTATGGGTTGCATATAATTTGCTAACTATTCATGAGGTATCATATATGCAATCAAAACAACCAAGGCAAAGTTGTCTCGAAAGTGGTCGTGGTCTGAGGAGGTAGTCGTAATCTCTAAGGTCATTGGTCGAGTCAGGCTGAGATACAAGTGATCTCAAGTGACATGTGTTATGCTCAAGGAGATGTACGAGATCTCTAATGTGCCCTATGAGAAATCTAAGGTGACTCATTCAGTGTCAGGGCTGATTGTTTGGTCATGATTTTTGGTTGGTATAGTTAGTTGATCCATTAGATGGATGGATGAAGGAATGACTGAGCTAACCTTAGAAGACCCCATGTCAACTGAGTGCTACCTACATGGCCCCTATTTGAAGGGCCTCAAGCCAATGTAGTTCTCCCCAAAAGGGAAGGAGTCAAAGAGGTTGATAGTTGGCTTGGTCATGTGAATGGTTTAGCACTTCCCATATGTTTGATGGTACATGCTTGAAATGATGAGTGTATGATGATGTTACAGCCTTTTCCATATTATGTGATGGTGTATTATATAACATAAGTGCTATGGGGTTTTCATCCCTAGAAATTTTCCATATTAGTGATGGTGTATGCTAAAAATGAAATGAGATATTTATGCTACAGCAAGTAATGGTTTATGCTTGACATAAATTGTGTTTGGTTGATAGTTTCCATGTGTATTGTTTACCATATAAACTAGTGTGAATGATGATGTCATGTTAGAAAATGTTTGGGTTTGGTTGTATGTGACCAAAGTGTGTAAGAAGTGAAAGGCGTGTTGCTATTTCATTGATAAGGACCATAATGGTAGCATAGATAGGGTTGTTACAAACAAAAGCCCTATTCATGCATTACGTCATTGACCATTGTTTGTGTTAGAGAAGTATTCAAATCACTTGATGTTAAGTGAGCTCAAAATCCCTTGGGTATGTTGGGGTAATAAGTTTGATTATGTGAGGTGTGAGGATAGTGTAACCCTTTTTTAGCAATGATAACTTTGCCCCTTTTATAGGTGACCCTGAGAATGACTATAGGCAAGTCCATGACTTAATATTTTGTCAGTCAAAATTTATTTATTTATTTATTTATTTATTTTTGGGTAGACTGATCAATGCAGGAAGTCTACGTGGGGATGTTTTGTTTTGTGGTCATATGTGAAGCTGATCGATGTGGGAAGCTTTTGAGAGAGTGTTGTTTGTAGCAAAATTTGGGTATAGCCATCTTTCGAGGGATTGGTCTATATTCTACTTTGTATGTTTTAATGTCTTTGAATAGTTGTCCTTCAAGGGAGCAGTCTATTAATTATAGCAATTATGCAGCTGTCCTTCAAGGGAGCAGTCTACATTGATAGTTTTATGACCTTTAAATAGGCATCCCAGTTTTATATGTTTTATTTTATATATATATATATATATATATATATATATATATATATATATATATATATATATATATATATATATATATTATTTTTGTTTTTGACTGGACTTTTGGTCATGGACTTGACTATAGAGGTTTAGAGGTTTCCCTTTTTAGTAGGACAAAGTATTAATGCAAAAAGGATTAACTAATGTTTGTAGGAAAAGAAGGGAATAGGAATGAGGATGACAGGGGTTGCTCAAGGGGTGAGCTCAAGTTAAATATCAAGTGAATGAGTACTTGATTAACAGTAGAATGGTCATAGATGTAAGGCATTAAGGGGCTCAAGTTCTGGCTAGCCTTCAAGAGAAGACAAATGATAAGTCCCTGATCCATACTTGGGTGTTATGATATAAGGTCTGAGCCAATTACGAGCAAACTTGCCTCATTTACTTTTTTCCATATTGGTCACGTGTTTGTTTTCTTTGAGGACAAGATCTCTGATTTTGAAATCTCACTCTCTCAGACTTTTGTTATAGGCACGTTGGATGCGATCTTGGTAGATATGGAGATGGTTGAGGGCAGCAAGGCGACATTCATCAAGTAACTCAAGTTGAGCCAACTGATCTTGATGAAAGGCATTGTTAGAAATTATGTCATGCAAAGAGATGCGTAAAGAAGGTATTTGTATTTTAAGAGGTAAGACAACCTCTGTTCCATACACTAAAGAGAAAGGTGTAGCACTCGTAGGGGTTTGAATGCTAGTGTAGTAGGCCCACAAAGCGAAGGGAATGTGAATGTGCCAATCCCTTCTAGTATCATTGACCACCTTCATTAGAATTTTGGTTAAGATTTTGTTGGAAACCTCAGCCTACCCATTTGCTTGTGGGTAGTAAGGTGAGGAGAAGCTGAGCTTGATGCCAAATGAGTCACAAAGTTTCTGGACAGTTTTGTTTTTGAATGATTTGCCGTTATCAGTGATGATCTTGTGGGGTACACCAAAATGACAGATGATATGGGTGTTGATGAAGTTGATGATTTTGTCAGCTTTAGTGGAGACAAGAGGAATAGCTTCCACCCATTTAGTGAAGTATTCAGTTGCGGTGATAATGGACTGATGTCAAAGAGATGAATGAGGGTTAATCTCACCGATTAGATCTAAGCCCCATTGTGAAAAAGGCTAGAAATCCTTAGTGACTTGTAGAGAATGGCTAGGGACATGAAGTAAGTTAGCATATTGTTGGCATTTGATACAATGCTGAACATAATCATTGTAGTCTTGGTGAAGAGTGGGCCAATAATAGCCCAAGTGAAGGATGTGTTTTGTAACCGAGTTACCACTAAAATGCCTTCCACAAATCCCATCATGGACTTGTTTGATAGCATGAGATGTTTTAGTGGAGGTTAGACATCGAAGAAGGAGGCCATCGAAACCTCATTTATAGAGAAGACCCCCTAGTATAGTATATCAAGATGTGCTTTTGATAAAAGCCCATCGTGCATTGCTAGAAAGATCAGGGGGGACAATAGAATAAGTTAAGTAGTCAACAAGTTGTTTATACCAAACATCCTATGGACAAGAGTCAATGGTGCTGACGAGGTTGATGTTAGTGGAGATATGTGAAGGCAATGCCAAATGATGTACTGTGACATAAATTCTCGAAGAAGAAGATGAAGATGGTATGTGTGAGGTGAGAGAAGCCATAGTAGTAGAAAACTTATTCATAGATTGAGGAATAGTTTGCAAGAGGTAATGGTCAAAAGATTCTAGCAGGGTGTCAACACGGTGTTTGTACCTTTGCAAAACTTCATTTTTACAAAGATATGAACTATTGATTTGATTGACAACTAATTGTGAGTTGCCAAAGATGTTGATGGTCTTGACGCCTAGGAAAAGGGTGGTTTGAAGTCCCAAAATTAAGGCTTCATATTTAGCCATGTTGTTGGTACATTCAAAGTCAAGTTTGAAAGATAGGGGCATGGGCTCACCCTCATGAGGGATGAGAATGATCCCCACACCCCCACCGTGTTGACATTTAGACCCGTCAAAGAACATTGTCATTTGATAAAAAATGTCATCAGTGGATAACGTGGTGATGGATTCATCAGGGAATTCATAGTGGGAAGGTTTGTTGTCAGGTAGAGGGGCATCCGCTAGTTGGTCAACGATTGATTGCCCCTTTATAGACTTTTGTTGGATGAATTCTAAGTCAAACTCAGCACGAAGCATGAGCCAACAAGCCATACGTTGGTTTTGGTATGGCTTGGAATGCATGTATTTGAGGGGGTCAGTGTGGGTGATGACATAAGTTTTGTGATTGAGAAGATAATGACAGAGTTTGGTAGCAACAAAGACTAATGTCAAACAGATTTTTTTGATATGAGTATACCAAGTTTCATAATCAATGAGCGTTTGGCTTATATAATAAACCGCCTACTCATGATGTTGTTCGTCTTGATGTGCGATCATGGCACCTAAAGAATGATTTATTGCTGAAATGTAAAGATAGAAACATTGGTCATCTTTAGGTGGAATAAGGATTGGTGGAGAGACAAGATAATGTTTAAGAGCCTCAAAAGCCTCTTGGAAATCCTTATCCCAATTAAAGGAGACGTCCTTCTTAAGGAGGTGATGAAAGGGTTGACATCGATCGAAAAGCTGTGAGATGAAGCAACAAATAGATTGAAGCTTCCCTTGCAGGCTACGAAGTTGCTTTAGATTGGTAGGTGGCGACATCTCGAGTATAGCTCTTATCTTAGCAGGATCAATCTCAATGCTACGAAGGGAAATGATGAAGCCTAAAAGCTTCCTAGAGAGAACCCCAAAGATGCATTTCATGGGGTTGAGTCGAACGTTGTATTGTAAAAGGCAAGTGAAGATGATTTTGAGAATAGTTAAATGGTCACGATAGAGTTTAGATTTGCCTAGTAGGTCATCCACATAGTCCTCCATGATTTTGTGGAGGAGACCATGAAAGATGTAAGTCATGGTGCATTGATATGTGGCACCTGCATTCTTTAGGCCAAAAGGCATGACCCTATAGCAAAAAGTCCCCCATGGGGTGATGAAAGTGGTCTTGTATTGGTCTTTTAGAGTAAGCAGGATTTGGTTATATCTTGAAAACCCATCCATGAGTGATAGCATCTCATGACTGGCCATAAGATCAACAAGTTGGTCGATGTTGGGTAGAGGAAAATCAACCTTTGGGCAAGCTAGGTTAAGGTCATGATAGTCAATACAAATTTAAATTCCCCCAGTCGCTTTTATGATAGGGATGATGTTTGACACCCATTGCGGATAATCAATGGGTTGGATGAAGGATACGAAAAGAAGACGTTGAAGCTCCTCTTTGGCAAGGAGTGCAACACGAGGATGCATTTTGTGAAGCTTTTACCTGATAGGCTTAGCTTCTGGGTTTGTGACAATGTTATGGATGACGATGTTAGGGTCGATGCCAGGCATATCTTTGTAGGTACAAGCAAAGGCTTTAATATGGTCTGAAAGGAATTTGGTATAGTCAATTTATTCCTAGGCATCCAAAGATTGACCAATCTTTAAAACGTGAGGAACATCAAAAGATGGAAGGTTAATGTCAATGGTTGATTCATTTAACATAACCTGCATTTCCAAAGGAAGTGATCATTGGATGAAAGAGTCATCTGCACCCATGTAGGTGAGAATGGCATTATCGTCTATGCATTGGATAGTTTTGATGGTAGTAGATTCATTGTCTATCATGTTTGGATAAACAAGAGGGAGAGACCTAGATACCCCACCTAGTTGATAGGCTAGGGGTTCCAAGTGAATGGCATTTATGCAAAAAAAAACTAGGAGGGATAGAAACCACCAACTCTGTAGGTGAAAATAGGGGAATAGGTGAGTTTGGAGGTGATTTTTCTATGATAGGTTTGGGGTGAGGGTTTTTAAAAGTTTCAATAGGTTCTTTAAAACCCAGGCCATGTCGCTTCTTGGCATTCTTTATGGCCTCGTCATTTGGTGGTTCAACACGCTGGTGAGAGCCTTGTTCGTAGCACCCAAAGCTAAAGCCCTTCCATGCACACCTATGAAGATAGGTATGAGAAAAGTTTGGGTTGCCAAGAAAAGAGAAGTCAGATGTAAATAGTTGGGGTGATGAAAGAAGATTCCCATCAGTGGGAGCTCGATCTAGCCCTCCATAGATGAGATTTGTTTGAAAATTAGGAGGACCATAAGGGATGACCATTCTAATAAGATAGTCATAGCTAGGACTATGATGAAGTTGTCCATACTCTTGAGGAGTCTAGAACATGTCCAAGGTGAGTAAATGATACTCTCCAAGTGAAAGACATTTGAAGGTATCTTCCATAGGGTCTTTTGTTGTCACTTGAGGAGGTGGTGTAGGTGTAACCACCATTTGCATACTTGTTGAAGCTTTTGTGGGTGGAGGTGGTGTTTGGGTCGATGTCTTGAAAGGAATGAGAACATCGTTGGGTTGATAAGTTGTGTTGCATGTCTTGAAAGGGGAGGGGTCTGTGGGAATGACATGGACTTGATCGTCGTGTTCAAATTTGACATAACAGTGTAATGTAGAAGGGACACAGGCCATGGTATGGATCCAAGGTCATCCTAATAACATGTTGTATTGGAACTCTCCCTTGATGATGTTGAAGAGCTCTGGGATTGTTCATGGGCCAACATGAATATGTAAGATGACGGTGCCAATGGTAGTGGCGATGGATTCATTAAAAGATCAAAGAATTGCGTCAGTTTTAGAGATACAATTCTTTGGGAGGGATAATTCATCATAGGCATGGGTGGAAATGATATTGATGTTGGTGCCCCCATCAATCATAACTCACTTAATGTGAGTTTGATCAACGTAGGTTGTGATGAAAAGGGTAGCATCCTAATCTGCCAAGTTGGAGGTAGGAATTTCAAAATCACTAAAGGTAATAGAGGCGATGGTGGGTAATGATTGGACTAAGGCAGCTAGTGGTTAGGGGTCCTTAGGTTGGACCTCCACTACCTATAAATCTTTGATTAAAGCTTGACAATGTTGTGGAGAGCTTTGAATGAGGTCATATAAAGTCATCTTCATGGGAGTTTGGTGAAGCTGTTTCACCATAGAATCATGGATTGCCTCTGAAGAAGTGGGTTGGGATGTACCCAAGATAGAAATCTTGGGTTTGGGTGGTTGAGTAGGTTTGACAAATGGGTAGGTCTAAGGAATAGAAACTTTCTCTTTTGCTTTATCCTTTAAAGTTTGTGACCTAGTGGCCACATTGATGGTGTTAATCTTGAATAAAGGGGGTGAAGGAGGTAAAGGGACCATAGTCTAATGATGGGATTCTGATGAAGGTGAAAAGGTTTGAGAGACATGAGACGGTGTTGGAGATTTGTTGAAAGTATCCTCAACAAGAAGGGTGTCTTTTTCTAAGTAATGGCGAATGACAACCTTGAGGGCACAACAATTTTCAGTGTCATGCCCAGGTGAGCGATGATATAAGCAGATTTTAGTGTCATCGAACCAAGACGGTTTTGGTCTGAGAGGTTGAAATGGTTTAATAGGTGGAAGAGTGATGTTAGAAGTTTGCAAAAGTTGGCATAGTATCAAATCATATGAACCCACTAAGGGGTTTGTGCTTGTTGATGCACTAGGTGTTGATGACTTTTGTTTGGGAGTTGCTGAGGGAGATTTCCATACCACCTTTTGGGTTGGTGGTGTGGCCACTCGTGTAGACGACACTTTCTTCGTGAGGGGTGCTAAATTTTTTATAGGAGGTATGTTTTTGGTGGGTAAATGGAGTAATGGAGGCAACTTATTTTTGTTAGGTGTTGGAGTAAGGAGCACTCCTATTAAGGTAGAAGGATGTGGGCCCAAAATGGAGGGCAATGATGATGGTGGAGGAGGAGTTCTCCAACGTGGTTTAGTAGCCTTCTTTAATATGGTGTGAGGACTACTATTATCGGGGGTGAGATTCAAATCTACCTTCACTTGTGGGTGAGTGAGGTTAGATATGGGGAAAACACCGAGGGATTTAACCGGTGTTGGTATGGTGGATGTTTGTGAGGGTTTAGGTTCAGATGCAGACGATTGAGCTTCTGAAGATTTGGAAGTAGAAGCCTGGTCCTCATTGGAGACTTTGGGAGATTTTGTCAAAGGAGGGTCATTTGTACGAGATGAAGTGGGATGTGAAAGATAAGGAGCTTTAAGTCGCTCCCACAATGCCTCATGCTCTAGGTTACTCGAATGTAGAAATCCTAAGTTCTCAGCCAGTCGAGAGAATGGTTTAGAAGCTGTTAGATGAGGCTTTGATTTTTTAGAAGATGTGGGTGGTTGTGAGACTGGAAATGTGTTAGATGCAGTGATCTTAGGCCAAAGGCATGAGAGAGCCATTACTAGATCATCTTTGGTCGAAGTAGGTGAAGAGACAAGTTCTTCTCTTGGTGGAGAAGGAATTGGGGAATGGGGTTCTTCGAGAGGAAAGAGCATAGGGATGATCATGCCTTCTACTTGTGGTTGAAGAGTAGGAAAGGTATGATCCTCCATTAGTAGTAGGAAGGATGAAGGTGGGGCTAGTGGCATTGGTATGGTTAAACCATCCTCCAATATAAGAGGGGTAGATGGAGGACTAATAGGAGAAGGAGGTTCTTCCACCTGTGGTGGACAAATAGGAGAAGAAGGCTCTTCCACCTGTGATGGACAAATAGGAGAAGAAGGCTCTTCTACCTATGATGGACAAATAAGTTGAATAACCTCTTCAGACTATGGGAGAGCTTGGTTAAACATAAAAAGAGAGACCGTGTTGACCGTGCATATATTACGCTCTTGAGAGTCATCGGCCATGGTCTGAATGTTTGACTAGGGGGATGGTTAGGGAAAGGTTGTCTAAAGATGTCTATGTTCTGGTTAGATGGCACATTTGGGTTATCCAAGACAAGATCACCTTTATCTAGCATGTCCTAAATGACATTCTTGAGGGTTTTACAATTGTTTGTGTCATGGCCTTTGACATGATGATAATTATAGAAGACATTCTCCCTATACCATGTAGGGATGGCATGCGAGGGATCAAATTGAGGTGGTGGTTGAATTTGGGGGAGGTTGAGGACTCCCTATTTGACTAGTTTATCCAACATGGATGCATAAGATTCTCTTATTGGAGTATATTGACGTTGTACGTATCATTGTTGGAATTGTCGTGTGATGTATTCTGATGCTGAAGGTTGAGGTTGGTTGGTTATGGTTGATGATGATGATCTAAGTACCACAACATTTGTTGATCCCTTGGATTTGGAATTGGAAGAAGAAGATTTGGAGGAAGGGTCATTTGATTTTACGTTGAGGTTTTTACTACACAGTTTGACTTTATTTTCTTCAACAGCACGGAGTTCAAGCTTCCTAGCCATGGTGAAATCTTCATCAAATGTGCAAAATGTTTAGACCCATAAAGTAGATGAGATGTGTTTGGCAGAAAAGAGCTTAATGAGCTCTGGTTGGGGTAAAAAAAAGGAGAGTTGGTTGATTAAACCTCTCCAATGGGCAAAAAAATCAACTATTGAATCGTTGTCGAATTATCTAATAGATTATAGGTCTGTGATGGAGACCTTTTTAGTTATGTTAATTGAAAAGTGGTCAAGAAATAGTTGAGCTAGTTGCATCAAGGTAAATAGAGAGTGACTGCTAATAGAACTATACCAGTCGAGGGTAGCACCAAAAAATGACATGGGAAATGTGCGTAGTAATAATGCATCAACATGTGCTATAAGGTAAAAAGCATGTCTAAATGCTCATAGATGTTGTTGTGGGTCCTCTTTACTCTAAAAATGAGTAAACTTGGGAAGTTCCCACTGACTAGGATATGGTCAGATTGGGACTGAAGGATGAATAGGTTCATTACAGATTTGTTCATATGAGAGAACATTTCTTGAACCTGAAACAGATGTCTCAAGATTAGACACCTTATCCATCAATATCTTGATTAGATCGGTTGATGGATTTGCAGGTGGTGTGACCCCTAGGTTGTAAGGCATTTGGAAGGTGTTAGGTGGAGCGTATGACATAGTTAGTTGCACTTGTATAAGTGTAACATATTGGTAACTAGTCATAGGGACTGATGTTGAAGTCAAGGGTGGTTGTGTCATGAAGCTAGAGGGCACAACTTGACTTGATGTCACCAAAGGTGGTTGGATGGTGGCAACACTAGCCAAAAGATAAGTAGTCACTCTTGTATTTATGGGTGCAAGAGTAGGTGGGATGGAGACAATTAAGTTCTATAATGGTGTAGGACTTTGTTGAATGGTTTGTGGTTGAGGGGGTACAGAAACCCCAATGGAGGTAGGTCCAAAAATAGGAGAGGCCACACTTTGAATATTGGTCATGGTCAGGTTGTTAGTTGAGGCAATGGCCTGGGTGACCATGGGTTGGGTTACAAAGGCTGTTGATATGATTGTCATTTCAACTAAAGAAGTTGGCATCCCATAAACTGGGTTGCCTGAAGGATCTCGCATTTGACTTCTCACAAGATAGTGCTAAAGAGCCTTGACATTAAGGTCAAGGAACCTTTCAAAGTCTTGATCCCCTTTGGGAATAATAGGGGGCTGAGTTGGGGTTGGTTGGATAGGAGTACATTCAGTTTCTGAATTATACTCCATTTGGGGACTTGATATAGAAGGCGAAGGCAGGAGTGGTTGTTGCCTTGCGTGGTCAACAAGAGTTTGGTTTGACTACATGTCAAAACCATTCAAGGCAAAATTTGTTCAAGTTCTAAAAACTGTATATTCCAGTCTCAGAATTCTAGAATGTGTGTTTGACAGCCAAAAAGTCAGGTTTTGAACTTGCTATTTTGAAAGAAATATTTTGACAGTGACCGACATCGATAGAAAAATTGATGTCAGTGAAGTAAGTTGCCAATATCAGTTAGATAACCAATGTCGGTGAAGATAAGTTGCTGACGTCAGTGGAAAAACTGATGTCAGTTACTATGTATTTCCAAAAACTTAGAAAACTAAAAGTTTTTGGAATAGAGAAGAAATTCTAAGGTGTTTTTGGAGCTCAGAATAATGCATCCTTACCAGCTCAAAAAACTAGATATAAATAGAAAATTAGATGAAGACAAGTAGCCTCTAAACGTTAAATTCCTAAGAATAAATTTTAGAGTCATGGTGGCTTATGCCTTAAAAGAATATGTTGGAAGTTGGGCCTTTAGAACAGGTACTAAAAGAAGCAGTCTAAGGTTGGTTTCGGGTTAAGTTTTGGTGCTCAAAATCTGTATTAGGTTTCATACGTGGCTTGGTGCTAGGAGCTTGCTCCCCTCACTTCACAATCCTAGAGACAAGTTGGGTCGCTTAGCCAATATATACTTCCCCTAGAGTTTATACTCTGCCAGAGAACAAAGTGGGTTCTCCCCTTGGTAGTGAAGTCCAAGTAGGATTACCAGGAAGGATAAGGTATTTGCTAGGTGATGAAATCCTAGTCGGGCCTTGTCCCAGGTATGTTTCGATGTTTGATTTTGTGAATGTGGTCAGGTTGTGTAACATATGTGCACTATGATTTATTCATAATGCATTTTTAATTACTAGATGAGAAGGCTAAATATGCATTCAAGTAGGAATGAAATGCAATAGATTTTAGCACAAATTGAAATGTTTTGTTCAGATGCAAACAAGTGAGGAAAAGGTTAAGAGTATTAATTTCACTACTCTAAGATGCAGAAAAGAAGTGACAAGAAGAAAAGGTTCTTTTTAACTTGTGTTAATGGTGTCTTTTCAAAAGAGAAAGAAAGAAGAAGGATGTAAGAAGAGAAATTTTCCTAATGCACCTATATGAAAGTTTGTTTTAGAATAAATGAACCCAAGAAAAACCCTAGGGTCCCACCGGGCGTGCCAGAATGTTTCTACTCATTTTTGCTTTTCACATTCAGAAGAAATAAGAAACTAAAGATGATGGTCAGGGGTTAGATGATACCTAAATTAAGTTGCGCACCGTATCCAGACATTGAAGGAGATCCTCTTTGGCTGTGGAAGATGACACCTGTAGATAAGAAAGACTTAAACAAAGAAAATGTTAGATAGATATATGGTGGACTGCCAAGCAAAGCTCGGTCCTAGAAGTGCAAAGACTTCCTTGAGGGATGACAATATACTTATTTGACAAAAGAGTGTTGCTAGAAAGAGAAATGATTAAAGAATAAAGAAGAAAAATAGATAATGCATACCTGATTCTTGCAATCTGCCTCTCACAGTCACCAACATTAGTTCGTCTGCCATTGTCGATTGGTCAATGTTTTCGACGTCGGTTAGGCTACCGACGTCGATAGGGGAAATGGGCCTTGATGTCGATGTCGGTAGGGGAAATGGTCCTTGGATGGGTTTTAGGGAAGGTCTGTGATTGATAGAAGAGTCTGAAAGGAGTCTAGGTATGTGCAGGGTTGAAAGACAGTGAATAGGGTCTGAAAGGGCTAAGGTAGAGGATAGGGGTGGAAGGAGAATAAGGATGAGAGGAAGGCTTTTCAACCTTTTTGGGAAGAAAGTCAGGTTGTCTCAATAGTACTCAGAAATAGCCAATGGACTAATTACCAATGCATTTTAAAAATACTAAAATATAAACTAGAAGAATACTTAGCTCTTGGTGGAGAACCAGAAGTGCAGAAAACTTGTTTCCGTTATGGCTGATGTAGGAGACCTCATGCAATGTTTCAATCTGGTGTGGAGTGAATTCTACAGAGTTTCTTAGCCTGGAGAGTGATGATAGAATGTTGATGCCTCATCCTAAAGCCTAACTTTGATATGCAAAGAGTTGAGGAGCAAGAGAATTCAGATCTGGGAGCAAGAGAATTCACATTCGGGTTTGTCGTTGAGGTCAGAATTTAGTTTAAAGCAACTGATGTCAGTGATATCGCTGGTGTCGGTTGACTGTTAATCGACGTCGACGATTAGAGAATGGGAAAAAAGGCTATTTTTAGCCTTTTGCCTATTCTTCCATCTGCCAAGTTTGGTTGTCATTGTTAAACAGTCCAAAGGCAGGTTTAATATGTGCGAGAATTAGTGGGAGAGTTAAAATTAGGTCTTAGGTAATTATGATTAGTCATAGGGTGATAAATGGTCTAAGAGCTAGGAATCTAAGGTGAGGTGTCTAGGGGGGATTATTAATTTAAAATAAGTATTTTAAATTAATAAAGTATAGGTTAGGCATGTTGAAGTTAGAAAGGGACCAAAGGGGGGGTTGACACTATTTTGGTGTCTACATATGGAACATTTGAACATGTTCCTTCATTATTGGCCATATTAATATAAATCTTTCTTGTTTCTTTGGTGTGTGGGAAATTATATATGTCCTCCACTTAAGTGTGTGTAACTTGAACATTCCCCTTGTTTACAATTTCCTTAGATCCCTCTTTTCATGGTATTTGAGTACTCTTCTGTGTGTGATTAATTATTTACTAAGTTTTTTAGCTTATAAACATTTTAATGATACACATCATGCATATTAGGGCTTGTTATGTATGCATATTTTTAGATTCATTGATATATGTACTTAAACATGGTACTAATTTATTATCCTTTACTACATGATTCACACAGATATAACATAGGTGTCTTATCCTTTTGAGATAAGGTGAATATCACTTTTTCATTACCCTTACCCCAAAATGGGTGGGACATATAAATGGAGGCATGCCATAGAGACATGATTCCACCTACATACAATTGACATAATTGGTAGAATTTTATTTAGTTTACATGATTTATATATAAATGTGAGATATAATTTTATACATTTGTCATAGATTTTTTCAAATTTGTGATACATGTCATACACATTTCATAGATCATAAGCTACATTTTGGTAGATAATTCATCTTGAGATAAAATTTAGGTGTATATTACATGAAAATTAACCAAATAACATATACATTTTTATATTATACCAATATTCATGCATCGACTCTACCAAGATGCACTATTTGAGATTTTATTTACTACAATAGTTGGCTTATTTGATTAGTGTGATCAATATTTTGTGACCTTGATGGAATTTAAACTATTTTATATTATTACTTTTTAATATGGTTATACCATTTGACTCAGTTGATAATGGATAGATTATGATACACTAGAGTTGTGTGATTGATATTTTGAGCTCTTGATGGATTTGGCATAACCCACCCTTATACTAAATTGGGGACATGATCAAACTCTAATTCCCCTATTCACATATCCAAGGTTTAATTGTGAATATTTCCCCAATGATTTATATAATAAGAATCATTAATAAATCAAACTATCAAGGGACAACATGGTTTCATCGACACATATGTGTACTCTTTCCTTTCTCTCTTTTATTTTAAGAAAATTACAATTATTAATTTTCAAATTATAAGAATTAATTACACTTATAACATTCTCTTTGTGTTAGGTCATACACATACACCAAATTCAAATAGATCTCAATAAAAATTAGGTGTGTTATGCACACCACAATAAGCATTTCTTTCCTTAAAACTAGTAATTCCATCCTTATGCATTAATACATTAAAGGGAGATGTAGATGCTTAAATCTATATTTATATGTTAAACTGGTCTTGTACACTTGATAAATAGTTTTTTTATGAAGGTTAAAGTGGATATTTTTGAAAGGGACTCTATCATTGTCTACAAAAACCACAATCTAGGTCAAAATTTCTTGAATGATCAAAAAATGACTGCACAATAAAACATAAACAAATCAAAGGTTCATTCATACCTAGCTCACAATAATATCAAAACAAAGGCCAAAAACAAACAAACATAAAAAATAACTAAAAAACCACAAATACTACCCTTTAAGGGCTACATTTTAATTGTCCAACATTTATTTTAGTTTTTATTCCATACTTATAAGCTCTTGATATCTATCCTTGGACATTTCTTTTCCTATTTTAGGCTTCTTACTCATTCCTTCACCATCAAAATTCTTTTTAATAAGCTATAAAAGTATCCACATACTATAAAAACAATTACTAACCATGGCATTACTATATCCTACAAAGGATTTGAGATTTTGATTGAGAGATATGTTCTCTTATAATATGGTGACCCTCTCTTCCAACCCTCTCACTTGGTTAACCAAATCATAAAATTATTATTTATTAATAGTTACTTCTTTGGTGCCCAAGAATTTTTTAATGGACTCTTTGATCAAGCATTTATCCTTTTGGAACCATCTAAGGAAAGATATGTGTAACTCAATTTTAAACCAAATATCCTTGAGATTATTATGCTCCTTGATGATAACTTTCTTTCCCCTTAGCCTCCCCAATTTTTATTTCATTTTTTATATTCTCCTTTTATCTATTGATGGTGAGGGATTACTATGTCTTCAAAAGGTTAAGCCTCTAAATTACCTCTTCTCCATCCTTATTAGCCCTAATGTTTATATCCTCAACACTATCTATTTTTCCCATGGATATTTTACCATGGCCATCCCATTCCTTCTTATAAGTAGGTTTATTTATCCATGATCTTTGAAGTTTTTTGGTAGGTTCATTAATGTTAGAATTATTTTATTCTTACACATATGGTATATGATTTAGACTCATCTTCTTTATTTCAACATAATTCCATAGTATCAGAATCACCACTTGGTGTAGAGGAAGCATCCCTTTTCATTTTTTTGAATCTAATACTAAGCTTTCCATCAAACACATAATGTAATAGGGAATTATAACCCAGTACTAATGTATGAAGATATTAAGGGAAAAAAATTAAATATTAGAAGTGATTAGTACCTTCTATCTAAGGTGATGAATTTCATATTCTAGTTGGCCACAAAATTGTAGGGATGAGGGATGGAGTCCCTGAGATAACATTATAGAATGTAATTAGTTCCTTCACCTCAGGTAAAAATTTATTTATTTATCCATTGGTATCTTAATGAGTTTTGTATAACTTTATGTATTCTATCTTCATGCCAGTAACATTGCTGATGATCTCCTCTGTAACTTTGAATTGAATCTTGTGAATCTTGATAACTCTATCATTCCATCCCTCAACAAACTTCTTGGAAACATGGGGGTCATAATGACTCTACCCTTTAATTATTTACCTTATTGGCAATTAATAGGCTCATATTGTCCACTTCACTAGGCCAAAATTATTATTTTATAGTCAAACCCTATTATTTTAATTATATAGATCATTTGTAGTCCAAAATATGTTTAAATTTTGATATATATTCTTCACTAATAATTATAAAACTCCAAAAACCTTCTATTCTCTTAGAAAATCATGTTTATTCCTATATAATAGCATAGACACTATTTTTTCATTCTCTAGTTCAAGTGTCCATGCCTTATAAACACTCAAATCTATAAAAAATTTAAATGTACAAGTCAACCTATTACGTATCATTAACCTTTCTATGAGGATATTTTCAAAATAAGTGGTATAAATACAAGTTAAATACAACTCGTTATCCATCTAACAAATACCAAGAAAACACCTATTCAAACTCATTCAATCATTTTCACATCTGAGTTCTACTACCCTATTCTTACCTATTACTATATCAGTCATAGGAGCAATCATATTATAGGTATGGGAAATTCAAATACCAACATATGACCATTATTTGAGAAGTTATAACATTTATCACTACATGTACTTTCATATATAATTCTACCCTATTTATCACATAGAAGAAAACACATAAGAGAGAACTATATATGTTTAAGGACCTATTTTAAGTATTGAGTGTGTGAAAATCGCTCATTGAAATAATGATCTTTAAGGTCAGATCAACTTTGTGATCCCACTAACCCATGTTTTTCAAGGTGACAAGACTTAATATGAGGATCTAGGGTTTGAGATATATTCTAATATCAAAATATTACGTGCATGATCTAAACACATAATCTAAAATGTGGTAAAAATACTAGAAAGACACAAGTGAAAGTTTTAATCAATCTTAAATACATAAAAAATACATTGAATCCTAAATATTAGCATCAACACAAGTGCCTATAGGAATATTCAAGCATCTATATTGATCGAAAGTTAATTTTTAGAATTTAATGACTGGATTAGAATCATCATAGATGTTTTTTTACACTTTCATTAATTATATTTACATGTCCATTAGTGTATAAGCTAAGTACCATTTTTCCTTTTTAATATTAGAATATTAAATGTTTTATTTTATATATTTTACATATGAATAAATTCATTATTTCTTATCACAATATCACCAAATCTAAATTCATTAATTGGCATACTTTTTAGAGTAGCCTACTCCTTATTTAATTAGGCTAATCTCTTTCATAATAATCTTTATTTCCAAAAAGGGTTAAACATGAGGATAAAAACTAGTAAAAGTTTTAGATTAAGTGGAAAGTGTGGAATATCATTTTTGTAAATAATATTATCTCAAAAAAATATACCATTGCTTCAATAATAGTTTTATGGCACACAATTAGAGCTTTGAATGAAGAGACTCAAAATAAATTTGTGTTAGATGCATCAATAAAAAATTACACATTTAATATGGATGAGTAATCTATGGAGTTACAAAAACCTAAATTTTATGGGATGGGTGTTTGATGTAGAGCATATACCAAATAATCACTCTTAACCTTATTTCAAAATCCTCTTCTTTAAGAAATGTTTACTAACTCCCTTATGTATGCAAGATTCTAAGTTTTCATTGTCAATATATAGTTTCAATGTACTTGAATATGATCATTTAGGTTTCATTGACCCTATCTACCCTTTCATCAACTTAACTAAGACTTCTCAAGACTCAACTCTGTAGACACCTAAAACTGGCCACTGATAACCTCCAACTAGGCTTTTGACCAATTTCCTACTAAAATGCATAATTGGCCTAAAAACACTAAAACATGCCAAATGATATGAAATTATATATTAAAGTGAAAATTTTGGATAGAGTATCATTAAATATGGAAATTCAATTTATGGACTAGCTAACTTTGATTAGATCATTTTGAGTCAAAATGCCAATTTTGCACCTAGGTGCTCTGGATTGCTTTTTGATTTCAAATATCTTGCATGAGACACGTGCCTTTGTTATTTGTTATTGGCAGTATTCTAAATGGGATAATGATTCCAATGCAACTGACATCACATCTTAATTCCAATCCAATCAAATTTTAGACCAATAATAAGGCATTCTAATCAATTTGAGTAATTTGTGCACAAAGTGGTTAATCATGCTTAAGAGCTAATTAAACCAAATTAAAGCCTAATTAAGAATTCCATGGAAACTTGTTGAATAATTATTTTTATAAATGAATATTGAATATCTAAATCATTAGGTGACCTTATTTCTTGGGAAGACATCTCTAGGCCATAAATGCCACAAATATCAAGATTCATGCCTCCCATGCCTCATCAATGCCCTCCATACCTCTTAATTTCTCCTCTATCCCAAATATTGATGAGCCTATTTATGAATTTTAATTAAAAAATTGGATTAATCCTTAGCCACACATCTCATTATCGAGATGGATGGTTCTTTAAACACCAAAATTATGTCACACACACGTGTGTAACTCCCTGTGTTGAAACCCCTTTTAGCTCATTTTTCAATAATAATAATTAACCTCCCTAACCCATGCTTTTACCCCTCACACATTTAATTAATTTTAAATACTTAATTAAGTTAATTAAAAACCCCTTTTTCCACCTCTCCCTATGACTAATTCTCACCTAATGAGTCACCTCAAGACCTGGTCCCCTCATCCTAACTACCCAAGACTTATTCTCACTTCAAAATTAAATTCCTAGTCAACTACCTCCTTCTTAACCTCTTATTTTTACCATTTTATAATGGGTGCCACACTTGGCATGAAGAGCAATAGAAAAAAGGCAAAATATAGTAAGTTTTACCTATTCTAGGGCTGCTAACATTAGTCAACCCACGGATGATGTCAATAGGATCACTAACATTGGTGATATAAGCCAAACTTCAACCTAAATTTTAGGTCAGTATAAATCAATAAAATTGATTATTACTCACATTTAAGCTCTTGTCATTCAACTTTTGACATCCTAGCTTACTGTCATCTTGCATAAGTCAATCACAATCAGGAGCTAAGATCTTGACGACCAACAACACACAATTATTCTCTTTATTTAGGCCATCAGTTTGGACTACCTAATAGGGACCATTAATATGGAACTTATCATTTAGTGACCACTACAACTAATTAGATCACTTATTCTATAGGTCTTTTAAGCATTTATTCTGCTATCACTTTATATGTACTGTGTATTTCTTTACACACTCCTGACTGAAACCCCATAAGGGAGTTAAAAATATTCCTTGCTTATTTCCCCTTGACTTGACATGTAGACACCAATATCTTGTCAACCCCACCTTGGTCCCTTTCTAAATGTTAACACTCCTAACCCACACTTGCACACCTTATTAATTTAAAAACTACTTATTTTAAATTAATTACCTCACCTAAGACACCTCACCCTAAGACCATTTCTTAGCCTATAAGTCAGCCTGAGACTAGGACCTCCAAATCATAACTACCCATGACCGATTCTCACCCCATATTAACTCCCTAACCAACTCCCGTGCCTCATAAGCCCTTGTTTTGACCGTTCTCCAATAGAAAAGGCACTTGGCAGGTGGAGAAATGGGAAAAGAGCTAAAAATAGCCCTTTTACCTATTCTCTCTTCATCGACATCGGTCAACCCTCGATCGATGATAGCAGGATCACCGATGTCGATTACATAAGCCAAGCTCTAACATTGAGCTGCCCCCCCTTCTCACACATTCGCATGCACACTCTGAGATTTCAAGCACAAAAACTCGACTATCATTCTCCTAGCTATCGAAACTCTACACAAATCATTCCAGAGATTGGATTGAAAGATTGTATGAGGACATTGAGTTATTGAATTGAATCAATCCGTGTTCACTTCATTGGCTCACAACACCGGTCATATCAGCCACAATAGGAATCACTATTCTGTCATCTCTGGTTCTTCACCTTATAAAGCTAAGTACTCTGGTTTTCATTTCAATATTTTAGAATATATTGTCAATTAGTTTTCATTGATATTTCTAAATAATGTTGAGAGGCCTAACTTCTTCCGTGGAGGGGCTGAAAGGCCTTCCCCTTATTCTCATCCTCTTTCCACACCTATCCTTTACCTATACCATTCCTCAGACCCCCGCCTTCCCGCAACCCTACACAAACCTCTAAACTTCTAGAAACCCCTATGTCTATCCCAAAAATATTATAAAAGCCAACAACCCCTACCAACATTGGCAACCCAGCTAATGTTGGCACCATTTACCTGATCGACCTCGGCAAACCAATCGATGTCAATGACTATGTTCTGAATCAACAAACCAAAAATCTATCCAAACAAACCATCTAGACCAAACAGAACCTTTAGCCAGCTTTTTGTAACATTTTGAGACACATAGACTATAGGGAATAGGTACACACCATCTACTTTTCCATTTCTTTAGTCATTTATCATTTCTTCCTCTACAATACCTTTTTCTTTAAACAGTAGATTATCATCCCTTAAGGAGCTTCACACTCCTGGGACTGAGCACGTATTTTGGCAGTCCACCATATCCTCTTCTAACATTTTTCTTGTTTAAGTTTCATTCTTACTATAGGTGTTTCCTCCATAGCCAAAGAGGAGCTCCCACAAAGCTTGGATACTGTGTGCACTAAATTCGGGTAACATCAAACCCACAACCCCTTAACCTTAATTTCTTCCTCATTTGAATGCAATTAGTGAAAATTTAGAGAAACATTCTGGGACGCCTAGTGGGACCCTTGGATTTTTCCTTGGATTCATTCTTCTTCTTTTAAAAATCAAATTCTCATGTAGATGCATTAGAAAAATATTCTCTTCTTACATCCCCTCTTCTATCTTTTTGTTTCAAAAGAAAATCATTGGCAGAGGTTAAAAAGAACATCTCTTTTTCTTCTTGTTACTTCTTGCATGCATCATAGAGTAGTGAAAAACTCATACTCTTTACCTCTTCTCCAGTTGTTTGCATTTGAATAACATATTTTGATTTGGGTTTAAAACTGATGCATTTCATTCTTGCTTGGATGCATACTTGGCCCACTTAGTAATTAAAGCATTATGAATAAATCATAGTTCACAAATGTGACACAACCAAATCACAATCACTTCAATTTAAAAACACATAAACTTACTTGAGACAAGGCCCGTCTAGGATTTCATCACCTAGCAGATACCTTACCCCACCCGATAATCCTACTTGGATTTCACCACCAAGAGGAGGACCCACTTTGTTCTCTGGTAGAGTATAAACTATAGGCAAGGTATATTTTGGCTAAGTGGCCTAGCTCGGCTCTGGGTTCGTGAAGTGGAGGGAGCAAGCCCCAGCACTAGGCCATGTACTAACCCTAATACAGATATTTTTGAGCACCATAACACAACTTGAAACCAGCCATAGACTTCCTCTCTAGGACCTGTTCTACAAGCCCAACTCCCAACATATTCTCTTAAGGCATAAGCCACCACAACTTTAAAACTCATTCTTAGGAATATAATGTTTTATAGTTTGCTTGCCTAATCATCTATTCTACTAGTTTTATCTGAGTGTTTGAGATGGTAAGGTCATACCATTCTGAAGTCCAAAATAACTTAGAATATCTTCTTCTTCAAAAAACTATCAATTTTTTGTGTTTCTAGAATTACATAGAAACTGACATCGGTTTCTCCACTAATGTTGGCAACATTTTTTAATTGATATCGGTTAAAAAACTGACATCGGTCACTGTCAATAAATATTCTTTCCAAACAGTAAGCTTAAAACCCAAATTTATTGCTGTTTAACACAAATTATAGTTTTCTAAAACTAAAACACATAGTTTTTGGAACCTGAACCCCTTTCACCTTGGATGGTCCTGACACGCAGTCAAGTCAAATTCCTTTTTGACCACGTGAGTCAATAGCCACTCCCACCTTTGCCCTTTGTGCCAAGTCATCTAATGGAGTATACTTCAGACACCGAGCATACTCCTATCCAACCTACCCCTGATCAACCTCCTATTGTTCCCAAAGGGGATCAAGATTTTGAGAGATTCCTTGACCACAACGTCAAGGCTCTCCAACATTATCTCGTTAGAAGCCAAACATGAGATCCTTTAGGTAACCCTATTTATGGGATCCCAACTTCTTTGGTTGAAGCAGGAATGATATCAACAACATCTGCTACCCAACCTATGGTCACTCAGGCCACTACCTCGACCAGTAACCCAACCATGGCCAATGTTCAAAATTTGGCCTCCCCTTCTATCCTTTCTTTCCCTACCTCCATTGGGGTTTCCGTACCCCATCAACTACAAACAATTCAACCAAGTTCAACACCTTTCCAAAACTTGATTATCTTTATCCCATCCACTCTTGCGCCTATAAACATGAGAGTGACCACTTATCCTTTAACTAGTCTCACTGCCATTCAACCACCCTTGGCGGCATCTAGTCAAGTTGTGCCCTCTAACTTCACAACTCAAGCCCCCATGGCCTCGACATCAGCCCCTATGACGAACTATTAGTATGTTGCACCTACACAAATAGAACCAAGTATGTCATACGCCCCTCCCAATGCCTTCAAGGTACCCTATAACTTAGAGGGTGCCCCTCATGCCAATCCAGCTATCGATCTAATTAAGATGTTGATGGATAAGATGTCCAACATTAAGACATTTGTTTTAGGTTTGAGGAGTGTTCTTTTATATGAACAAATCTGTAATGAACCTATCCACCCTTCAGTTACTATTCGACCATACCCTAGCTAGTGGGAACTACCAAAATTTACTTGCTTTCAGAGTAAAGAGGACCCACAACAACATTTGTGAGTGTTTAGACATGCTTGCTACCTCATAGCGCATGATGATGCATTATTGCTTCACACATTCCCTATGTCACTTTCTAGCACTACCCTTGACTGGTATAGCTCCATTACCAGTCATTTTCTCTTCACCTTCATTCAAGTCACTCAGCTTTTCCTCAATCATTTCTCAATCAATATTACCAAGAAGGTCTCCATCATAGACCTTTATTCCATTAAACAATTTGAGGATGAGTCAATAGCAGACTTTGTCACCTGTTGGAGAGTTTTGATCAATCAACTCTCCTTCTCACTGCCTCAACCTGAGCTCATTGAGCTCTTTTCAAGAGCATGTGCCAAGCACATTTCATCCACTCTGTGGGTTCAAACTTTCTACACATTCAATGAAGCTTTCACCATGGCCCGAAAGCTTGAACTCTGTGCAATCAAGGAAGACAAGGTCAAATTGCGTAGCAAAAATACCAATGCAAAAGCCAATGACCCTTCTTCTTCCAAATCTTCTTTTTCTCACCCCAAATCCAAGGGATCAGCAAACGCTATGGTCCTTAGGTCACCATATTCTACTACAACCAATCAATCTAAGCCCTCCACATCGCAAAACATCACTAGACAATTCCAACAATGGCATGAACAGTGACAATACATTCTAATAGGAGAATCATATGCTTCTATACTAGATAAATTAGTGAATTATGGAGTCCTCAACCTCCCTCAAATTCAACCACCTATCTAATTTTATCCCTCATGAGCCATCCCTACATGGTATAGGGAAAATGACTTTTGTAACTATCATTGTGTCAAGGGTCATGACATGGATAATTACAAGACCCTAAAAAACATTGTTCAAGACATGTTAGACAAAGGGGACCTTGTTTTGGATAAACCTAATGCACTGGCCAACCAAAACATGGATGTCTTTAGGAAACCATTTCCTAACCATCCCCCATATCAAAATAATGTTCAGACCATGGTCGATGACCCTCAAGAATGCAACATACGCATGGTCAACATAGTCTTTCCTTTCATTCCTAACCAACCTCTCCCACAATCTGAAGAGGTTGGTCAACCCATTTCTCCACCATGGGTAGAAGAGCCTATTTTACCCATACCACCCCTATGAAATGAAGAGCTCCCTTTGCCTCACCCTCTTCCTCACGTGGATGAACCCATTTCACCTGTATCACCCCCACGACATCAAACACCTCCTCTACCCATTCTTCTACCTAGTGAGGATCCTGTATTACCTATTCCTCTTGACCCCACCTTCCCTCTTCATCTACCATTGGAAGAATTTATCATTCATACCCCATGACCTCATGTAGAAGGGGCCATCACCCCTCTACTTTGCCCTTTAGAGGAGCCTTCCTCTCCTATTTTTCCTCCACTAATGGAGGATAGACCTCCATTCACCCCCCTTTCACACGTAAGAGAATCTACTTTGACCTCTCCCATATTAGAGGATGCTTTGATGGCACCAATGCTAGTGGCCCCACCCTCATCCTTCTTATTACCAATAGAGGATCATACTTTCCACACTCCTAGACCACATGTGGAAGGCATGATCATTCCTGCGCTCTATCTGCTTGAAGAGCCAAATTCTCCAATCCCTTTTCCACCGAGAGAAGAACTCACTACCTCACCTAATTCAATTGAGGAAGATCTGGTGATGGTTCTCTCTCATCTTTGGCCCGTGATCACTGTTTCCAACACATTTCTGCTCTTGCAATCACCCAAATCCTCTGACTATAAGGCCTCATGCAACATCATCTAAACCCTTCTCTCGATTGGCATAAAACTTAGGATTCCTCCATTCTAGGAACCTAGAGTATGAGGTGTTATGGGAGTGACTTAAGGCTCCTTATCCTACACATCCCACTTCACCTTATACTTCCAACCCTTTTGCGATGATTTACCCCAAAGTCTCTAACGAGGATCGGGCTTCCACTTCTAAATCATCAGAAGCTCAGCCTTCCATGTCTGAGTCCAAACCCTCGCAGGTGTCCACCATGCTAAAATAGATTAAATCTCTTGATGTTCACCCTATATCAAACCTCACTCACCCACAAGTGAAGTTAGATTTAAACCTCATCCCACACAATAGTGGTCCTCGCACCAAACTAAAGGAGAATGTTAAACCATGTCGGTCTACTCTTCCCCCACCTTCACCATTGCCCTCTATCTTGGGTCCACATCCTTCCACTTTAACAAGAGTGCTCCCCATTCCAACACCTCACAAAGGCAAACTACCTCCATTACTCCCTCTACCCATCAAAAACATATTTCCTCCAAGAAATTTGACACCTCTCATTAAGAAAGTGCCATCTACGTGTGTGGCCACACCACCAACCAAAAAGGTGGTACGAAAAACTCTCCCTACAACTCCTAAATAGAAGTTGTCAACCCCTACTGCAAAAACAAGCGTAGACCCATTAGTGGGTTCCTATGCTTTGCTATTACATTGATTATTGCAGTCTTCTAGCATCATTCTCCTACCCATTAAGCCATACTAACCTCTCAGATCAAAACCATCTTGGTTCAACGACACTCAAATCTGCTTGTATCATCACACACTTGGGCATGATACTAAGAGTTGTAATGCTCTTAAGGTTGTCATTTGCCAACACCTAGAAAAGGACATCCTTCTCATTGAAGATTCTCTTGAACATCTTTTTGACAAACTATCGACACCATCCCATGCCTCCCAAACCTCCTCACTTGAATTAGGATCCCAACACGAGATTATGATCCCTCTACCACCTTCTCCCCCTTTATTCAAAATCAACACTATGAATGTGGCCACCTGATCCCAAACCCTAAAAAATAAAGGAAAAGAGTAGGTTTCTACCCCTTGGACATATCCATTCACCAAGCCCTCTCTACCACCAAATCCCAAGGTTTCTATCTTGGGCACATCTCAACCAACATCTTCAGGGGCAATTCACGACTCCATGGTGAAATAACTTCACCAAACCCATGTGAATATGTATTTTTATGACATAATATAAAGCTCTCCACAACATAGCCAAGCCTTGATCAAAGCTTTATAGGTAGTGGAGGTCTAACCTGAAGACCCCTAACCACTGGCTACTTTAGTCAAATTGTTACCCACCATTGCCTCCATCACCTTGAGTGATTCTGAGATTCCTACCTACAACCTAGAAGATTAGGATCCCACCCTCTTTATCACGGCCTACATTAATCAAACTCATGTTAAGTGGGTTATGATTGATGGAGGTGCTAGCATCAACATCATTTCTACCCATGCATATGATCAACTAGCCCTCCTGAAGAATTGCATGTCAAAAACTAATGCAATTCTTCATTCTTTCAACGATGCCACTGCTACTACCATTGGCATTATAGTCTTGCATGTTCATGTTGGCCCATGTACAATTCCAAAACTCTTCTATATCATCAAGGGGGAGTTCTAATATAACATACTGTTGAGATGACCTTGGATATGTTCCATGACCTGTGTCCCTTCCATGTTGCATCGTTGTGTCAAGTTTTAACACGAGGGGCAGGATCATGTCATTCCTGCTGACCCTTCCCCCTTTAAAACATGCAACACAACCTACCGACCTACTGATGTTTTCATCTCTTTGAAAACATCCACCCAAACATCACCTTCACCTGTGGAAGCCTTGACAAATTTGTAGACATCAGTCACACCTATGCCTACTCCTCAAGTGACCAGGAAAGATCCTATGCAAGATACCTTCCAGCACCTTTCACTTGGGAAGTATCATTTTCTTACCCTTGACATGTTCCAAACTCTACAATAATATGGAAAACTTCATCACCACCCTAACTATGACCATCACATCAGAATGGTCATCCCATATGGTCCTCCTGATCTCCAAACTAATCTCACCTATGGAGGGCTAGATCGGGCTCCTACTATTGGAAATCCTCTCTCATCACCTCGAATATTCAATTGCAATTTTTCCTTCCTCGACAACCCTAGCTTTGCTCACACCTATCTTCATAGGTGTGCATGGAAGGGTTTTGGCTTTGAGCATTATGAATAAGGTCCCCACAAGCCCATTGAGCCTCCAAATGATGAGGCAATAAAAAATGCCAAGAAATGACATGGAATGGGTTTCAAAGAACCTACAAAACCCTTTAAGATCCTTCGCCACAAAAATGTCATAGAGCATTCTCCTCCAACCTCGCCTAGTCCCCCACCCTCACCTACGGAGTCGATGTTCTCCATCCCTCCTAGTTTTTTTTTCATAAACACCATTCACTTGGAGCCCCTGACTTATCAACTAGGTGAGGCATCAAGGTCTCTTCCTCTTGTCTATCCAGACATGATAGACGATGAATCTTATAACATCAACACTGTCTAATGCCTGGATGATAATGCCATACTCACCTACATGGGTGTGGATGACTCCTTCATACAATGATCACTTCCTTCAAAAACACAAGTTATGTTATGAATCAACTGTTGACATTAATCTCCCATCTTTTGATGTTCCTCACATTTTAAAGATTGGTCAATGTTTAGATGCCCAAGAACAACTTGACTATACCACATTCCTTATAGATCATAGCAAAGCCTTTACTTGGTCCTATAGTGATATGCCTGATATTAACCCCAACATTATCATCCACAACATTGTCATGAACCGTGAAGCTAAGCTTGTCGAGCAAAAGCTTAGTAGGATGCATCCTCATGTCGCACTCCTTATCAAAGAGGAGCTTCAATGTCTTCTCTCCGTCTCATTTATCCAACCCATTGATTATCTGCAATGGGTGTCAAATATTATCCCTGCCACAAAATAAATAGGGGGAATTTGAATTTATATTGACTATTGTGACCTCAACCTAGCTTTCCCAAAGGATGACTTTCCTTTGCTAAACATTGACCAACTTGTTGATCTTACGGCTGGTCATGAGATGTTATCCCTCATGGATAGGTTTTCAAGATATAACCAAATTTTGATTGCCCTAGAAGATCAACATAAAACCACCTTCATCACCCCATGGGGGACATTCTACTATAGGGTCATGCCTTTTGGCCTCAAAAATGCAGGCACTACATACCAACGCACCATGACTTATATCTTTCATGATCTCCTACACAAAATCATGGAAGACTATGTGGATGACTTGTTGGGGAAATCCAAACTTTGTTGTGACCACCTAACTATTCTCAAAACAATATTCACTTGACTACTACAATATAATGTTTGACTCAACCCTAAGAAATGCATCTTTGGGGTTCTCTTAGGGAAGCTTTTGGGTTTCATCATTTCTATCCATGACATTGAGGTAGATCCAGCTAAGACTCGAGCCATACTTGAGATTCCCCCACTAGCTAACCTAAAACAACTTCATAGCTTACAAGGGAAGCTTCAATCTATTCATTGCTTCATCTCGCAGCTATTTGACCGATGCCAACCCCTCCATCACCTCCTCAAGAAGGATGTCTCCTTTAATTGGAATAAGGATTACCAAGAGGCTTTTGAGGCTCTTAAACACTATCTTGTCCCTCCACCATTCCTTAATCCACCTAAAGATGACCAACCCTTATATCTTTACATTTTAGCAACAAATCATTCCTTAGGTGCCATGATCATGCATCAAGATGAACAACATCATGAGCAAGTAGTTTATTATATAATTCGAACACTTGTTGACTATGAAACTTGGTATACTCATACCAAAAAACTTTGCTTGGCATTAGTCTTTATTGCCTCCAAACTCCATCACTATCTCCTCAACCATAAGACTTACATCATCACCCACACCGACCCTCTCAAATACATGCATTCCAAGCCATACCAAAACTAACGTATGGCTCGTTGGCTCATGCTTCTTGCTGAGTTCAATTTGGAATTTATTCAACAAAAGTTTATAAAAAGGAAAACAATTATTGGCCAACTAGCAGATGCCCCTTTACCTAATAACCAACCCTTTAACTACAAATTTCTTGATGAGTCTATCACCATGCTATCCATCGATGACATCCCTTATCAAATGATAATGTTGTTTTAATGGATCTAAATGTCAACTCAGTGGGGGTGTGGGGGTCATCCTCATCCCTCACAAAGGCGAGCCCATGCCTCTATCTTTCAAACTCGACTTCGAATGCACCAATAACATGGCTGAGTATGAAGCCTTAATTTTGGGGCTTCAAACTACCCTGTTCTTGGGCATTAAGACAATCAATATCTTTGGCAACTCGCAACTAGTCTTTAATTAGATTAACGGTTCATATCTTTGTAAAAATGAAGTTTTGCAATGATATAAAAACTGTGTTGACACATTGTTAGGGTCTTTCGACCATTATCTCTTGTAGACTGTTCCTCACTCTACAAATAAGTTTGCCAACACAATGGCCTTTCTCACCTCACACATCCCATCTTCATCTACTTCCTTGAGAATCTATGTCATGGTACACCATTTGGCATTGCCCTCATATATCTTAACTGACATCAACTTTGTTGGCAATATCGACTCTAGTCCACATGATGTTTGGTATAAACAACTTGTTGACTACTTGTCTTATTCTATCATTCCTCCTGAACTCTCTAGAAATGGATGGCAGACTTTTATCAAGAGTACTGCTTGATACACCATGCTAGGGGGTCTTTTCTACAAATGAGGTTTCGACAGCCTCCTTCTCTGATGCCTAACCACAATTGAAGCATCTCATGCCATTAAACAAGTCTATGATAGGATTTGTGAAGGACATTTCAGTGGTAACTTAGTTGTAAAGTGCATCCTCCACCTAGGCTATTATTGGCCCACTCTTAACCAAGACTGCAGTGATTATGTTCAGCATTATATCAAATGCCAGTAACATGCTAACCTACTTCACATCCCTAGCCATGATTTATAAGTTGCTAAGGATTTCTGGCCCTTTTCACAATGGGGCTTAGATTTAATTGGTGAGATTAACCCTCATTCGTCTCTTCGACATCAGTCTATTATCACAGTGACTAAATATTTCACTAAATGGGTGGAAGTTGTTCCCCTCACCTCCACTAAAGTTGACAAAATCATCGACTTCATTAACCACCACATCATCTGTCATTTCAGTGTACCTCACAAGATAATCACTGATAATGGCAAATCTTTCAAAAACAAAACCATCCAAAAGCTTTATGATGCTTTTGGCATCAAACTCAGCTTCTCATCACCTTATTATCCATAAGCAAATGGACAGGTAGAGGCTTTTAACAAAATCTTAACTAAAATCCTAATGAAGGTGGTCAATGACACTGGAAGGGATTGGAACATTCACATTCCCTTCGCTTTGTAGGCCTACCGCACTAGCATCCAAACCCCTATGGGTGCTACACCTTTCTCCTTAGTGTATGAAATTGAGGCCATCTTGCCTCTTGAAGTAAAAATACCTTCTCTTTTCATCTCTTTGCATGACATACTCTCTAATGATGACTTTCATCAAGATCGATTAACACAACTTGAGTTACTTGACGAACGTCATCTTTCCGCTCTTAATCATCTTCATATCTACCAAGATCATATCAAGCAGGCCTACAATAAAAATCTGAAAGTGCAAGATTTCAAAGTCAGAGATCTCATCCTTAAAAAAAACCAACACGTGACCAATATGGAAAGAAGCAAATGAGGCAAGTTTTCTCCTAATTGGCTCAGACCTTATATAATAGTGCACAAGTATGGATCGGGCACTTATCATCTGTCTTCTCTCGAAGGCCAGCCAAAACTTGAGCCCCTTAATGCCTTACATCTATGACCATTCTACTGTTAACCAATTAATCATTCACTTGATGTTTAACTTGAGCTCGTCCCTTGAGCAACCCCCGTCATCCTCATTCCTATTCCTTTCAACCCTTTTTTCTTACAAAAATTAGTTAACTCTTTTTTTAAGCATTAATGCTTTGTCCTAATAAAAGGGAAACCCCTAAACCTCTATAGTCTAGTCCATGACTAAAAGTTCAGTTAATAGAAAAACATAACACTAGGATGCCTAACAAAATATTAAAAGGTCATAAACTATAAATGTAGACTGCTCCCTCAAAGGACAACTACATTATTGTTGTAATTAATAAACTACTCCCTTGAAGGATAGCTATTCAAAGAAATCAAAACATACAAAGCAAAATATAGACCACTCCCTCAAAGGATGGCTATGCCCAAATTTTGCTACAAACACAGCACCCTCTCAGAAGCTTCCTACATCCATCAGCTTCACATGACCACAAAACAAAAGCAACATCCCCAAGTAGACTTCCTGTATTGATCAGTCTACCAAAAAAAAATTGACTGACAAACTATTAAGTCATGGACTTGCCTATAGTCATTCTCAGGGTCACCTATAAAAGGGGCAAATTTATCCCTACTAAAAAGGGTTACGCTATCCTCACATACCACATAATCACACCTATTACCCCAAAATATCCAAGGGATTTTGAGCTCACTTAACGTCAAGTGATTAGGATACTTCTCTAACAAAAACCAAGGGTCAACAATGTAATGCATGAATGGGGCTTTTGTTTGTAAAAACCCTATATATGCTATCATTATGGTCCTTGTCAATGAACAAGCAACATGCCTTTCACTTCTTACACACCTTCGTCACATGCCGGTTTATCTTTTAGGACACAGGGTCTTAAAAATATATGCTCACATATTGTCATCTCATAATTTTCACTATAAAGTTATGAACCTACCATTCAACACAATTTTATCATAAATAACATCACATGTTTTTGATAAAATAAAACCAAAACATTTTCTAACCACTAACATAACATCATGATTTATTTAATGCAAATACCAATTTGTGTTATATCAATTATCATAGCCCATTCACATTAGTTTCTATGGAAAACAATACACATGGAAACTATCAACCAAACACAATTTATGTCAAGCATATACCATCACTAATATGGAAACCTGTTGAAGCATAAATAAACTCATTTCATTTTTAGCATACACCATCACCAATATGGAAAATTGCTTAGGATGAAAAACCACATAACCTATGTTACAACATACACCATCACATAATATGGAAAAGGCTATAACATCATCATAGACTCATCATTTAAAGCATGTACCATCAAACATATGGGAAATGCTAAAAACACTAACATAACCAAACCAACTAACAACCTCTTTAACTCTTCTTCCCTTTTGGGAGAACTACATTGGCCTAAGGCCCTTAAAATAAGGGCTATGTAGGTAGTACTCAGTTGACATAGGGTCTTCTAAGGTTAGCTCGGCTATTCGTTCATTCGTCTACCTAATGGACCAACTATCTAAAACCTAGGCTCACTGCCTACCCTGAATCCTAGGCTCACCACCTATCCACGCAAAAAATGTCAGCAAACTAAAAACATAGGTCTTCTCCCAAATTGCCCAAAATCATGACCAAACAACCAGCCCTGACACTGTAGGAGTCACATTAGACTTATCATGGAGCATATTAGAGATCACGTACATCTCCCTAACCACAATAAACAACACTTGAGATCACTTATATCTCAGCCTGACTTGACAAATGACCTTAGAGATCGTGACTATCTCCTCAGACCATGACCACTTTTGAGACAACTTTGCCTTAGTTGTTTTGATTGTTTATGCTACCTCACAAATAGTTATCAATTTATACGCGCCCTTCACACCTATTTTCAGATCATGACCAAATTGATCCCCAATATTTGTGACATTTTCATGTTTTCCAGGAGCACTTCCTAGCCTAGAAATTGAAACACAATGACCATTAGAGCTATAACTTTGATCCTTTTAACCCAATCAGCTACCACTAATAAGCTGGGGACCCGTTACTTCAATTTTAATCCTCCTCGACCTTGCCTATGACAATTTGACCTACCTATCAAGTGAAGTGGTATATGCGCAATCTCAACCATTATAGAATTCACACTCCAACCTCACCCTACCCATCTACTACCTATGAAATCGGCACTCGATTTCAGACTACCTTCTCTCGATTCCCACTTTGAGGGGGAATACCTCATCCCATACTTGGGGGAACTTACATCTATTTTTGTCTTGCAATTCATTAGAACAAACCACAAGACAAAAAGGGGAACATGTAGACACCAATATCGTGTCAACCCCCCTTGGTCCCTTTCTAAATGTTAACACTCCTAACCCACACTTGCACACCTTATTAATTTAAAAACTACTTATTTTAAATTAATTACCTCACCTAAGACACCTCACCTAGACACCTCACCCTAAGACCATTTCTTAGCCTATGAGTCAGCCTGAGACTAGGTCCTCCAAATCCTAACTAGCCATGAATGATTCTCACCCCATCTTAACTCCCTAACCAACTCCCGTGTCTCATAAGCCCTTGTTTTGACTGTTCTCCAACAAAAAAGGCACTTGGCAAGTGGAGAAATGGGCAAAGAGATAAAAATAGCCCTTTTACCTAATCTCTCTCCACTGACGTCGGTCAACCCTTGATTGATACCAGTGGGATTGCCAATGTTGATCACATAAGCCAAGCTCTAACATTGAGATGCCCCCCTTCTCACACATTCACATGCACACTCTGAGATTTCAAGCACAAGAACTTGATTATCATTCTCTTGGCTATCAAAACTCTGCACAAATCATTCTAGAGACTGGATTGAAAGATTGTATGAGGACCTTGAGCTACTAAATTGAAGTAATCTGTGTTCACTTCATTGGCTCACAACACCAGTCATATCAGCCACAACAGGAATCACTATTCTGACATCTCTGGTTCTTCACCTTGTAAAGTTAAGTACTCTAGTTTTCATTTCAGTATTTTAGAATATATTGTCAATTAGTTTTCATTAATATTTCTAAATACTGTTGAGAGGCCAAACTTCTTTCGTGGAGGGGCTGAAAGGCCTTCCCCTTATTCTCACCCTCTTTCCACACCTATCCTCTACCTATACCATTCCTCAGACCCCCACCTTCCTACAACCCTGCACCAACCTCTGAAATTCCAGAAACCCCTCTGTCTATCCCAAAAATATTCTAAAAGCCAACAACCCCTATCGACATCGGCAACTCAACCAATGTTGGCACCATTTACCCGACTAACCTCGATAGACCAACTGACTCGGTGGCTGTGTTTTGAATCAACAAACTAGAAACCTATCTAAACAGCCCATCTAGACTAGACAGAACCTTCAACTAGCTTTTTGTAACATTCTAAGACACACATACTGCAAGGAATAGGTACACACCATCTACTTTTCCGTTTCTTTAGTCATTTATCATTTCTTCCTTTACAACACCTTTTTCTTTAAACAGTAGACTTTCATCCCTTAAGGAGCTTCACGCTTCTGGGACCGAGCATGTAGCTTGGTAGTCCACCATATCCTCTTCTAACATTTTTCTTGTTTAAGTTTCATTCTTACTACAGGTATTTCCTCCACAGCCAAAGAGGAGCTCCCACAAAGCTTGGATACAATGCACACTAAATCCGGGTAACATCAAACCCACAACCCCTTAACCTTAGTTTTTTTCTCATTTGAATGTAATTAGTGAAAATTTAGAGAAACATGACACACCAAACATTTGACTAGATCTACCCAAACCATACTCTCTCTCTCATAACTCTCCCTAACCTCTTAGACCTGATCAAAACCTAGAAAAGCATTCTATAAGCTCCTAAGCAATTATTTCCCCTACCAACCTCGATAACCTAACCGACATCAATCAACTTCACCACTGACCTCAATAGTATAACCGATATCGGTGATTCCCCTACCGATGTTGATAACTGTGGATTCCCTAACCTTTCCAAAATCTACCCAAACAACTTCCAAAACATAAACGTAATATACCACTTGTAGTATGTTACTCTTTGCTACATTTAAGTTGTTAATAATGGTAATATTATCTCTCTTTCACTCTCTCTTTACCTCTATTTTAGTTATTTATTACTCTTTTGTCTCTCAAAAGTGGACTATCATCTCTAAGGAAATTTCACACTTCCTTAAACAAGTGTGTTGCTTGGTAGCCCACTTGTTTATCTACTAACAACCATCATGTGGTAGTGATTTATTACTTGTAGGTAGTCCACCCAAACCAAAGAGGAGTGCTCACAATGTCTGGATACGGTGTGAAAACTAGTTTGGGTTCATTCTAATTACTTATCCCTTCATTCTTTTATGTTTTCCTTTAGACTTGAAATAGACAAAATTTAGCAAAATAGGTTCAAGTTGATTCTAGCAATTTTTATAAATCAATAAATAGAGAGGCCATGGACATCATTTTAAAGCTATTTTGGTGTAAATTTATTATGCTCAAATATCTTCAAGAAGCTTGGATAATGCAAAGTTATAATGTTGAATTGGTTCCAAAGCCTCATGCAAATTAGTGTTATTATTCTCAAATATTGAGCCAAGCCAAGCCAAGCCAAAGATACAAGGTTACAAGGATATTTTGAGGGAGCCAAGATTCCATTGATGTAGACTTCATGAGCACAAATTGAGCAAGCTACTACAACAAGCATTTTGGAGCATCCAAGGAAGGTAAAAGAATGTTCTTTTTGCATTTTAGTTGTGTGTTTCATTCATGTTTTGTTAACTAAGCTCTCCCTAGTAACTAGGCCTAGAGATGTATGCTAGTTAGTGTAATTTTGTCACTAAAAAGATACTAACACCTCACTCGAGTCAAATTCTTAGTTCACAAACTTTGCCTTTACACAACTATACTCTCTTTAACACAATCCTTGTAACCCTTTCCCAATCATAAATGCATGGTAAGATATACGTATAATCCCTTATATAAATATAAAGCTTTAATATTTTTCAAATTGTCTAAATAGACATATGTACAAATTTTTGAGCTATAAATCCTCTCCCAAAAACACTTTCTAGTTATTAGGTCTTTTCTATTAGCCCATTCTATGCATAATGCACACTCACCCTCCCAAATCCATACTTTATTATTTTTAAACATTATAAAACCAATATATTTAGCTATGTAAGATCAATTTTAGTAATATTACAATTTTTTGTTGAATATTGATAGTTAGAACCAAAGATATGGCCTAAACCTTAATTTAGGGTTTTTAAGGGCCTGTCTCAACTCAAGACCTCACTAAATTACATAAATTTTATAATATGGGGTTTAAAAGACCCAAAATAGTTTATGAAGGTTTTTATGGACCTAAATAAACTTTAAAAACCACTATTTATGTGTTTCCACTTCACTGTCTTAACTTTCTATTAGAAAACTTGTTTAATTATGTCAAAAGAAAGTCAATATACAATCTGCTTTCTCTTAAGAATAAACCAAACCCTATACCAATAGAATAAATATTAAAATAATATTTAATCACATTAAAATGGATTAAATCAACATTTAAACACACCTTATTATCGATTTAAGGTATCTTCCTTGCAAAGAACTCACTTACAATCCTGTCAACAATCTTTCCACAAGGGATCAAGGTATTTTCTAGTTTTCCAAATAACAGACTCTTGTTTTGGACCTTCCTTCAACCTTTCACTATTCAAATACCAAAATAAATGTATAATAATTATGAATAAAATATAATTTAATTCTTTAATTCTTCCTTCAACCAAACAAAACTCAATTTATAAACAAATAGAGAACACAACAAACACAACGTCTATCTTCCAAACATAAATGAACATAGTGGATTATTTCATATTTGTATATATTATCCCATTATTAAATATATAATACACCTTATAAACGTTATTTAACAATTTCAAATTCATTTTATTTAGTAATCTTTCCATATACATTAGATATACAACTCAAACAACTCAAAATAGGGACTATGATTGTGTTCTTCAATCAGGGTTCTCTTTATTCATCTCTTCATGAAAACATGCATTGAATACAAATTATACCATCCTTTAATCATTTATAAAACAAATTCCAACATCATTCAAATAGAAATAATGAAAAATACAATTTCCAACAATCAGTCTGTATCAACCCCAATAGGGGTCTGAGAATTTTAATTTGCAAACAAGGTTTCTCTCTTAATTAATTTAAATCTTCAAGGTTTATTTTCAATAACTCATACACTATCATTCAATATAATTTTAAATTAATTATAAATTCATTTTTTCCATGAACAAACACTTACAGTTAACACAATATCCATAACCTCAAAAAGAGGTCTGTGATGATTCTTCATATAGCAGAGATACAAAAACACAACTCCTTTTTTCATAAATTCTTGTCAATACATATTCTCCATTCCTCTTTCATGAATTATATATATATATATATATATATATATATATATATATATATATATATAATAAAACACAACTGACTCCAAAATCCCTATATAGGTGCATAACTACTTCTTGAATTGTTTTTTCCATGTAGAGGTTATTTTGCATTATATATATATATATATATATATATATATATATATATATATATATATATATATATATATATATATATATATATATATATATATAAAATAAAACACAACTGACTCCAAAATCCCTATATAGGTGCATAACTACTTCTTGAATTATCTTTTCCATGTAGAGGTTATTTTGCAATATATATATATATATATATATATATATATATATATATATATATAATAAAACACAATTGACTCCAAAATTCCTATATAGGTGCATAACTACTTCTTGAATTATCTTTTCCACGTAGAGGTTATTTTTCAATATAACACTTTTGTCTTAATTTTCACACGCATGACATGTAGAATCATAACTATAGGTTAATAACCATCTAATGGACCTTCAATTTTGTCTAAACCCCTTGAAACACTTGATACATTTTTCACCTTCATAAACTTGCACAAAAGTCCTTGAATAAGGCTTGTTAAGATTCAAATATTCAAACAATGCATTTTTTGTAGGAAAATGAGTAATTCAAATTCTATGTATCTTACAATCATCTAAACTATACATATGGACTCCTAATGACCTATAACACATATAAGACCAATCTAAGAAAAAAATTAAACCATTTTGGGGTCCTTAATGGATGCCCTTGCATCATTGTCTATCATCATGTGTGGCATAAATCTTATGGGTACCCAAGGAGCTCTTTATACAGTCATAGCACTAACTAGATTAATGGTGACAAGTGTGTATAAATTTTAACAATGGTAATGGGAAAAAATTTTCACATACCGATTATTTAATTTCCTAAATATCAATAATCATTGAGATGAATTAAAATATTTTTTTGCGTTTGACTTGTTTCTTAAGATAGGATAGAATCAAATATCCTCAAAGACTACTTCTTGTATTTTATACACAAAATTGAATTCAAAATAAGTGTAACAAGGATATAAATTTTTTGAACCTTCCACCTTTGTCATATAATTTTTTTAGAAATATATTAATGAAAAGTTTAAAAATGTTTCAAATGAAAATAACAACTATTTCTCAAAGTGTGATGAGTATACAAATATGTACAAAAAACATAGATCCATCACATGCCCAAAATCATTCTCAAAACTTGAAGAGGAACAAAAAAAGAACAATGAATATATCCAAATCTATCATGCACATTATTATTCCAAAATATTATAATCAAAAGAAAAAACCAAAGTATTCTTGATCATTTGGCATGATAAAATGGAAAAAAACTAAAATTATATACAAAGGACAAGAAAGAAAACATATTCAATAATTGATGTTTTAAACCTCCTAGATAATTTTAGTATTATGCTCACATATGAAAACAAGACTTGGGGTTTTAGCCACTTTTGCCTACCATTCATTGAAAATTGATAAAAATACACACTCACATCATTATATATGTCTCAAAAAGTTCAAATAATCGATCACTAATGAATATGGGGATTTAATTTATAGTGGTGGATCATCAAAACATCCATCACATGATGCACTATTTTAAAATGAAGTACATTAAAAATTCAAAGTGTGAAATTAAAAAAATTATCCATTTTAAATAAATTAAATCTGTTATTAAAAATACATCATTAAAAATAATAGACATCAATCCTCTACTTGAAACTAAATAATTCTTAATGTGACAATAATAATCATACAATATTTTTTGTCTAAATCCATGCTGATAGTAAGAAGGATATTCAACATTATGTATGTAATCCTCCTTCTAGTGGGACATATTCATGAGGATATAAATGGGAATTTTATATATCAACATTATTATTATGGACATCATACACATTTTCTTTTCCATGTAGCATGGATACATACATAATATGCCAAGAGGGATAAATTACATTCATTCCTTACCTTAGTGAGAAAGTGTATGACTTAACTAACTTTTTGGAGCCACGGTTTTTGGATAGAAACCAAAAAATAATTGTTATTATGTAATATAATATGTTTAAGTTCCATGTTGTGGATGACATACCAGTACTATAATTTAGAGAAACAATAAAGGATTTGTCTTGGTCTCATCCAATCCCAAACTAGCATACAAAGGATAGTGGTCAACTAGACTTGTCAGAATCATAAAATCCTTTGGCACCTTTCAAATAACTCAAAAATATGTAAGATATAGAAATTTAGTAAAATAATATATTTAACATTGAGGAAAAAGTGTAATGGACAAAGGTAAATAATATTGGCTTCCAAAGATAACATATTTGTAAAATGTTTAGTGTACTTTGGATAGACCATTTTTAAATTTTAGTACCAGCCAAATAATAGAATCCACACATTTTCATATGGAATAATTCATTACTCAAAATCTCACAAGTAATAATGATATATACATTGGTCATATTTGTGGATGACCTAGATAAACATTCAATCCATTAATGGATGTATATGCAAGATATATTATTTTAGTATGTCTAGAAAATTATATTGAAAATTTATGGATGGGAAGGGGAAAAGGGGATATTTATCTTGAATTAGAATCCCAAAAGGTGGCTAAAAATATGAAGGTTCATTATTGGAATTTTTTAGGGAGAACATAAAATGTAACATTGTATTAGGATTGTTTCGGGCCAAATAAAACATGGACCAAAGGTCCAAATAATACTAAAATAAACACTAGATTGATGTGGATAGCATCATTTCGGCATAAAATAAAAACAAAACATGGAAATGATGATAAATTAAGATACCTAATAAGGGACATGGGGTAGTCAAAACATACCTTGAACTATTTAAACATGGTATAATGTTAACTTAGTGAAACTATTAAATATCATAAAATTAGTACATCATATCATCCTATCCTAGGATGTGGGAATTTATAAAATTTACATTTAAAATTCCATTCTAATAATGTCTTGTAGTTATACTATTGGTTAATTTTAATTTAATATTGATATTTATTTCATTTAATTATTTGTCATACATTTAGAATTATGTTAAGACCTTAATAATGTAGTATTTTTTAAATAACTATGAGTGGAAAATTAATATTTTTTTATAAAATTATTCTTCATAATTTTCTAACTAGGAATATATTAAGATTAATGTTTAATTATTTAATAAAAAAATTCATTCTAAAAATATCATTACTCTACTTGAGTTTAGGGGAGTTTCTCTAATAGTATTGCATCACATGTTTGGTAATTAACACTTGTTGGTGTGTAGTTTAACCACACAAAAAGAGTCTATGGTGATTAAAAAACAAGAGAATTATGAAGTGTTTATCCAAAAGGATATTATGTCAGGATTAGGTTTATGGCCTTTTGGCATAATTTTTAAATTAGTCCCTCATAGAAACAACTTTATGTTGATGTGGCATCACTCTAAATGTATGCAATAATTTCAACAGAGGATGAAGACTTAGAATTTGGCCACAAAAAATATAAAGGTTAAATGTACAAATGCATGTGAACATGGTAGTCTCTCTCTATCTAAGTTCATGGAGTTTCACAAATTTTAAATGAACTCTTTAAAATTTGTGGATCTATTGAAAATCTAGGTTTTATCTAACATTCATTCACATTTGTGGTTTCCTTACATAGAATAAATAAATATACCACAATTAAAAAAATAATAAAACACACACATTATTTTAAAGAATTATAAAACATCAAAAGAGGACACATGTAAATTATCATGAGACCACATATTAATAAAATCATGTAGGTATTTTTTGTTCTTCAGGTGGCCTTAGTAAATTATACAAATCAATTAAAAATTTAAATCAATTGTTGAGTTGTGGAGCTAAAAGCTTCACCAAATGAGCAAATGCAAGGTTGATGTAATTACATAGTCACCGACATCGGTCAGGATCGACCGACATCAGTCAAGGATCGACTAGAGGCTATTGACGTCGGTTATGGATTGGCTGATGTCGGTCATATGCAGGCAGATAGGGACCGACATCGGTCACCTATGCATTCCAAAAGTCTATTTTCGTGGATGAACAGATTGTTTGCATGATAAGTTTAACTGTTAGTGTTGAGTCCACGTTTCTATTTTTGGCAGGACTGATTTGAACCTTTGATTAAGAGGTGTATCTAACGGTGGAGAATGCATAGCTCATGATCCCTAATTCTATATAATAGGGATAGATCTTCATAGCTTGTATATGAGAAAAAGGGTGAATCAATTCAAGTAGCTGAATTGTGTTTGTAATTATGAGAGAGAACTCTTGAGGGAAAGAGATCTGTACATCTGAGAGGTGTGGAAGAAAGAGAGATTTATTCAATTGTATTTCCTTCTGGAAGAGTTTAATAGAAGTTTTTATTGTTTCTTGTATCTCTTATTCTTTATTAATTCTGATTTCTAGTTACTTATTATTCTGGTTTAATTCCGTGTTTAGTTGCTTACACAAAAGTAATCAATTGTATCTATAAGATCCTAACAAGTGGTATCAGAGCTAGGATCACCAAGTGATACCACTGACAATTGGTATCAGAGCCTGGTTCAGAGCAAGTTAGTGTGTGTTGATTACAGGTCACTCTCAGGGGTTTCTGATTGAGTGGGAGTAAAGCAATGGTAGAAGAAAGTAAGCTAAGAATGGAGAAGTTTAACGGCAAGAATTATCAATTATGGAGGATGCAGATAGAAGATAATTTGTATCAAAAAGATCTTTACTTACCGTTGGGTGGGGTTTCAAGCAAGCCCATATATATTCAAGATGAAGAATGGAATGTTCTTGATAGAAAGGCTTTGGGATCTATAAGGTTGAGTCTGGCATCTTTTGTGATTTCTAACTTATCACAAGCAAAGACAATGGTAGAGTTAATGGATACTTTGGAAAATTTATATGAAAATCCCTCATCTTCAAATAAGGTATATCTTATGAAGCAGTTATTTAATTTGCAAATGCTGGAAGGTGGATCTGTATCTAGTCATCTTAATAATTTCCATGCAATAGTAAATCAGTTAAATTTAGTCAAAATAGTTTTTGATGATGAAATTAAGGATCTCTTAATTTTATTCTCTTTACCTAAAAGTTGGCATAGTTTGGTAATGGCAGTTAGTAATACTACATTTGCTACAAATATCTTGAAAGTTGATGATGTTGTTAGTGTAATCTTGAATGAAGAAACATGCAGAAAAAGCACAGGGGAATCATCAGGTAATGCTTTAAGTGTTGAAAGTAGGGGAAGGAAAAAAGAGAAGGGAAAGTAAGGGAGATCAAGGTCTAAGTCAAAGATGAGAAGTAGATCCAAATCCAAAAATGGAAGAAAAATAACCTGCTGGAATTGTGGAAAGATAGGGCATGCAAAGAAAGATTGCTGGTCGAAAGTTAAAGAAGAAAATCAGCATGAAGGTAAAGAAGAAGCAAAAGTTGCAGGTATTGTTGCATAAGATGCTCTTATTTTTTCTTTGGATAATAAAATAGAATCTTGGGTTTTAGATTCTAGTGCCTCTTTCCATGCAACTCCAAATAGAGAGTTTTTCAATGATTATGTCCATGGAGATTTTGGAATAGTCTATTTAGGGGATGATGAGCCTTGTAAAATTGTTCGCAAAGGAAAAGTGCAGCTGAAATTGTAGAATGACAACACATGGGTGTTGAAGGATGTCATGCATGTACCCATCCTGAAGAGGAATCTAATTTTTATAGGAAAGTTGGGGGATGAGGGTTGCACAGTAACTCTCACAGCTGAATCTTGGAAGGTTTCCAAGGGTGCACTTGTATTAGATAGAGGTAAGAGAGTAGGTACTCTCTATTTATGTAATTGTATTAATGATTATTCTCCTTCTATTTTATCTACTTCAGATGTAGATGCAAAGTTGTGGAACTGTAGGCTTGGCCACATGAGTGAGAAGGGAATGACTGTTCTTAAGTCAAAAGGTAAGCTTTTAGATTTGAAAAGAATAGATCTAGATTTCTGTGAGCATTGTATTTTTGGGAAACAGAAGAGAGTGAGATTTCTCAAAATTGGGTCAACAAAGAAGAAGCACAAGTTGGAGCTTGTTCACACAGACATGTGGGGACCAACTCAGGTAGCTTCTATTGGAGGATCATAGTATTATGTTTCTTTCATTGATGATGCTATAAAAAAGGTATGGGTTTATTGCATAAAGAAGAAATTTGATGTTTTTGACACATTTAAGAAATGGAAAGCTTTGGTTGAGAATGAAACAGGTTTGAGATTGAAGTGCCTTAGATCTGACAATGGTGGTGAGTACTACAACAATAAATTCAATAGTTACTATTTTATGAGTGGAATACACAGGGAAAGGATAGTTCCAAGGACACCTCAGTAAAATGGAGTTGCTGAAAGGATGAATAGAACAATAATGGAGCGTGCACAGAGTATGAGGTTGCATGCTGGTTTACCCTTACAGTTCTGGGCAGAAGCTGTAGATACTACAGTTTACCTGATTAATAGAGGACCCTCTACTACTATGGATGGTGGAATTCTAGAAGAGGTGTAGACAGGTAGAAAGGTAGATCTTTCATTACTCAGAGTTTTTGGTTTTAAAACTTTTGTGCACATTGATAAAGAAAATAGAAAGAAGCTGGATGCTAAATCTATGCGGTGCACTTTTATTGGTTATGTCTCTGGAGATTTCGGATTCCAGTTGTGGAATCTAGGAACTAACAAAATTATTAGAAGCCATGATGTTGTTTTCAATGAGAAGGTGATGTACAGTGATCAGCTCAAGAAGCTGAATAATTTTGAGTAGGGCAATGTTGATTTGGATGAGGTGATGATCCAAAATGAGCACACGAGGAAGAATTTTCACACACAGGAAAACATAGACATCGACGTTGGTCAGGTAGGAATCGATGTCAATCATATAAAAATTGACATCAGTTAGACAATAACTGACATCAGTCAGGAAGGAACTGACGTTGGTTAGGTGGAACCGACGTCGGTCAGGTACAGACCAAGAGATGACTAGTATCGGTCATTGATAGAGAATTTGGGTGAATAACAAGCAGTGAATGAGTCTCAAATGCCCATGAGGAGGTCAAAAAGGGTAAGTAAACCTCCAATTCATTATTCCCCTTCATTATACTACTTGTTACTCATTGATGGTGGAGAACCAAAAAAATTTGATGAGGCAATGCAGGTAGAATCCCTAAAATAGTGGGAGCTTGGCATGAATGAGAAAATTGATTTCTTGAAAGAGAACCAAACATGGGATTTGGTTGAGTTGCCAACTGGAAAGAAAGCACTAAAAAACAAATGGGTTTACAGGTTAAAGGAAGGTGAGAATGGACAAATGAGACATAAGGCCAGGTTGGTAGTAAAGGGATTTGCACAGAAACTAGGTATTGATTTTGGTGAAAATTTCTCTCCTGTAGTAAAAATGACTTCTATTCAAACTGTATTGTCTTTAGTTACTATTGAAAATTTGCATCTTGAGTATCTTGATGTTAAGACAATGTTTCTTCATGGAGATTTGGATGAAGAAATATATATGGATCAGCCGGAAGGTTTTGAGGTCAAAGGTAAGGAGAAACTTGTGTCCAGGTTGAAGAAAAGCTTATATGGTCTTAAGCAGGGTCCAAGACAATGGTATTTGAGATTTGACAGGTTTATGATAGAGCATGGCTTTAGTATATGTCAATCTGACCATTGTGTTTATTTTGAAAGATTGGATAATGGTAGATATATTATCCTACTATTATATGTAGATGATATGCTTGTTACAGGTTCACACATGCAAGATGTTTTTGAGCGTAAGGTAAGATTAGCTCACACATTTTCCATGAAGGATTTAGGAGTAGCGAAGAAAATCCTTGGCATGAGTATTAAGAGAGAGAGAGGAAAAATCACAGTTTGATTTTGTCTCAAGAGGATTATGTGAATAAGGTGTTGGAGAGGTTCAATATGCAAGATGCAAAACCGGTCAGCACACCTATGGCTAGACACTTCAAGTTGAGCAAAGAACAGTGTCCTAAATCACATGATGAGGTGGAGTACATGAGTAGAGTTCCATATGCTTTAGCTGTTGGGAGCTTGATGTATGTAATGGTATGTACTAGACCTGATATTACCCAAGCAATGGGAGTTGACAGTAAGTTTATGGCCAATCTAGGAAAGGAACACTGGAAATCAATTCAGTGGATTCACAGATATCTGAGAGGGACCAATAGTAGGCATTTGTGCTATGGAGGGTCAAACACTTCTCTACATGGGTATGTAGATTCGGATATGGCAGGTGACTTGGATGGCAGGAGAAGCACCATAGGATATGTGTTCACTATTGGTGGAATGGCGGTTAGCTAGATTTCAAAGTTGTAAAAGGTTGTTGCCTTGTCTACTACAGAGGCAAAATACATTGCAGTCACAGAGGCTAGCAAAGAAATGATATGGATGACACGGTTCATGAAAGAGTTGGGAAAGGAGCAAGAGAGTTGTAAATTATATAGTGATAGTCAAAGTGTAATTCATTTGGCAAAGAATTCAGCCTTTCATTCAAGAACCAACCATATACAGCTTAGGTACCACTTCATTAGACAGGTTTTGGAGGATGGTGAGTTGAAGCTGGAAAAGATCCATACAGATAAGAACCCTATTGATATGTTAACAAAGCCGATAACAAAGGAGAAGTTGAATCTTCATTCAACTTTTGTTGGTATTCAAGATTGAGCTTGAAGATGGAGAAACAAGCTAGAAGATGTTGTTGTACATGTACAAGTGCAACTATTTATCTCCAAGTGGGAGATTGTTGAGTTGTGGAGCTAAAAGCTTCACCAAATGAGCAAATGCAAGGTTGCTTTAATTACACAGTCACCGACATCGGTCAAGATCGACCGACATCGGTCAGGGATCGACCAGAGCTTACTAACATCGATTATGGATCGGCTGACATTGGTCATATGCAGGCAGATAGGGACCGACGTCGGTCACCTGTGTGTTCCAGAAGTCTATTTTTGTGGATGAATAGATTGTTTGCATGATAAGTTTAACTATTAGTGTTGAGTCTACGTTTCTATTTTTGGTAGGATTGATTTGAACCTTTGATCAAGAGGTGTATCTAATGGTGGAGAATGCATAGCTCATGATCCCTAATTCTATATAATATGGATAGATATTCATAGCTTGTGTATGAGAAAAATGGTGAATCAATTCAAGTAGTTGAATTATGTTTGTAATTGTGAGAGAGAACTCTTGAGGGAAAGAGATCTGTACATCTAAGAGGTGTGGAATAAAGAGAGATTTCTTCAATTGTATTTCCTTCTGGAAGAGTTTAATACAAGTTTTCATTATTTCTTGTATCTCTTATTCTTTGCTGATTCTGATTTCTAGTTACTTATTATTTTGGTTTAATTCTGTGTTTAGTTGCTTACACAAAAGTAATCAATTGTATCTGTAAGATCCTAACATCAATTTTATTTCTCCATATGTCTACTTTTTCATGCACACAATATATAACTACATCATGATCATATTCCAAAAACCAATAAGGCACAAAAAAATGTTTTAAACAAGATTGTGATAGCAAAATGAATACACGAGGTGATTAGAATGGGATCATGGAGTCACATAGTCATTGACTCTCCTAGATCACATATTAACTTTATAATAAAGAAGGCCTTCATGGACATGTTAAGTTATAGATTTCACCTTAGACTATGTTTGGGTCCATTATCCATGAATATATGTATTTGGCATGAAAATAAGTGTGAAATTTGATTTGAGACATATGATGTGGGCACAAAGTTATTAATTTTTTCATAAGGGTATATTATGTGTGAACTTTTCAAATTTATATAAATGTACGTGGAAACCACTGTGGTATTAAAACTATACAATAGGATAATTTTTCAACCTACAAAAAGTGTTGTCCAATACTTATACATGGTGTAAATATGTTTTACATTGGTACACTAATATTTATGAATCTTACAAATCATGATGTGATTAATTAATATGAGTTAAAATATGTAAAAATATTAGATAATGCTATGAAAATTATTAGGTGGTATTATGACAAATATGGGGCATTATGTGATCAAGACTAATAAGGATATAATTGAAATATGACTTCATACTAGCTAGAATCAAATAATAGAAACATTGGAATCTAGTATCACACTAATTAAAACCACTAAAAAAATATTTGAATCTGATATCACACAAGTCAAAAAATAATAGAAATATATAAATCCAATTTCAATAATTATAAAGATAAAAATGAAAATACTATAAGTTCAGATTATTAGACATGTGTAAAAAATTAATAAAAAGATAGTTTAAATCTTGTGTCTATCAGAGATAATTTTTAGCCTTTGATGGATAAGATCCAAATGTTTATCACACTATTGAAGGATTTTATGTCCTAAAATTAATCTATTCTCCAAACCTTCTTAGCCAAGGGGAGTTTAGAGCTTCCATCCATACAAATCTTCAAAAGGTTCCATCCTGATCACATAAAGATAACTATTATTATAATAAAATTGAACTAAGTGGAGATAATCTTCCCTCTTATATTGTTGATATATTACATACATTTTTTACATGGTTTCTAATACTTGGCTCAACCTTTCAGTTTGTCCATCTCTTTCCAAATGATAAGATGATTTGAAATCTAAATGTGTCCCAAATCAAGTAGTAAAGGTCTACAAAAATGTTTAATTATACAATTTAGCTCTATGATATATGATAACTCGAGGTTATTTTTGAAGGTGAACAACCTCCTTGAAAATCTTGGATGAAGAATGGATCTTGGTAAAACTACAAATTATATGAGATATATACATGTGTGACGAGTATGATTTTGTCTTTTGAGTATCTTTTGTATGTATGTAGCCTTGTAAGCCTAATTAGGTAATATGAGAATATGAAGTGTCTCTCATTTTGTATCTCAAAATATTGGAATGTGAAAATAAAAAAAGATTGTAAAAGACTATATATAACATTTTGATGTAATAAAATCTAGTTTGATGTGTGGATAGGGATTAATAGAATCTTTCTATTATGTTTTAATTATATTATTTTATGTATGGTTTGTTTGTAGTAAGAACTATATTTTTCTTTAATCTGTTATATGATGTGATACTAGTTATGGTTTAACTTCTATTTGTATTTGTTTTATACTACTCTTTGGTCTATTCCTGTACATCATAGATGGATTATAACATTGTCATATCTTCTATGCCTATTTTTATTATCCATTATGTAAGCTATCTATGTCACTATCATATTATCACATTTCTCTAGGAACCTATATTAATAATAGTGCGGTGAGTGTGGAACCTATTTGGATGAAATATGCTGAGATGGTTGCTAGGGTAGAGAGGTGTAGAAACATGGCTAAATGAGAGAATTAGGAACTTTTCAAAGGAAAAATTATGGAGATTTGGAAGAAATATAGAGGAGATTATCAAAGAACATCTCTATGATGAAATCTATTATTTTTTTTGGTGAAATTGCCTAGATTATTAGATGCATGGCTAGGTAGATTAGAATACCATATTTTTAGTTTGAGGAGAACATAATTTATAGCTTAGACTGAGGAAAAACTAGAAAGAATATAGAACTTATATAACAATTTGTCTTGAGAAATAAACTACTAGAGGAAGGCTATGATTAATGGTTATATCACAAAGTTCATAACATAAGGATAGGTATCTTTTAAGAGGCATAAGATCAATTTGTCCAAGGAATTAGAGTGAAAGTTTTATAGTGACTACCTTTGTTGATCAAGATTTTGGTTGTGGAAAAGGACATGATACCTACTCTAGCCAACATGGAGTAGTCACTTCAAGCACCATGAGGGTGCATGTAAGATAATGTGGATGACAAAGAGTTAAGCGAAAGGAACTTAAACCTAGTCCCAAAAATGAAAGGTGAAAAGACTCAAATCAATAATAAAATTTTGGGACTCAAAAGATAACTAAAACAAAGAAGGTGAAATAAGACAAATAACCCTGAAGTAATTGTTGACCCATTTTTGCCCCTTGGCAAATTTTCAATGAACTTCTCTCTTGCTATGAAAGACCAGTCATTTTGGGTTGCAGGGTCTATTTTAAAGTTCAACATGATTAAATTCAAGACACAGTTCTTCAGCGTGGTTCATGGCTTGGTTTAATACAAAGTTCAATCTTAGTTCAACACGACAAGTTTAACGCTGTGATCATTGGCCTGACACTTTGGTTCAACAGTCTAGTTCATCCATGCCCTTGTTCGAATTCATGTTTGACGCATTGTGGAGTCCAAGGTTCAATTCATTTTGGTTTAAAGTCCAAATTTGAAATGAGTTCAACATTTTTTTTAAAACAAGTCACAAATTTCTTTAGGCATGGTTTAAAACAAAAGGCTAGGTCACTTAACACTAAGGCAAAAGGGGTCAACCGTGTTAAAAAACTTAACACCAAGGCCCACGTCTTAGAACAAAGTGAAATCCATGGGGAAACTGCCATGCATAGTGGTCAGTGGTGAAATAACCATGCGCAATAGGCATCGGTAGCGGTCAGTGGTAAAATAACCGCTCGTGGCAGCCAACATAGCGGTCAGTGGTAAATAACCGCTCGCAGCGGCCAACAAAGTAGTCAGCAGCGAAATTGCCGCGGGAAACAGTCGATGGGAAAAAGGAGACCCCAACCATAGCGGTCGGTAGTGATTTCACCGTGCACGGTAGCAAAAGCAGTGAGCGGAAAAAATGGCAATGCAGAAATTTCAAAGCACAACCGCAAACATGCAGACAGTGGTGATTTCACCGTGCACGGCAAAGGCAGCTATCAGTGGCAAAAAAGGGCCACAGAACTTTCAAGTCCACGGGGGGTCAATACAAAGCCCACCAATAGTTTGAAGAAGCTCACCAACATTCAGGCAAGCCGCAGACCATTCAAGCAGGCCGTGGTAAGGTTAAAATAGAGTCCACATGCAAAATACAAGGGACCCAGGAATAGAAAAGACATAGGCAAGCACAAAGACATAAGGAAGGGTACCGAGGAAATGCCCGCCAATGTGAAATACCGCAAATAACATTGAGCAGTAATTTGACCATGAAAAATAGTCTGTGGGGAAAAAAGCCTATGAAACATGGAAAAAAGCCCAACTAACTGGGAAAGGAGCAGGCCACATGCAAAACAAGAAAGACCCGTCAGCAGTCTGAGCCAGCATGAAGGATGTCAAGTTGGCAAAACATTAAGGTAAGTTGTAGAAGCATTTAAGACAAAATGGGAAAAGGAAAAAATAGCAAGCATGGTCCCAGTAGTTTTTAAATGTAATCTACAGTGTTTTTCCCTTTCCCAATGAAGACTCAAGCAGCCACTTGCAAACAAAATGCCAATGAGACTCCTCTTGGCTTTTCCATATAAATTGGTAGACTTGGTCATTTTAAAGAATCTTCTCCATTTTTGTAAAGAGTGTAGCTCTACAAATTCTCCACCTGAATCAATAAAATACAATTTTTTGCCTCCATCTTGGATAGATTTGATATGTATGTCATGAGTATTATTTGTGTTTAGTCACTATCTTCAATGCTTTCATAGGTTAATGCCAATAGACCAACCATCTACAAGGCGCCAGTTCTGCAGCTAAAAGGAGAAGAGCAATATTTGAGAAGGGTAGAATAGAGGAAGTTGCTTGCAAGTGTGCATTCCACAACACCTTGGTAAACCTCTGTTATGCATTTTTCATTAGAGCCTCCCTGTTAGTCTTAACAGCCTGGTTCTTCTGCCAGATGTATAGAGTATATTTGCATTTTTTTTATTTTGAGAGTGGATGTGGAAGGTCAACCTTTTTGGTGTATCACCTCTTTTAGAGTAGGCTATTTGATTTCTTGCACTTTCTTTTCCCTTTTCATCCCCCCCAGTTTATAGCTATATATATATGCCTATACATAAATTTTACTCGCTAAAATGAACAAGATACATCAGAGGGAACTAGCCCATACCTAAAGACTCTCTTCTCCTGCTTCGCCATCCCACAGGTGAGAGAGGAGTTTCCATGTTATGGGGAGAGGGTAAGAACCTGTTTTCCTGCCACCGGGTGCAATCTCCAGCATCAACAGTTTTGGCACGCCCGGTGGGACTGTAATTTTATCAGTTTCCAATGCAGTAGTATTTTGAGATTGATGCTGGTCTTGCTACAGCCATTTCAAATATTTCCAGCATCTGGCGACTCCACTGGTAAGAGCTTAGTTCTTTTATTTAAGACCAGTCACTTAAAATTCTATGCCAAAAGTCACCACAAGGTTAGCTTCAAGGGGGGTCCCTTTTGTTTTCATTGAGCTGCCTTTAAACTCTGCTAAAAGACTCAAGTTTGAAAGAACTCGCCCTTATCCATTAGTAAATCCTCCTAGACTTGTTTGTAGGAACACCAACCCAGCTCAGCCACAGTTACAGCCTATTCCAGCCATGGCATTGCCTTTTGTAGCTTTTCGCGGTGAGAGCCCCTTAAATCTCCCATGCTATGATCCGATTCCTGGAACATCTCTAAAAAATGTGCCTTCTTTTGATGGAGTGGGGCCAATTATAGTTGTTGAGCATATCAAGAATATTGCCAAACTTTGCAATATTCACAATATAACAGAGGAAAATATTGCCATCAGATTGTTGGCGCTATCCCTTAAAGGCAAGGCTCTTGATTGGTACGGAACCTTGCCTTTGAATTCCATATATTCCTGGAATGAATTAGGCACCCATTTAACTGGTCATTTTGGGGAAAAAAGTGATGGCCTCTCTCTTGCTGAGCAACTGATGACTATAAAGAGAGCTCCACACTAGTATATGCAAGACTTCAACACGCGGTTTCAAAAGACTTGGGATAGGATTCCCATTTTGGTAAGACCAACTCCCAGCTACGCTTTCTTGTACTATTTAAAAGCATTAAACAGTGACATTGCAGTGATGATCTAATCTATGGAAGGACATATACTGCCAGCTACTTATGACATTGCCATAGCAACCAAAAATTGCTTGGTTCAAGCTGGGAAAATCACCCTTAGGCCCCACATGCCACTTTTCCCAGAGATGTTACCCCTATACAAACCATTGCACCCACATTAGCTCCTGTGCCTAACATTGAGAAGCCAGCTGTTGTTCCGTTAAATGAACTACATGAGGTTAAAAGCCTGTTACAAAACATGTCAAATGAACTTGTAGCTCTTACAAGGCAACAAGCTCAAAATAACAAACCGAATCCAGGTTATCAACATTATGGTCAAGCACCTAGGAACCCTTTTCAAGGCTATAATCAAGGACAAGGTCAGCTCACTCAAACCAGGCATTTTCAAAATTATAAATCAGGCCCCTCTTCATCATCTAAAGCCATGGTGCCTACTCAGAATAACCTTGTACAGGAACAACCTAGCTATTAGACCATGGGACATGGTCAAGAACAAGCTATCCATATGAATGACATGATGAATTTTTTCCAAAATTTAGAAAACTAGGCTGCTGATCATTCCCAATTTTTTGAGTTTCCAACTTAGTCCAGCATGAGTAACAATCAAACTCAGCCGGATTCTACCATGATAAATCACAAAGAGGGCGAGCTCTGTGCAATTAATCATGGGGTCGCTGCAGACAATTAGGTTGATTGCATTACAGCCAACATGAGATTGAAAATAAGAGCAGTTGGAGAAGCGCAGGCTTCCCCTCAAGCAGCAACGAATCCTCCATCACACCCATTTCAAAGGGCCCTAATTTCTAGACAACCATCTATACCTTCAGCTCCTCAGTCTACAGCTCCAGCTAGGATCAGCCCAAAGGAAAGCACGAAGAGAATCAGCCCCCAAGTTAATATAGTTGATCAAATGAAGAAATTGCATGTGAGTATTTCTCTATGGGATTCATTGTCTCTTCCAGGACAAAAGGAGGTATTGAAGAAAGAATTGCATGAGCTAGATCGACAGGCCATCCCAGTAGACACTAATAACATTCTAATGACGAATGGGCAGCCTTCTGCTTTAGGTCATGTAAAGAAAGAAGAAAGGACTCTCCCCTTTTATGTATCTTTGATCATAGGGGATTTCTTAGTACATAATTGCATAATCGACAGTGGGACCAGCACTTGAGTGATGCCCAAGTGCATTGCTGATAAGATGGGATTAAAGTATGAAGCAATGAACAAAGGAGTCTTACAACTAGATGGGACACCTACAAAGATAGTCAAAATCCTGAAAGGATTGAGTTTAACATTGCATGTCTGTTCGACATTCTCAATCCCCCATGATATAGTGGTAGCAGACATTCCTCCATATTTTGCAATTTGTTTGTCTAGGGACTTTACGTCCAAGATAGGTGGCTATCTAGCAACGAATTGGTCATACCTAGTTTTCAGAACCAAGTACAGGACCAAAGTGAAAATCGAATCTGAGCCACTCTACAAAGACCACCTAAATCCCTATTCACCCAAGGCAATGAATGTCAGTTACACTATCATCGATCTAGAAGAGTCTCAGATGGACAAATCTTCATCTTCTACTCTTGAAGGAGTCACAGATCTACTCTTAGATGAGTGGGGAAGCAATAACTTTGAGCATGATCCTTATAAGTTTATTGAGGAAGCAGACCTTGGCATCTATTGCTTGCATGAAGAAGGCACCATCATGCCCAATATATTGAAGGAAAACAAAGAAGACCTTGGCCTATGGCAGCTGTACTTCGACGGTTCTAAAAGTAAATTGGGCACTGGTGGTGGGGAAATGTTAGTTTCCCCTTCTAAAGAAAGGTACTTTTCATCTTTCCATTTCCAGTTCTCTTGCACATTTAATGTTGTAGAATATGAGTCTTTGATTCATGGACTTGAGTGGGCAAGAAATAGAGGAATTAGGGAGTTGCAAATCCTTGGGGACAGTGAATTAATTGTAAACCAAATAAGAGGCCTGAACCTACCCAAGAACTCCTTGCTGAAGTCTTACAAGCATAGAGTCTGGGACTTGATGGAGGATTTCCTTGCTCTTAAAATTACCTCGATTCCCAAGGAACAGAATAAGCAGGCTGACAGGCTGGCAACTATTGGTGCCCAATTTGATGTTTCAAAAGAGATAAGTAGGGATTGTGGTTCATGCCATTTAAAAGTGGTGGTTTGGCCTTCAATTCTAGACAATATTACAAATTGGTAGGTCTTTGAAAGTGACCAGCAAATAGCTCTCTTCCTACATGAAGAAGCTGAGTTCGCATTCCATAATCAAGCAAAATTGCATCAGCAATACGGAAATCAAATTGTTCAATTGAAGAAAAATAAACTCCCTAAGGGTCTAGTCACACTTGAAAGTATTTTCAACGGAGATGACCAACTAAGAGATGACAAAGCATGCATCACTACCAGAGAGGAGAATTATGAAAAAGTTGAAATCTTCAAGGACAAGCTACTAGCACTTGGTAAGGTCTGCACGTTTCAAGAAAGGCAAAATTTCATTCTACTATGTCAGGAGTTCGCTGACGTCTTTGCCTAGAATTATAGCGACCTAAAAGGCTTCGATCCAAGACTCACCTAGCACACCATTGAATTAGAGGAAGGTGCAAAAACAGTCACACAAAAATAGAGGCCTATTAATTTGATGATCGCACTCCTTATGTAGAAAGAATTGGTCAAGTTGATTGAGTCTAGCATTATATTTTTGATCAAACATTCCTCATGGTTGGCCAATTTGGTTCCAGTTAGAAAGAAAAATTGGGAGATCAGGCTGTGCATTGACTTCAGAGACCTTAATAAAGTCTCTTTAAAGGATCATTATCCCCTCCCGAACATGGAGCAGATCTTCCAAAAGGTAACTGGTTCTGAACATTTTTCCCTCTTGGATGGTTATTCGAGATATAATCAGATTCTGGTAAGAGGCTGTGACCAATACAAAATAGCATTTACCACTAAATGGGGAATGTTCACCTACCAAAAGATGCCTTTCGGGCTATCCAATGCTGGTGCTACCTTCCAGTGAGCCATGGACATGGCTTTCAGTGGTTTGATAAATAAGAATGTGCTGGTGTACCTTGATGATATAACGGTTTTCTCCAGGGAGGCAGGACAACACAAGGAGCACCTCAGGCAGATTTTTAATAGGTGTAGGGAATTTAGCATCTCTCTAAATCCAAAGAAATGTGTATTTATTGTTCATGAGGGGAAACTTCTTGGCCACATTGTGTCCAAGGAAGGTTTGTCTATTGACCCTGAGAGAGTCTGCTCCATTCTGGAGATGTCCCTACTAAAGCACAAGAAAGGCCTGTAGAGTTTCTTTGGCTAGATAAATTTCATTCAGAGGTTCATTCCAAATTTTGCTGAGATAGTTAAACCCCTAACCTCTATGTTGAGGAAGGGTGAAGAATTCAAATAGACAATGCCAAGAAAAGATAGCTTTGAAGCCATCAAATAGACTTTAACCCAGGCTCCTGCTCTAATCAGCCCTGACTTCAATAAAGACTTTAATCTCTATACCTTCAGCAATGGAGAAGTGATATCTACTATGCTTACTCAAACAAACAGTGATGACCTCGAAAAACCACTCGCCTTCTTCAGCCAAGGGTTAGAGGACTTCGAAATCAGGTACACCTACGTAGAGAAGCAAGTCCTGGTAGTAGTGCATAGCCTGAAGAAATTCAAGTATATGTTGTCAAACATTAGGATTCATCTCATGGTTCCACATCTTGGCATCAAGGATTTCTTGACCAATTGAGACTTAAATGAGAAAAGAGTGGGATGGATCACCAAAGTGATGGAGTATGACATAGACATCAAAATCACCAAGTTGGTGAGAGGAAGGGGCCTGTGTGAATAGCTAGCAGCAGATTTGAGGCAAAAAGGTGAAGATAGCTTGCTGATCCATGACGTAGCCACTGTAGAAGAACCAACTGTCATAAGATATTGGACGCTAGACATGAGGCGCTTCCTTCTTACAGGCGAATGTCCATAGGGTCTCGATAGGGACGAAAGAAGGTATTTTAAAGTTTAGTCCCTTCTTTATGTTTTAATTAATGGAGTATTATTTAGGAAGGATCTCTCTGGAGTTCTCCTAAGATGCATTGACCCTAGTCAGGCTGACAAGGTATTGGTTGAGTTTCATGATGGGCCAACAGGTGGCCATTTTGCCCTTAAGACCACAACAGCAAAAATAATGAGAGCTAGCTATTTCTGGCCCACTCTTTTCAAGGATACCCATGCCTAGGTAAGGAAGTGCCAGAAGTGTGCACTTTTTGATGGAAAGCAGTGATTGGCTGCCATGCACCTACAGCCCATTCAAGTTGAACAACCATTCATGCAGTGGGGCCTAGATTTCATAGGGATGATCAAGCCTCCCTCCAGTGCCAGACACAAATGGGTCCTGACTGCTACAGATTATTTCACTAGGTGGGTGGAAGCCATTGCTTTGAAGGAAGCGAATGAAAGGGTAGTCCTAGATTTCTATGAAGACCTAGTGACAAGGTTTAGGGTCCCAACCACCATAATCTCAGATAATGCCTTCACTTTTCTGGGAACCAAAACTAGTGAATGGGTGCTAAGGTATGGTATATACCTCAACACTTCATCGAATTACTACCCATAGGGGAATGGACTGGCTGAGTCCACCAACAAAAATCTGATCAGAATTATAAAGAGGACCATGGAAGAAAATTAGAGAACGTGGCATGCCAAGCTGAAGACAACTCTATGGGCCGATCGAATCACTCTGAAGAGAGCAATTAGAAATTCCCCATATATGGTCATCTATGGAAGGGAATCTAGGCTTCCCATCTCACTTGAATTGTCAGCATTAGATCTCACCCATCAGCTATAGTTAGAGGAAGGGACCAGCATGGAAGTTAGACTGTGTGAGCTAGTGGAGCTCCAAGAGATAAGGGACCGTGCCATGGCTACCATGTCTAGTCACCAACAACAAGTGAAAAGACATTTTGACAAGAAACCTTTGTCAAAAAATTTTGCTAAAGGAGACATTGTCTTAAAATGGGATGAAGATAGAGCTAAACCTGGAAAGCATGCAAAATTTGATGCCCTCTGGAGCGGTCCTTACATGATTACTCAGTGCAAGTAGTATAACACGTTTCAGCTCTCCAAGTTGGATGGTAAAGAATTGCGTATCCCAGTCAATGAGATACATCTGAAGCATTGCCACTAATTTTTTGGTTTGGCTATACATATTTTCCCTTGTTTTCTTTCCTATTTTCCTTAAGTGCAGTTTGTACAGTTAGTTGTTTTTAGCCTTGTGTGTTTCCTTTTACGTATGGGGGTGAAAGCTTCATGTTCGATTTTGGGATCTCAAGAGCTGTTGTAAACCCTCTTCAAATTTACCATCCGACTCTGCACCCAATGGATATTCAGAGGCAACTGGATTCTAAGCATCACATGCGTACTTCCCCTGTGAGTCACCAACCTGTTGACCCATTTTTGCCCCTTGATAAATTTTCAGTCAACTTCTATCTTGCTATGAAAGACTAGTCATTTCAGGTTGCAGGGTTTGTTTTTGAGTTCAACATGATTAAATTCAAGACACAGTTCTTCAGCGTGGTTCATGGTTTGGTTCAATACAAAGTTCAATCTTAGTTCAACACAACAAGTTTAACACTATGATCATCGGCCTGGCACTTTGGTTCAATGGTCTAGTTCATCCATGGCCTTGTTCAAATTCATGTTTGACATATTGTGGAGTCCAAGGTTCAATTCATTTTGGTTTAAAGTCCAAATTTCAAATGAGTTCAACATTTTTTTAAAACAAGTCACGAATTTCTTCAGGCACAGTTTAAAACAAAAGGCCAGGTCACTTAACACTAAGGTAAGAGGGGTCAGCCACATTACAAAACTTAACACCAAGGCCCATGGCTTAGAACAAAGAGAAATCCATGGGGAAACTATTGCGCATAGCGATCAGTGGTGAAATAACCACACGCGGTAGGTAGCAGTAGGGGTCAGCGGTAAAATAACCACTCACGGTGGCCAACATAGTGGTCAACGATAAAATAACCACTCGCGGTGGCCAACAAAGTAGTCAGCGGTGAAATTACTGCGGGAAGCAGCCGACAGGAAAAAGGAGACCGTAACCACAGCGGTCGGTGGTGATTTCACTACGCACGGTAGTGAAATCAGTGAGCGGCAAAAATGGCCATGCAAAAATTTCAAATCAAAACCACAAACATGCAGACATTGGTGATTTCACTGCGCATGGCAAAGGCAGCCGTCAATGGCAAAAAAGGGCCGCAAAATTTTCAAGTCCACGGGGGGTCAATAGAAAGCCCGCCAACAGTCCGAAGAAGCTCACCAACATTCAGGCAGGCCATAGACCATTCAAGCAGTCTGTGGTAAGGTTAAAACAGAGTCCATGTGCAAAAGACAAGGGACCCAGGAATAACAAAGACATAGGCAAGCACGAAGACATAAGGAAGGGTGCCGAGGAAATGCCTGCCAATGTGAAATACCGCAAACAACATTGAGTGGTAATTTCACCACAAAAAATAGTCTGTGAGGAAAAAAGCCTATGAAACATGGAAAAAATCTTGACTAACTGGCAGAGGAGTAGGCCACATGCAAAACAAGAAAGACCCATCAGCAGTCCAGGCCAGCATGAAGGACGTCAAGTTGGCAAAACATTAAGGCAAGCCGTAGAAGCATTTAAGACAAAATGGGAAAAGGACAAAATAACAAGCATGGTCCCAATAGTTTTCTGATGTCATCTACAGTGTTTTTCCCTTTCCCAATGAAGACTCAAGCAGCCACTTACAAGCAAAATGCCAATGAGACTCCTCTTGGCTTTTCCATATAAATTGTTAAGGTGTGGAGCTAAAAGCTTCAACTGTTTGCACACACATGAAGGAAGGATGCTGAAGAACCAGAGCCACCGGCGTCGGTAGTATGACTGACGTCGGTCAGATGCAGTGGAGAAGGAGACCGGTGATGGTAGGGAGTCAGCCGATGTCGGCAGCACCAAACAAGCAGGGACTGGCGTCGGTCTCTTGTGCGGTCCAAAACTGCTGTTTACGAACAGTCAGTTAGTTAAACCGAGTGTTTGCATGCTAAAGGACTATTTTAAGTCGCGAGCTGTGTGTCTAATTTTAGTAGTTAGATGTCTATTTTTGTAACCATGGGATTCTATTTAAAGAACCATGAGGCATGTATTGTAATTATCAAATTGATCAAGTAAGAGCATTGAAGCAAGCAAGGTCAAGGAGATCAGCTGAAGCATTCAAGGAGGGATTGTAACTCAGGTTATAGAGTTAGTTTTGTGTTGAACAAGAGAGAGAGGGAAGAAGGTCTTGAGGTGTGGCAAGCCTTTGAGGTGGAGGAAGAAGTGGCATCTTCCTTATTTGTATTTTCTTCTAGTATTATCTAATACAAGAGTGTGTATTGTCTCTCAAATTCTTTCCTATCTCATGTTTCTAGTTTCTTAATCATTCTGGTATAATTTCTGTGTTCAATTGCTCATATATAAGTAATCAATTGTGCTACCATTGGATAAGGGGCCTCCTAACAGTTGGTATCAGAGCTACGGTTTGCAGGAAGCAGGTTATTTTTTTTTTATTATAGGTCATTCACAGGGTTTTCTGATTGAGTGGGAGTTCAGCAATGGCAGAAGAAAGCAAGCTACGAATGGAGAAGTTTAACAACAAGAATTATCAACACTGGAGGATGCAGATTGAGGACTATCTGTATCAGAAGGATCTGTACTTACCGTTGGGTGGGGTTGCATGCAAGCCCACAGATATGAAGGATGAAGAATGGAGTGTTCTTGATTGGAAGGCTCTCGGTTCCATAAGGTTGAGTCTTGGAGCTTCTGTGATTTCCAGCTTATCACAGTGCAAAACAATGAAAGAGTTGATAAAGTCCTTGGAAAATTTATACGAAAAGCCCTCGGCTTCTAATAAGGTATACCTTATGAAGCAGCTATTTACTTTGCAAATGCAGGAAGGAGGTTTGGTACATACTCATCTCAGTGATTTCCATGGTTTGGTAAACCAATTAGCTTCAGTCAACATTGTTTTTGATGATGAGGTAAAGGCTCTCTTGATTTTATGTTCTTTGCCTGAAAGTTGGGACGGTATGGTTATGGTAGTAAGTAACTCTGCATCTGCTTCTAAAATCTTAAAGGTTGATGATGTTGTGAGTGTGATTTTGAATGAAGAAATATGCAGGAGAAGCACAGGTGAATCATCAGGGAATGCTCTAAGTGCGGAAAGCAGAGGAAGGCAAAAGGAGAAGATTGAGCAAGGGAAATCAAGGTCGGGAAGGAGATCCGAGTCCAAAGGTATTACCTGCTGGTTTTGTGGAAAGAAAGGACATACAAAGGAGTGTTGGTTGAGAGATAAAGAGAATCAATATACAGGTATTGAAGAAGCAAAGGATGCAAATATTGTGGTACAGGATGCTCTCATACTTTATTTGGATAGTCACGTAGGATCATGGATATTAGATTCTGGTTCATCTTTTCATGCATCCCCAAACAGAGATTTGTTTCATGAGTATGAACAGGGAGATTTTGGAGTGCTCTATTTAGGGGATGGTACACCTTGTCAGATTATTGGCAAAGGGAAAGTGCAGCTGAGATTGCAGATTGACAACACATGGGTGTTGAAGGAGGTCATGCATGTTCCAATTCTGAAGCAGAGTTTGATTTTTGTAGGAAGGTTGGGGGATGAGGGATGCACAATAACCCTCACAGCGGATTCTTGGAAGGTTACCAAGGGAGCACTTGTTTTAGCAAGAGGTAAGAAAGTAGGTACTCTTTATCTATCTACTTGTACTACTGATTCCACTTCTTGTACAGATTCGAAGATGTGGTCTAATAGGCAGGGTCACATGAATAAGAAGGGAATGGAAGTTCTTGACTCAAAAGGTATGTGTTCAAATTCAGAAGGCATGGATAGAATTCATTGCAGGAAAAGGAAATTTGAGGCTTTTGACAAGAACAGGGATGTCTTGGTGTTTATGGAGGAGATGAAGGGCAGAGAACAGTTACAAGCAGTAAATAAATCTAAGCAGGGTAGCATGGATAGAGATTTGATCCAAGAAGAGCTCGCGGATGAAGAATTCATCACTCACAGGAACACATAGGCACCGATGTCGGTTACTTGGAACCGACGTCGGTCAGTCAGACACCGACTTTGGTCTTGTGTAGACCAACACGGTCAGTAGGTCGGGCAGGAGAAGTCCGACGTCGGTCATCAGAACCGACGTCAGCAGGGGGGACACCGGCGTCGGCCAGGGGTAACGACGTCGGCAGTCAGGGTCAGTGCAGGGAACCAACATCGGTCGGGAGCAGACTGGGAGTTGGCCGAGATCAGTCACTGGAATGGATGATGGGTGGACAGTTAGTTGTCAAGGAGTCTCAAACACCCATACAGAGGTCAAAAAAGGTATTGAACCTCATATTCATTGTTCACCTTCTTTATATTGCTTACTGTTAGTCATGAACTAGGAAGATGGAGGAAGCAATGCAGGTAGAATCCAGAAATAGTGGGAGCTTGACATGGATGAGGAGTGTGAGTCCTTGGAGTAGAGCCAAATAGGTACTTGTTGGTGGAGTTGTCAGCTGGGTAGAGGGATGGATTCCCATTTTAGAGAAGAGAGTGGATGGACATCTGAGACAGAAGGCTATGGTATATGGTCTTGAGTTAGCTGCAGGGCAATGGAGGTTTGACCATTGTTTTTTATCTTTACCAGGTTGGATAATATTAGCTACATTATCCTGTTACTATATTGTGTTACTTTTTGCAGGGTTGCATATACAGGGAGTTTTCTGAGCTAAGGGTAGAGTTGGTTTAGATGTATGTCATGAAGAATTTGGGAGCAGCAAAATTCTTGTGGCATAGGTGACAGGTATAGCATCACAGGTTTGCATGGTCGTTGGTCTTCAAGGGTGATTTTGAAGAGGGATACAGAGCCTAAGGAACAAAATAGATGGTGTACAGGTACAGGTACAAGTTGCAGCTATTTATCTCCAAGTGGGAGATTGTTAAGGTGTGGAGCTAAAAGCTTCAACTGTTTACACACACATGAAGGAAGGATGCTGAAGAACTAGAGCCACTGGCATCGGCAGTATGACCGATGTCAGTCAGATGCAGTGGAGAAGGAGACCGGCGACGACAGGGAGTCGGTCGGCGATGACAGCACCCGACAAGCAGGGACCGGCGTCGGTCGCCTGTGCGGTCCAGAACTGCTGTTTACGAACAGTCAGTTAGTTAAACCGAGTGTTTGCATGCTAAAGGACTATTTTAAGTCACGAGCTGTGTGTCTAATTTTAGTAGTTAGATGTATATTTTTGTAACCATGGGATTCTATTTAAATAACCATGAGGCATGTATTGTAATTATCAAATTGATCAAGTAAGAGCATTGAAGCAAGCAAGGTCAAGGAGATCTACAGGTGTAAGGTCAAGGAGATCAGCTAAAGCATTCAAGGAGGGATTGTAACTCAGGTTATAGAGTTGGTTTTGTGTTGATCAAGAGAGAGAGGGAAGAAGGTCTTGAGGTGTGGCAAGCCTTTGAGGTGGAGGAAGAAGTGGCATCTTCCTTATTTGTATTTTCTTCTAGTATTATCCAATACAAGAGTGTGTATTGTCTCTCAAATTCTTTGCTGTCTCATGTTTCTAGTTTCTTAATCATTTTGGTATAATTTCTGTGTTCAATTGCTCATATATAAGTAATCAATTGTGCTACCGTTGGATAAGGGGCCTCCTGACATAAATTGGTAGACTTGGTCATTTTAAAGAATCTTCTCCATTTTTGTAAAGAGCACAGCTCTGCAAATTCTCCACTTGAATCAATAAAATATAGTTTTTTGCCTCCATCTTGGATAGATTTGTTGTGTATGTCATGAGTATTATTTGTGTTTAGTCACTATCTTTGATGCTTTCACAGGTTAATGCCAACAGACCAGCCATCTACAAGGCACCCGTTCTGTAGCTAAAAGGAGAAGAGCAATATTTGAGAAGGACAAAATAGAAGAAGTTGCTTGCAAGTGTGCATTCCACAGCACCTTGGTAAACCTCTGTTATGTATTTTCCATTATAGCCTCCCTATTAGTCTTAGCAGCCTAGTTCTTCTGCCAGATGTATAGAGTATATTTGCATTTTCTTGATTCTGAGAGTGGATGTGGAAGGTCAACCTTTTTGGTGTATCACCTCTTTTAGAGTAGGTTATTTGATTTCTTTCACTTTCTTCTCCCTTTTCATCCCCCCCAGTTTATATATATATATATATATATATATATATATATATATATATATATATATATATATATATATATATATGCTTGTACGTAAATTTTGCTCGCTAAAACAATCAAGATACATCAGAGGGAACTAGTCCATACCTAGAGACTCTCCTCTCCTGCTTCGCCGTCCCACAGGTGAGAGAGGAGTTTCCATGTTGCGGAGAGAGGGTAGGAGCCTATTTTCCTGCCACCGGGTGTAATCTCCAGTGTCAACAGTAACTACACAAAAAATCCAAGACCATATGTGGAGATGACAAATACCACTCAATGTAGTCTAGGATGGGTGAATTCATCTCCATAATACTAGATTCTCTCATCATTGTAGTACTAACCACAAGGCCTAGCAATATAGAATCATACATCATCTCCCTCATACCAATATTCTAGTCAGAATGCATAACCTCAGAATAACCCAAATCTTTAGCAACAATAAACAAATTGCGCTCTAAGTTCCCCTCAACATCAATATGAGGGATACGATGGAAATATGTATCAATAAGGAGGATACAATGGACAAAAATACCTAAGATGGGGATATAACAGAATAGAGGAGGATATAGAGGGGAATATATGGGAATATATCATGGCATATATCAAGGAAGTTTCAACAATGATAATCATCAAAATTGACCCCTTATGTAATTTTTCCTATGCATAACATATAATCATTATGTAAAAAAGTGTCCCACCAATACTCAGAGACAAGTTTAATGTGTATACTATGGGGTTGAAGGTCAACATTAAAAAAAATGAAATAATTGTTTTGAAGAAACAAAGAAAAGGGAAGCCAATAAGCAATGTAAACATGATCAATGCACAACCAAAGGACAATGTGTTTGTGCAAGCCATCACAAGGAAATAGAGAGTTGAATAAGGCTTACCTAATTTATAAATTCCCCAAGATCATAGTGTTATAATAAATTTAGATATTTTAGTGGGATAAATACCCTGATATGTAACAAAAAAATTAATGTATCAAGCTACATAGGTATTATAAGAAATACAATAGAAACCAATATCTGGTGATGATAACACATCTATTAATACTCAAATACATGGTCAAGATGTTAGAATTATATTTAAATATGGCATTGTGACCAATTTAATAGATATGATGAAAATACTTAGTACACTACTTAATGAGGATATATCTAAAAATATCATAAACCTCCTACACAATCTCCTAGACTGTGCATAGTGAGGACAAATAATGGTTGATAAAGTAGTTTGGTATGTCAAGACCAAAAATATTTAGGATGTGGATTCAAAAATAGATATTGAGTTGGCTAGATATGACATATCAAATTCATTATTTTACTTTAGAATTACTATCAATATGATTCCTTACTCAACATGGCAAGCCATTGTTTGACAAATCTGAGCTACAGTCAAGTAACAATGAGCTTAGCAGATTATGGCAGAGTTGAACCCATAGACTAGTTAGAAGATGTTTAAATTAAAGTGGTTGATCTTATATTGTGAGGGGGTTTTGAATTCATCAAAATGTAGATAATAAAAACCCATTACCCTACCTTTATTGATAATAAATGGGCCTATGATGGCTAAATGACTATTAACACTATGTGTAATTAGTTATAAGTGCATAAAAAAGATAAAATAGTGGTCATACCTTTAAATAAATATGAATAAAATACATATATCATTATTAAAGATTTGGAGTCTCATTATGATTATGGGGATAATAGTTGGTTTAGGGCAAGGGTAGATGAAATAAAAAATGAGGTGTAGTTTGTATAATGTCAAAAGTGGAAAGCAATTACTGTGCAACAAGAATAACAATTGGTAATCAAACTTGTTATAATAAAGTCTTTGGTTAGTCAAGTTCACATTGAAGATTATATTTATCCTTTAGTGTATTCACCAATAATATCTGAGGTATAATTTATATATAATAATAGTGAAACTATGATGGACTATACTAAACCAAACTCAAAAGGTATTATAACCTAGGATTCTTCTTCATCCATAAGTGCTGACTCAGATGTACACATTTTGAATTGTTCTCATATAGATCATGAATTATGACCTTTGTTTATGGTGTTCACTACAAAATGTTAAATACATCAATATTTTTTGATAGAGGATCTCAATCCATTCATATTGAGGCTTGAACACTATGTACAAGAGGTGGAACAATGATTTGGCATACTAATCTATGCACTAAAAGTAACTATTATGACATGTTGGGCCATACATAGAAACTCAAAAATGAATTAGGAGGATGATTGTGAAATATTTCATGCAAGGTTTTAGCTACCAATTAGTGTTAAATTATAATGCCCTTTCTTTCAATAGGGTCAATGTCTAGAATTACACATCCATTAGTGTGTAGATATATATAGACCACACAAGGAGTGGAACCATGCTATTGGGTAAACATATTCATTCATACCCTTGTACCTTTTCCAATATCTTGTTATATGCATCAAGAGAGTAGAATGGAATTTTAACATTGGGTGAAACTTCAATAGGATTTCATTCAAACTTTTGTGATTGAAGATGATAATGCACTATTACATAATGCCTTGTAGAGAATTAAATTTTTTCTATGTCATGGATGCACATAAGATTTTAAAAATGTTGTTGAATCATCCTATAATTATAAAGATACATATGACTTGGATCTGACACTATGCAATTAAAAATCCACCCAAAAAGAACAACTCCTAGTTCAGTTATGTAATAGAATAAATAATGATCTTATAGAATCTAGTGACAATAACAATGATAAAGATCTCAATTTAGAAGGGTTATTTAATCCATAGAATGAAGATGAGATCAAAATAGTGCAAAGCATAGAGCAAATAGAAGAGGATTAATTGAAAAACTTTGACATTCCATAATGTGAATGAAAACACATTTTACAAGATATTATGCCTAATGGATTAGGTAAGACATATTAGGAACTATTGGAAAAGATTCAAGGAAATATTGGGACATAATTGGCCCTTAAGCTTTTAATAGTGGGAGATTACTAGAGACAAAATAAAATCTTTGAGGCCTTTCAACTATTAATAAATTATCAAGATGCGTTTCCATGTTAAATTTTAGAGGTAAAAGGCATAGATCCATATATGTGAGAAATGCATATAGAATTAAAACAATGTTCATGCCCTATCAAAAGTGACCTTAAATGTTAAATTTTAATATGAAGGCCAAAGCAAAGGTTGAATTGAACCAAATGAAAGAACCTAGAATTATTTATCTAGTTAAAAAGGTAGAGTGGGTGAGTCCCATGGTTATTCAGTCTAATGAAATAGGAGAAATTTAGGTGTGTGGGGATTACTTTGTACTCAATGATGCTTTTGCTATTGATCCATTTCCTATTAATTTTATAGATGAAGTACTTGAATCTATGGCTGGGTATGAGGTATATTACTTTATAGATGGTTTTACTAGATACCACCAAATTTTATTTACTAAGGAGGGTCAAGCCAAGACCACCTTCACTACTAAATGGGGATTATTTGCATACAAGGTAATGCCATTTGGTTTAAATAATGCACCTATTGTATTTTCTATAACTATGGTAAATGCATTCAAAGAATTCAATAATGATTTCGTGGAAGTATATTTGGATGATTGGTTTAACTTCTCTCTATGTAAAGAACACTTGTCAAAACTAAGATTGATATTGGAGTGATGTTGGGATTTATTCATCACATTAAATTTAAAAATTTGTCTATTATTTACACGTTTTGGTGTCTTTTTGGGCCATGGTGTGTGTAATGATAGAATTTTCATCAACCCAACTAAAACTACTATTATATTAGGAATGCCACCTCCTACCAGCTCAACTGAAGTGCACACTTTCTTAGGTCATATCAGATATTATAGGAACTTTATAACAATGTATGCCACTATATCTATGTCTATGTTGAAGTTTTTGCACAAGGATACCGAATTTGAATGGACACCAAAATTTCAAACATCATTGATTGAGTTAAATAAAATTTTGATAACAACACCAATCTTACTATGTACTAACTACAAGAAGCCATTCCACATATATGTGGATGCTTTTGGCACTACAATAGGAGTTGTCTTAACATAGCCAGGTGAAGGCGAGTTGGACCATTTGATACATTTTGCTATCAAGAAACTATCAATTGTGGAAAAAAAATACAAAACCATAAAGAGAGAAGCAATATTCATGATGTTCACATTGTAAACATTTAGGCATTACTTATTGGCTACTCCTTTTGAGTTATTAACATATCACTAGGCATTATGATACTTGGTTAAGAAACCAATGTTAGAATGACATATATCAAGGTGGTCAATACTCTTTCAAAAATTTCAATTCTAGATAAATGTTAAAATAGGATAAGAGAGTGTGTGACTAGATCATCTCAGTCTACTTCACAATGGAGAGGAACCAAAGGAACTCAAATATAAATTACCTAGTGTACATTTATTTAGAACTTATTCAGTTCTTGATAACATGGAAGACATTGTAAATTTATTTGAATAGTTTAATTTTACCTCACATAACATTCAATGGGATAATAAACATATGGTTACCTAAGCCATATTATATATCCTCATTAATGTATTCTTTTATAAGATTGTCAAGATGATATATTATGCAGGTAGCTCTAGAGCATGAGCGACTGAAGCTTCTTCAAAAACCTCATCAAGGGATTATAAGAGGTTACTTTATAGGATAATCCACTATAAAGAAAATAATTTAGAGTGGTCTATGATGGTTTAAACTATTTCAATATGTGCATAGATTTATTAAACACTAAGATGTCTATCAAAGACTGGGCAAGCCCAACTAGTGATACTAAATGCCTTTGGTGCCTATGCTGATAGAATCACCTTTTGAGAAATGGGGAATTTATTTTGTTAGACCTATAATTCCACCAAGTATAATAGTCATGCTAGATACAATATTACTATGACTGACTATTTCATGAAGTGAGTATAAGCTACTACCACTCCAAGATACGAAGTGAAATATACTACCAAGTTTTTAAATGAAAACATCATCATGAGGTTTGAATGTATAATTAAATTGATAAGTGATAGAGGCATGCAATTTCTTAATAATAATATCAAGACTCTCACTGATGAGATCATGATATCACAACATAAAATCATGGATTACCACCCATAGGCTAATGGATAGATAGAAGCATCCAATAAAGTTTTAGGAAAGATGTTATAAAAAAATTGAAATGTTTAGAGAAATGATTGGGAGGATATAATTCCTACAATTTTATAGGAATATAGAACACATTATAAGATAGCTACTAGGTTCACTTCATTATAACTGCTATAGGACCTTGAGGCAGTAATGGCTATGGATTATATTATGCCTAGTCTGTGTATTGTGATAATCATGAGATTAGGAAATCAAGATTCCCTAAAGACAAGGTTGATGGATTTCAATAGGATGTAAGAAAATAGATTAAGAGAACAATGGACATAATAGATCAAAAAATAAAGTTAAAAGGAATCTCATGATCACAACATGCAATCTAAGTAATTTTAGCTAGACTAAATAGTATTGCTTTATGAGAGTAGATTTAAAGCATTCCCAAGAAAGCTATGCATAATATGGAAAGGGACCTACATCATTCATGAAGTATCACTGTAGGGTACCATAGTGCTAAAATATTTTTCTAAAACTTGAGTGGGTGATGAGTATTGCCATGTAGTTAGGATTTAATTTAGTGTTGTTTGTTTTCTATTATGTTTTCTTAGGATATAATGTTTGTATAGAATTTTTTGTTGATTCACAACACATCATAACCACTAATAACTAGTTATCATTGTAGGATGCAATCACATTTCAAAAACATCCCATCAAAGACAACTAGTCGCAACTACACTGAGTATTGGAATTAAGTCTGGGAGGGTAGAGACAAGATACTTATGGTGAGCAGAAGGCTAATCATTGGGTCAAACTATTAATGACATGATGTTTCAAAAATTTCATTAATTTCAATGTAGATTTGGTAATAAAAGGATAAGTATATACACATATCCAATTATTTAACTGAAAGGATAACTACTCACCTATAATAATTACCAATGATGTAAATTAAAGAACCTAGACACCAAACTTCCCTATCAAGGTGATTTACATCAACTAATATTAATTAAAAAGGGAAAATTCATGCACATGTAGTTAATACATTTGAGGGAGGAAATGATATTAAATTGGATGTTAATAGCTATAAAAAAGTAGGGTATGAACAACAACAAAGCATTACAACCTTAAGCTCATAAGAGAATTATATTATTTGCCTTTCAAATACCTGATTGCGAATGGATTTCAAACCAGAACACCATCACATAGAGAAATCATTGAAACCATACTATTGATTGAGCCATGGACATAGGTAATTTATTTATTCCATTATTAGATGCACAAAAAAAGGAAATGGGAATTGGTTTAGGTCTATGATAGAATAAATACAATGATCTAAAACCATTTGAATTCATAAACACAATAGAAACTACTCTATTTTCCTGAGATGATCAAGGGGAAGCACAAGTAGGAGCCCTAACACTACAACGTCCACTATGAGGCTCTTACATAGAGAAACTACTTAAGTTTCCTACATTTTGGAAGCTAGATGAGGTTATGATGACTTTTTTGATCTACTATAATTAGGGATCTATTCATATAACTCAAGATGTTTCAATGTATATTTATATGCACACCATGACATGAGCAACTCATATTCTACCAAATCAAGGAAAATATATCATGCCTTATAAGTCTACATCACCACTAATCCACTTGGATATAAGATAAAAATACACCACTAGGTCAGGGTGAGAAAATACTATTGAATCAATTGAGGATGATTCATTGCTCATCATGGTGCAATGTATCAAAAAAAGATTATGTAAACCACAAAGTAAGCAAAACAAGTTACAAGAGGCATCATTGATATTAACTATCAAGTGAGAAAGTAATGAAATTATTTCAATTGGCCTAAGTTTTTAGGTTCTAATCTTACAATAAATATAAATAAGGTACTTGTAGGAAGCACATAGGCATTTTAGCACTAATTTTTTGTCCTTTTATTATGTTTCATGCAATGGAAGTTGCCAATAGGGCCAGTTAATGTAGATCTAGATTTTTGGCTTCGTAATGCCTTTGAAAGTATTTCATGGACTAAAATAGGATAATATTATGAGTAATTGGGATGTCTCAACACATAATGGATAGAAACCCTAGCCTTGATCTAATCACACCCTATGATTATATAGGATGTAATGTAGTATCTAGGGCAATGTGCTTTAGTTACCAAGTTGCACAATGACATAAAAAATAAGTCTCATGAGTTGGCTACCTCAAATCCCACTCCAATGTCATTTATCACTTCAATGGCCAAAGTGAAGGTTGAAGCCTACAAGAAAAAATACCTAGATGTGAGGTCAGTGCTTCTATTATAAGTCATCCATCTATAGGAACAACAACCATAAGTAGAACAAGTACCTTCTCAATAACCCAAACAGCTAAAATCCCAACCAAAACAATAAATATAACCATAATATCTAGTGCATAAGATAAAGGAATGTGGAAAGCACCTATGTACAGACCCTCACTACCTCAACCAAAAAAAGGAACCTATTAAATGAAGTCATGACTCAAACAAACCATGGTTCCATGAATAGTTTTTGAGTGTGACTTACTTGAGTTAGGGGTAGAATAACAAGAAGATATCCAATCAATATTGGAAGATATTAGAATAGATGTGTATGATGTAGAGGAAGAGAAGGAGTTCTTTTAGAAATTAGTGCACACTTGCGAAGTGCAAAATTAGGTTAGGTTGATATTACTCAACCAACTTATTATATCCTTATTGATACTATAAGAAAAAAAGCTGATCAATGCAAGTTGGAGGCCAAAATATTTTTAATAAAACTAGCTATAGGATCATCAGCTACATAAGTGGTTAATTTATCAAAAGAATAAAGTCAAACACAAAATTTGTTCTGGTGACTACACACATCTATCTACTAAAACATCACAAATGGTGAAGGAAAGAATGTTATATTTTCGTGAACATTTAAAAAAAGTAGTGTGCAGTAGTCTAAGGTATCACAAAAATAACATTAGCCCCAAAGTGTGAATAAAAAAAAAAAAAACCCTCAAGCCTCCTAAAAAATCTAAGAAAAATAATTTAGTACAAAAAGGTCAACTAGGTGAAGCAAAATAAACTACATATACTAAATTTGACACTAAGCTCAAAGGGGATGAGGAACCCATGAAGACAACCATGAGTAAGGAAGTAGATGAATAAAAAATTGCATAGGGTGTAAATGAACCTAAGCAGGTAAAGGAGGAATAAAGGACCAAGGAAACATAACTAGTAGCAGTACCACAAGAAACACAAGAAGAAGCTACACAAAGTCAATAATAGAAGTAAAAAGATATAGACATTGAAAAAGCAAAGGGTATATGGAAGCAAGTTGAAGAAGCTGTATCCAGAAAGAAGAAATCTAAGGAATCATAAGCTATGCACAAACATGTTGAAAAAATGGAGTCAAATAAAAATAATAAGAAGTAACCTAATGACAACAACAATTGGCACAAACTATGCAACCAAAATAGAGGGAGCAAGAAGCTCAATCTAAGGATAAAGATAAAACAAAATTTAAGGCTAAGGTAGGTGATAAAGATAAATCCCAAGTTTATGGTCAAGTTAAGGCCAAATATGAAGCTAAAGTGCAAGTTGTATCTAGAACCAAGACCAAGTAATAAACACCAACCTAGGCTAAAGAGCTTAAGGATGTGTAGGCATAGGTAGAGGTAGCAACCATAACTCACACTAAAAGAACTGAAGAAGTATCACATATCTCTATCTAATGGTTATGGGATGTCCTTGGTACATCAACACAATAGAATACTTTATTTCTTCCACTAGTTTAATTTACACTTTCTCCCATGACATCTGTGATCACATCCATTGCACTTTCCACCACTATGATGGAAACATAATTTGATGTGACCTAGTTGTTGCTCTCCAAATAGATTGAAGGAGTAGTCTCCTTCTAAGAATACATTGTATAGAAGGCATCAGATTTGGAGTAAGAAGTCATGAGGTTTTATGATGACAAGGTTGAAGTAAAAGAGAAGTTGATAAATGTGAGGCAACTGATCAATAAATCTTGTCCCACCTTGATTATACAAGTACTAGGTGATCAAGTCATGTCAGATGATAAACAATTCACTAATCTATCAATATAACTCACAAAGGGTGGGGGAAATGCACAAAATATTTTGGCATTCCACACATAAGGACAAACACTCAAGATGGAAACATAGGTTATATGTCAACTCTTGGATGAGTATGAGCAGGTCCTAGACACTAATATGAGGTAAGCCAAGCAGATGTGCCAAGATATGCTAAATTGGAGATAACATTTGAATCAATCCATGTATACTATAAAGACTGAATTCACCACTACTAATGAAGATAACTATAGAATGGAGGATCAAATGGTAACTATGGAGAAAATGAGAAACACACTTAGACAATTATTGGATTTTAGTGATGCTACTATATAGAAGCTATAAGCATGGCATAATGAAACAATGCACAACACTTTTGTATCCATCCAAGCATAGAGGAAAATAGATAGATAAGATGAACTCAACTTAGACAATCATTATAAAAAATATAACACCAATTCATTGCCTATAATTGCAAAAGATGAGGATCTATAAAACATGATGTTGATCTAGGTACCATTGTGCATTCTACTTACCATGGTACATGAATTAATCACTGATTGGAAAATACTTAAGAAAGATCTTTCTCAAGCTAATTTGACCATTGTTTATACAATATAGTATCCCCAATTCACTCCTTCAAAAGAGATTCAACAAATCATATAAGAGAGGAGGATAGATGCAAAGGCATAGTCTTCACAACTACCTTTGGTAGTGAATACACTAGAAGCCAATGGGCCAATAGTTTCCCAACCACAACAACCTCCACAAGCACCCAACCACACATCCCCTCAACTATAGCAGTAAGGTTTAAACACTTCATTTTTGTTACTTCTAACATATTACAATATTTTTAAATATATTCTAAATATTAGGAGTGGGGATAGAATGATTGAATACCTATAAAGGTCGGCCACCTAGTTATTGTTGTCTATTAAAAAATAAAAAAGGTAGTGGGATAGTATGCTACTTACTTAAAAACCCCAAAAAGTAGATAAGTAGTACACAAAGGATAAAAAATGATAAACAACACCTAGAGTGATAACTACAATTTTTTTATCACTTATCTTTTTAGCTTAATTAAGATCAGATTGTGACTTTGTCTCCAGATGAGAGAAATATTTAAGTCTAGAAAAGTGTTATATGACAAATGGAGTTTGGTAAAAACCATGAAAGTATATGAGATAGACACATATACAAAGTGTATGATTTTGTCATTTATGTAAATTTTGTTTGTATTCATCCTTATAAGCCTAATCAAGGAATAAAAGAATCTGAAGAGTCTCTCCTTTGGTATCTCAAAAGGCTAGAATGTGAAGAGATAATAGGATTGTAAAAGACTATATGTAGCACTTTGATGTAATAGAATCTGGTTCAATGTATGTATAAAGATTAATAGATTTTTTTTTTATGGTTTTATTTATCTTCTTTTATGTATGGTTTATGTGTAGTGAGTACTATATTTGTATTTAATTTGTTATATGATGTGATACTAATTATGGTTTGATTTAAGTTTGTTATTATTTAGTCTTTCTCTTCAATCTATTATTATACATCATATATGGATTTTAACATTATTATCTCTTCTACACCTATTGGTATTTTGCATTGTGTAGTTTATCCATATAATTAGCATATTTTGGGGTATTTTTAATAACCTCTAATAATTAAAAAAATTGGAAATATTAGGGGTGTCATCAGTAAGATTTAATATAATGAAAAGTGAAAATTTAGTAAACTTATCAATTATCACAAGAATAGTATCATGTCGACCTCAAGAAGTAGGTAATACTTATATAAAATCTATGGATATTACATCCCATTTGTTCTTGGTATAAAATGTTAATATAAAAAACACTTGGATGAAAATTCTAATATTTAACACGCTAGCATTCCAATGATTTTATCAAAATGATAGACACGTCCTTATTTATAAGCTAAAAGTAGAACATTTTTAGTTCATGCATCATATTAGTGACATCTAAATGAGAAAAATGAGGTGAGATATGCACTTATTCCAACACTCATTCCCTTAAAGTTTCATATTTTGGATATAAAAACCTTACTTGATGCTTTAGAAGTCCATCAAATTCTAAGTATTAACTAGAAAAAATAATTGGCCACAATTTTCTTAACTAAATCTATAAAAATGTTTTTAACACATCATTTATAAAATTAGACCTTAGAATACAAATTGAAGCATGTTAAGTTCATTTATTGAGGGCATCAAAAACTAGATTTTTATTTACCTTTAACAAAAGAAATATTTGTATTAAAGTTATTGATAAATTCTAAAATGCACACTGCCTCTAATTAAAATAATCTTTTGAAAACAAGTGTTCAATACTATGATGATCATATTTTATCTTTAAATGTTTACTAAGAATAGAATTTGCCCATTTCTTGACTGCATGTAAAATTGTTTCCATGTCTAGGTCATTGACAGAATAATTTATTCATGTGATTTGGGTTTTCAAGACTAATAAGCAACTAATTTACCATCTTGTGTTAAAATACCTCCAATTCCATTAAAAATAGCATTATAACATATTCAAAAATTCCCATTTGGATCTAGATAACAATACTAAAAATAGAATTTAACAAATACTTTAATTTTTTAAAACCTTGCTCACACTAAGGAGTCCAAACAAGCTTCTTTCATTTACATTGCATATAAGTGATATGATTGAATACTATAGAAAATATGTCAACAAAAATTTAGTAGTAACCAACTAAACCTATAAATATTTTCACTTCATCGATATTACTTTAAGTAGGCCACTCGTTGATGGCTTTGATCTTCATAGGATTAACATAAATCCCATCCATATCAATGATGTGTTATAGATAGTGAATTTTATCTCAATACAAATAGATCTTAGAAAGCTTACCACATATATTGTCTTCCCTTAGTCATTTCAATAATAACTATAAATTCTACTCATGCTCAACATAATTCTTGGAAAATAAAATGATATCTTAAAAAAGATGAACAGAAACTGATCAAAGAAATCCTACAACACATTATTTGTTAGGTTCATAAATGCAAAAATTGTATTAGTCAAGTCGAAAGGCATGAAAATGAACTCATAATTGATGTAATTATTTTTTAGTGTTGTTTTATATACATATTTATCTTTGATTCAGAGTTGGTGGTAACCTAATCAAAGATCAATATTATAAGACATAGTGGCATCCTTCATCTAGTTAAAGACATCAACAATCCTTGGTATACAATACTTGATCTTTAATGTGACCTTATTTTTCATTATATAATAAATGTAAAGTCTCAAAAGTTTTATATTTATTATTCATGAAGACAATGAGGGATATTTAAGGTGAAACACTTGGCATTATTAACTATTTAAGGACTGTTTTAGATAATCTAAACTTATTCCCCCCAAACTATACTAGAGTGAATGTCAGAAAAATAATAACTTTCATACATTCCAAATAAACTAGACTAGGATTATGGTAATAAATAGGATATATTCTCCATACATTTCATTGGAGAAAATTTAGAATTATAAAAATTTGAATAGTTTAGACATTTTCTTATGTTTTATTTTAGTTGGAAAAGTAATAATCTTAAATTATTCAAATTGGTCCCATTATGTTCATAAGTTATTTCAAATTAACCTTGATTTATTGTAGAACCACCAAATTTTCTAATATTGAGCTTTGAATATAGGTGTAGATTTGTGTACAATATCGACTACAAAATAAAACTCTCTTATAATAGGAAAACCTAGAATTTATTCAGGTAATATATCCTCAGGTTCTATCAATACCACAAATCCTCACAAAATAGGTTGATATTTCTCCTTGTAAATTTATTTCATTTGAATAATTTAAATTTTTTGGCCCTTATGAAATAATTTATTTAGTTGCAAGGATAAAAGGATCTTATGAGCCATGGGTCTCACAATACCCTAAATCTTCACCAAGTTTACAATGTCATCATGAAAATACACCTTTTTCTGAGAAAAACAAGGTGAGATTGACATTTTTATATCCAAACCATACCAAAAATTATGTCATTAGAACCTAAGGGTGACATATATAAATTCAACTGTCTTAAAGGCTCTAAAATCAATTTCAATTTATTTCATGCATTTCAAAATTAGAACTCTCTTCCTTATGATACAAACTCTACCTCACATCCTTATCTTAATTTAATAGGCTTGGTTTTACATTTAATATAAATAGAAGGTGAAAAAGTGTCTATTACACTAATTCAATTAAAACATCAAAATAAAAACTAGAAATTATACCTTGGATTTCAATTAGGGTGGACTATGAGTTTGCATTCCAATTTTCAAATGTGGTATAAATACAATGATTGGTAGGATAATTATTTTAAAAATCAGGGCATTCTTTTTTGGTAGTATTTATTTACACATTCCCAACATTTCATTTCTTGAGGAGGTAAAGGTACCATGTTGGCCCAAGTGGCTAGTCCATGATAACTATTTTGAGATGGATTATGTCTCATATTGACTTACCTTGGAAAAAAATGAGACTTTAAATATTTATTATAATTATAAAATGTGTAATAATTATCATTATTTTTCATAAAATTCCTATATTTATTTATCTTTCCAATAAAATGTCCTTTATAAGAGAAATAAGTCTCAATCTTGGACTATATCTTATTCTTTATGAATTCTTATCTTGCATTAAATTAAGAATTCTATTTCTCCTCTACCCAATGTGAATATTCAATTTCAAAAAATAGATTTTGAAGTTTAGTCATGTTGACATCATGCATCAAAATATTGCATAAGCCCAATTACAACTTGGTTCCCTTGGTATCATTTTCATGCATGTAATTAACATAATGTAAGAGACCAAAAAAAATTGATCTCATATTAATCGATAGACATGTTAGACTATTTTATTAGCTAAAAATTAATGATATTATTCTATTTATAATTTTAATTCAAATATATCTTCTTGGATCTCCTCTAAAAATTCTCCTAAGTGAGGTTCAAACATTCATACCCTTAAGAGTAGGATTGTGGTTCTATCACAAGCTAACATTTCCTACTAATTGATAGGATATGATACAATATTTTACATTTGAGATCATATTATTCAAGTTTAATTAATTATAAAAGTTTAAAATTCATGATTTAACAACATCCTTAAATTATACTCTAGCATAAGTTGGATGTGGGAGATTTTTAACCTCCTTGATGATAGGATCAATACGACTTTGGGTCTAAGACACTCACCATACATTTACATGAGATCACCACCCATTCAATCAGTGTCATGACATTCCAAATATTTCATGTGGTTATATTTTGATTCTAACCTTTCTTGGATGGTGGTGTGTACAGCTAAAATTCTATCCAAAACCACATGATTAGCTACTAGTGAATTTACAACATTGTTGTGAAATTTTTATTTTTAGCTTGGACATCAATGCAAGGTGGTTCAATAATAATTATTTTTATATTGGATAACCTATTATCCTCTATTACCTCTAATGTGATTTTTTTAATTCTAACCCTTATGAGTTCTTGTCCTCACCATCCTAAGATAAACAAGCCAACATTTAGATAGATAATTTTCTTTAGAGATCCCAGGGGTAGGATTTTTTTATTTGATACCACTATCACATTATTAAAAATTCAACCTTTGTTTTTATTTTTGAGGATAAATAATCCTTTTCCTATAAAGTGATTAATGGTTAAACATATAATAATCCATTATAATACCAACATGATGTGCACAATATTTAGCTTGACTAAATTTAATTTGGTCAGGGTTATTAATAAGAGAAACTTGGCTCACCTTCAACATAGACATACAAAATGAATTCAATATTTTACTAGGATTATTATAACAACCTTATCTATATTTTCATCACAAGATATCATTTCATCCTACACTGATGGATGCAAATTATGAAACACTAGGCTTGAATAATTATTTTCAATCAAAATAGGGTAATAGGGAAACTATTCCATTATGGAATATATGTCCAAATATGCACTTAGGTTTTGGTTGTGAAAATAGACTTTATTTTATAGTCTAGAAAAATTCAAGTCGCACTTTGACATTATAGGTAAAAAAACCCATCTCATTAACAACTATTACGTAAGCATAACATTATATACTCTTAAAAAATTGCTGTTTAACTCTAATAAATTAATTTTATAAGGAAATAATAATTATTCCAAAAATTCCTTGATACCTAAAATAAGTACCACACAATATATTAAACAGGTCACAACATCTTTTCCACTACAAATAGTAAAAATGTTAATTCTATAAGCCAACCACTATTATATAATCAATATGATATTTAAATCAAACCTTGGAGTTATAAAATAACATTTAACCATAATTAGTATTACATGTCTATTTGTAAAGTAAGCAATCAATAAATTTAACTACCATGTGCTATACACTCTTCAAATTTAAAAATAAGAATAAGTACTTTTAAATCTTCATTTAAATATAACCCAGTTTATCCTTTTGAGAGTCGTTAAAACATACCGACTATAGTATTTCATATAATTGAAATGATATATTCAAACAAAGGCTGGAATATTATACCAAATTTAATTAATATCACCAAAGTAATATAAAAATAACACATTTTTTTGTGAAAAGAAGGTATTATTTCATGAAGCGGATAAAACATAGAGTTCCCAAATTCCTAACACATTCAACTTATTTAATTACAAAATTTCATCTTATACTACCATCGAGATAAATTCCATTTATAGATTACAATATTGACGTCATTACATCCTGATTACCATATAAATTTATTTAAAATCCCATAAGAATTACCATATAGGGATTCTAAAAAAACATAGAATACTATTTTATGAAAAAACAAGTCTAAAATGTCTCTTCACACTTTACATCTATAGGATTCAACACCATATTACAAAGATACAATCCTTTTCTAAAATTATGTCACAAAGATATTGATTCCAAAATATTATAGAATATTATTGGTAATAGATAAAACACAACCATATCTATATATATGCATATGATGACCTAGAACTAGGTCTTAAAGAATGATATGAATGTACCCTATTGACCTTGTGCTTGAAATTCATTTATGACTTGAACATAATAAGTATACTCAAACCATAGATATTTGAGAGTCTAATAACATTAATCAATAGTAACCACACATGTCTAACATATTCTTATATTTTTATTCTTAAATATGCTCAATCAAACAAATTACTAAGTATAATTTACATTCTTTTGAGACTCAAAAAAACTTACTACTTGTTCAACTGTCTTAAAATAAATTACAACCATTTTATATACAATATCATTACCCATTACATGTGTATGTAAGTTTACCAATGTAACTATTTGAATATACCTCAAAGACATAATTATTCTTAATATATAAGATAATTTTCGAAGGATATAAAAAAATAACTCAAATGTACTTTCACAATATGAAGATTGTTACATAAAAGGAATGCCTAGATTTCCTACTAGAGCATAGTTATAATGAATAGAGCAAGACAAAATTTAAATGTAGATACATCACAATATTGAACTTGATGAAAAATATGTCCTAGGGTATAAACCTTGATAATGTACAATACATGTAGCATCAACACCTAACATGTTATTATGGAAAAAGTAGCACAAAACAAAGTAAGATTAAATAATATATTATTTTTTTTGAAATCACATTTCATACAATGAAATAAATAATAATGTATGAAACAAAAATTAATACTCCATAAACTAAAATATTTGGACATCATTATGATAAAAATAGAGATACCACTATATTTACCAGTCTTTTAATAATAAACTAATCAAAACAAGATATAACAAGATATATACTTAACATTATTGCCCTAATAGTAATAAGTATTCATAACCTTATCATAATAGAGATTAATAAGGAATCACCATTACTAAGGCTTCCAAAATGTACACATTGTACATTGTGTTTTCATTTTTCCAAGAAAAAAACACATTTTAAGAATTATAGAATACTCTACACTATTAACACCTACTATATTTTCTTATATTATTCACTACAATCATATAATTTAACATATGTACATCATAGGATTGAATCCAATAATTATAGAAAAATCGGGCATGATTTATATTACATTAATATTCCTCATTTGATAGTAATGAAATATGCTATAACACTTTCACAACATATAGTATTGGGGTTAAAAAAATAGGTGCCTCAAATTCATTAGAACCTATTGTTACAAAATTTGTTCTCCTTGTAAATACACCTCTACAATCAATATCCATAAGACTAAAATGATTAAAGCTATAACAATAACAAATATGAGGAATACCTGGTCATAACATTTCTTGGTGCAACATAAGGAATTCTTCTATGTTGTGGTTTCTTCCAGTTTCTCACCTTGGTGTATCTATCAACATCAATTACCTTTGTCTTCTTTTTATCTTCAAGATTATTTTCAAGCTCAATTTTCTTCACATCAGCATTGCTTATGTTTTTATTTGTATCCTTGAAATATTTATCTTTATCTTCTCCTGATCCTTCTTATACTTTGAAGTTTTCATATTGGCTAGCAGATGTACTAGTTGAGGAACATTTGTACTTTATCATAAGCAAGACTTGATCTCTCTTTTGAGGGATTTTGAGAGTTGATCAGTTCATCAAGAATGTCTGATCCTCCTATCAACTTCAGACTTTTATTTAGTTGACCTTTAAATTTTTCAAGTTCTTTTCTCAAAGTCACTATTTCTACCTCAAGCTTTACACATTTATCAGATTTAGATTATAGTTCCATTTTGACTACATATTCTATTATTTTAGCCTCTTCAACTTGTGTCTTTAGGATAATTACCATCTAATTATATTTCTCAAGACTTTTAGAAATTTTCTCAATTTACTTTTGTTTAAGCATCTTCTACCTTGAGTTCTCTTTTCTCATCTTATCAATCTCATCTAGAGCATAGATGAGTTCACACTCAAGGTCCACTTATCCTTCCTCTTCTTCATCAGAGTCTTCAACTTATTCTTGATCTAAATTTATATAAGTTAATCCTACTATCATGAACATGGATTCATTTACTTTAGCCATAAAATCACAATCATGATCATAGTTTAAACTATCATTGTCTTTTATTGAGTCATTGTATTATTTTGTGTATAGACCATTTTTGTCCTTGAATAAATTATTCTTCTTGGGATAGTAGGGTTTTACCTTTTTGCTACTCTCTACTTGCTCTGAGCTATATTTTTTATTATGAGGACATTTAGCAAAAAAATGTCATACTTTACCATAGTTAAAGAATTTGAAGGGTAACTTACCTTTGTACTTTCCAAATCATCTCTTTACTCTTTTGATAAAGTCAGCTTCTTCTTCATCAATCTCCTCAAATTTAGATGTTGATGTTTCTTCCTTTGCCTACTTGGCTAATTTAAATTAAACTTCTCTCTTGAAGGTGTCTATCTCTCCCATTCTCATCTCATAGGCTATGAAAGTCCCATGTAACTCATAAACAATGAGTTTATCTAGAAATCTTGCTTCCTCTATTGCATAGATTTTAGAATCATATCTTGATGGAAAATATCTTGAAACCTTTTTGACAATGATTGACTCTTTCATCTCTTCTCCAAGGCCCATAATTGCATTGACTATTTCATCTACCCTAAGGAGGTACTTTGCAATCTTTTCCTCTTCACTCATCTTAAGACTCTAAAACTTACCTTTTTAAGTTTGTAACTTGGATTACTTTATGTTGTCATCTCTTTCATAGATCCTCTTTATTTTGTTCCATATTTCTTGAGCATTTTGACACTACATCACTTTGACAAAATTTGAGTTTGATAGTCCACAAAGAATATCATTCTTTGTTTTATCATTGCTTGCGTATGCCTTCTTGATAGCTTGATCATTAGGAATTGTAGTATGGGTTGTACATCCATTTACCATAGACATCCATACATCAAACCCTAATGAAGATAGATATTCTTCCATTCTTATACTTAAAATGCATAGTTATATCCATCAAAGAGAGGTGATTTATTTGATAAAGATCCTTCTTGACTAGCCATTGTGTTCACTATTCCAAGATCTACCTTAGCTAATTAAGCTTATCATAATGAACCCTAGGATTTGATACCAATTTTTAGAACACAACTAGATATTGAGAGGAGGGGTGAAATGGTATATCAATTAAAACTAGTCTTTTGATCCTTTTAAAGAAACTTTAAAAGCATAGTAGATTAAAAGATAAATGTAGAGATCACATACAAGAAAAAATACACATGACACAATATTTATATGTGGAAAAAACAAAGGGAAAAACCATGATGAGAATATATTCTAGAAGCTACTATTCTAATCCAATACCATATTTCAAAATCTCATTGGAAAAACTCACTAGTTACATTTAATGACACCAATCCTAAAGAGACACAAATCCCATAGTTTAAGAGCACCAACTCTAAGGAATCACCCACTCCCTAATTTGAGCACTCACTCAGCTTATCTGATAGCACCAACCTATCATACTTTTCTATGGAGATATAACTCCAATTTTACAAATTAGATTCATACATGAGTCTAGATCTCTATTATTTATTACAGGTCTAATCTATAAATGATCATACTCTGTACATTCTCTTTGTGCCAATCTTCTTATCTGATCCTCTATTTCCCTCTCTGGTCTTATGTTTGGATATTTATTTATTCAACACACTTCATTTACTTTACCAACCAATCTACTCTATATTCACTTTGGCTCAATAGCAAATACAATTGGTCAACAACCTTTTCTTTGTCCTAGATATCATGTGTGTGTGTGTGTGTGTGTGTGTGTGTGTGTGTGTGTGTGTGTGTGTGTGTGTGTGTGTGTGTGTGTATATATATATGATCTATGGTTTTCATCTTCTTTATGTTCACACTCAGACTATTAACTCATCATCCCAATTTTTTAAATTTACCTCATTATGAATTGAACTATAAGTTTCCACATCTTGATTCTATTAGCCCACTGATTGCCATTACATCAAAGGATTGACCTATTAGTGCCCTATATAATAGCTAGAGTTAACTGATCCATGAGAGGTAATTAAACCATGACACCTTGTAATAGATTCCATGCATCATGTTATAGTTATTAGTATCTTTACTACTTATAGAATCTATTAGACTCAAGTTTCGATTCACAGGCTCTTTATTGAAGATTTGACCAGTTAGATCAATCAAACTCATCATCTATGTCAAGATTCATGCAAGTTCTTACATGTTATTGTAACTAACTATTTGTCTAGACATGACTTTAAATTTCAATCATTAATCTTGTCTTTGGCACCATAATCCAATGCTCTTTATTCAATTATCTCAACTTTAAAATGTGTTTATTTGATAACCTACTCATAGGATCATGCTATCTGTTAGATCTTTATATGATTTCAAACTTTAGCTTTATTGAGATGTTAAAAGTTGAGCTCTTTATTCCATCTAAGTCCACTCACTCCATTAGATCTCTATCATCCAAGATTCCACGTGCCATTTGATATCTAAAGATGCATGACCTTTACCTTGACTTGGTTGGTAAACATTGACACTTTGACCTCATCTCATAGCTTCTTATATCTTTAGATTGCTTCTGCTCCATCAATTTTATTAAACGTAATAGGTCTTTAACTTGACACTGAGTTCATAAACATCAAGCACTTTATAACATTTGAGTCCATTCACTTCATTGGATCTCTTTTGCATGATCACCCACATACCATGATATATTTTGACAAGCTCAATATTTATACCTATCCAACCCTTGAGGATATGACACATGACATAAGCATGTGTCTTCTATATATAGCTATTAGTTTCCACTATTGAGACATTTAACATCCTTACACTAGTCCTCTATCTATCAGACTCATGTGCTTGTAACACTTGACATTAGCATGTTCACTCGAAGGGACCTTTGACACTTTGAATTCATCACGCTCCATTATATATTTTGTCTGATTAAGCATAAACCATTTGATCTTCCAACTAGCTTGATCATTAATTCTAACAGGTTCATTCTCATTGTGTCTTTGTCTAACAAGCTTTGTAAATGTGAAACTTGTCACTTTCATGTTTAATTGGATAATTTTTTAATAATTTGACTTTACTTCACTCCATTGGATCATCTACATACATTAAAGAGTGGATTGTTGATCAATATGGGATATAATATAAGTTTTAAGACTTAGGAAATATTATGTTTTTTTATCACTGAATGAGCTGGTAATTGTTAGTTAAGGGGCCAATTTTGTAATGTTGATAAATTCTTAAGTTATAACTTAAGCTACCAGTTCCTAGTTATACCAAGTTAACACTAAAATATAACTTTTCATTTTGATGCCATGGCTAAACCCTTAGGGTTTTACTAAGAAACCCTATCCAATTTGAGAGATAAATAAATTAATTCTAAGCTCATTCCTTCTCCTCTAAACCTGCCAACCATATTTATGGAACCCATAATGAATATTCCATATGTTTTGACTTTAAACATCCATAAATGGTCTCTATAAAAGCACGACAAGTTTTCATAGTTCAACTGTGAAACATGATTTTCTCTCCATCAATATTTATTGATCCTTTTGACATTAATGACATCTATAGTGTACCTTTTGACATCAATGACAATCATATTAACAACACATACTATGTTGACCAAGTTGAACTTGTTGGGAATTGAATGTATATTATGTAACTCCATAGAACTAACCCATCTAATTCGAGGTCTAAAGACACTTTTCCCACCAAACAAGATTGAACTGGATGACTTTGTAAGCTAGATTCCATACAGGATTTAGAATCAAGTCTTGGATGTAAATACCCCATTCACTTCATTTATAAAGAGAGAAAAATTCATTCTTGCATTACAATAGATCATGATTATGTTAAATCTACATTGGAGGAGTCATTGCTTAGGGTTTTACCTTGGAGGGAAATAGATATTATCTCGTAGGAAAGTATTAGATGAAAAATAGGTGTCTTGTATCCTAGATATGATTTATATAGTGTGATATTTAAAAATCCACAACAACCTCTTTAAAATTACCATTGGCCAAGGGAGAGATGGAGGCATGATAGATTCAATTCAAGGTATGTATTCTTAACTTTTACTCTTTCATTTAGTAGATTAGATATTTCATAATGTAGTAGGATGAATTTTGTACTCCTTGCTTAGTTTACCTATACATTGACTACATTAGAGTTATCTTTGCATGTTTATTTTATTTGTTATCAATTATCCTCCTTTGCACCAAAGCCTTAATGAGCACTCGATTATATTTATTTTATGTATTGTAGGGATATCTAGGGTTATTACATAATGAAATTTGGATAGAGGATTTGGAACCCTCTCCTTTAGTATTGTATGGTAAGATATTACTTAGTTAGGTTTAGAAGTCTAAATTACTCATGTCCTAATATAAATAGCTATGTAATTAATTATCTTGGTAAGATTACCTTCTTCGAGTTGGAATCCATTAAGCTAGATAAGTTACAAATCCATCGTAATTCATTGCATACATTATGGTGAACCTAAAATGAATCTAACCCTTCCAGTTTTTAATTTTTATTTACAGTCAACTCGATCAAGCCTATCAATCTAGTTTCAAATTCTATGCATAGGTTTTTCAACCAAGTTGACCCTATCAATCTAGTTTCATATTCTATGTACATGGTTTTCAACTAGGTCACACCTATTAACCTAATTATATTCTTTGTCCACAAGTTTTCAATAAGGTCATGTTTGTTGACCTAGTTCATTTTTCTATTCATAATTTTCCAACTTCATAAACAATATTGATATAGTTATGTCATCTATGTGTAGGGTTTATAATTTCACACAACTAGGTTAAATTAAATAACCCAATCATTTAATATTCCTTATTTTCCTAAGTGACATGCTCAATTTTTTTTTATGCATTTCATTTTCCTATTTTTTATTATTCTTATTTAAACTAGATTGACTGCATCGATTATGTTCAATAACATTATTTTTTTACTTTACAGGATCAAAAAATTGCCTGGATGACCCAATCAAATAGTAATTCAACATTATTAGTAAAAACCACTACATAGACCAAGTTGATCTAGTCTATCTTCTAGGTTCATTCTAAACAACCTATTATTTTCAATTTTTTTAACTTCTAATAAAATTTAATTTCTTGCTTCTTAGCTAAAATTTAAATTCTATAATTTCTTCATAGTTTTTTAGTTATTTAAAACTATACCCATACAGTCAACTAGATCAACTAGTTCAATATAGTTATATGCCTATTTTATTCCATCAAACTAAATTGACAATCTCAACTTTTTTGTTCTGGGGTATTTTACAATAGATTGAGTTGATCAACTCAACTATGTTCTATCTTGTTTTCCCAACTAGATCAACTTGTTCAATCCTATTCTATATGTTTCTATTTTTAGATTAGGAAAAAATAAATGAACTTCTATTTTAATTTTAATTATAATAAATTTTATTTCTAGATATATACTTATTTATTTGATTTCAAAAAGTGCAAATTTTCTTTCGAAAAATTAATTTTTTGCCTTCATTTAACTTTGTTTGGCTTTAGCTAGAAACATTGTACGAACGGTTATAAAACTACTTAGATACTATCATGAAAGATAAAAATATTCTATTTATGGTCATCGTCGATCATTTATAGGTATCATGGAATGAGTGGATTTCCTTAATACTTATAGCTATATTATAGAGTAAAACATGGTCTTTAATTTCCATGTATCTCATCATATTTCAAAAATGCCTAGGAATTATCTTTGTATTTAACTTTATAAATCCAACAATTTATTTTACTATGTGGCATTAACAACAAGAAGTTACTTCTATATTACCCTTTAAATTGGGTTTAGTGGGCTATAGGAATGACACCTTCGTAATAGTTAGCCATCTAAAACATTACGCCAACACATTCTAATAAACAAATCAATATCTTTGGAAGCCTATACTATCAATCACAACCTTTCATAAAAATCTATTTCTCATCTTTTTAGAAAATTATTTAGCATCTAAATTATGTTTATTCTACTTGTTATTTGTCATTATATGTTTTACTATAGACTACATTAACTAACATTGATACAAGTTTTGTGTTATGTGTTTTAAACATTGAACTCTTATTTTCTTTGTATTTCCAACGTATTTTATTGTTTTTATAAATAAATTGACTAGATTGACCTAGTTATTTTATATACTATTCTATTTTCTTTATTTTCTAGCTAGATCAACCAACTTGACCTAGTCAGATTACAACCTTTTCTATTTCCTTGCATTTCAAACTAGCTCAACCATCTTGACCTAGTTAGTTTATAGACTGTTATATTATCTTTATTTTTTGAATAGATATATCATATTGAACTAGTTAGTACATGAACTACTATGTTTTAATCCTTTACCAACTAGATCAACTAAATCGACCTAGTCAATACACAAACTATTTTATTTTCCTTTTTTCCCAACTAGATTGACTAACTCAACCTAGTCAATTTATAGATTATTCTATCATCCTAATTTTCACACCAGCTTGACCAACTTGGCTTAGCCTATTTACATATTTTTATATCATCTTATTAACCTAGTTATATTGACCATCTTGATCTTGTTCATTTTCATCATCTAGATATCCATTTCTGTAGTAAGTGTTTAGATTAGCTCTTCATCATGCAACATTTATTTTAGGTAAATCTAAATAGTAAAATCAAAATAACAAGATGAGACTTAATAATCCTCATTAAGACTATGCATCTACTATATCATGTGGTAGATAATACTAGTATTCTAAATATCCATCTTACTACTAAAACTACCAACTATGGGACTCCATCTATTCTACTTCTTTTAATACTCTATTCCCACAAATGATATAGGATGAAATTTATCTCAAGTACATGAATTTAATGATCATATTCATTATAAAACACCATCAACAATGGGGTAGTCATCTCATAGTCATTTATAACTTGATGAAGGGACCTCATATTGAAGAACCCCATTCACCTTTACTTATCTTTGTTATAGGATTTGGGGCAAGTCATTTTGTGAGTTTTACTACATTTGTTTCCTCTCTCATGGCAACCTACACTAGCGTGACATCATATTTTATGCCTTATTCACCATCCATGCCAAACATTGCTAAAAACATGGTAGGCATGACCTTTATTAGGTTTACTAAAAATAACGACACTAATACTCAAATCCATATAACAACTAACACATCTCAAGATAATAGTGCATTTCAAACTCTCAATACCTTGCATAATGTTAATGCATCCCATACTACTTCCACTAGTAAAATACCATTAACACTAATGAATTATTATTATAAAGATTAAATAAAATGGCTATTTTTTCAAACTAAGAGTGATAATCAAATGATGTAATATCAAATATTTAGTTAATTCATTTCCAAAATCACCCTCAACTTAATCCATGGGGAGTGAAAATTCCTAATGCCCCCCATAGATTCACATGGTAACCTTATACTACAACCACCACTTCTTAACAATTTTATTAATCAATTACAAGAGGAACCTCTAGTTCTTCGATTTGCAAACATTGACATAGGTGGAAAATTTCCAACTATTACTTATAATGGATTAGTTGATTGAACATTGCATTTGAAGATATTTTATAAAACTATATAAGAATTGGGTTAAACTTAACACCTTTGTTTCCATGAAAATAGTAGCTAAAACCTTTTTAGGTGATGCTCTATATTGGTATAATCAACTTAAAAATCATTATATCTCTAGTTTGGAAGACGTAGTCAATGCATTGGTTCAAATATTTCAAACTAATGATCTTCCTAAAAATAACCTAAATCATTTCATTAATTATAAATAATTAGAATCATAAAAAATACAAGTGTTCATCAAACTATGAAAAGGCTTGTGTAATAAATCTAACCATATAATGTTTGATGATAATATGTTCATTTATTCACTAATGTTATTCACTCCAAATTACAATATCAAGTCAGGACTTTTTTTTAAATCTTTATAATAATCCTTTGATCAAGATAAACATCAAGATTTCCTTATATGATAATTTGAGCCTTCACATCCTCCAATATGGACTCAAAATATTATGAAATGCAAAAATAGACATGTAACCAATGATGGTTTTATGGATACCTATGATTCCATACATGCCATTCAAGACTTTTCACTAAGTAATTTCATGGAGACTTCCCTTTCATCACAAATTTCCAACAATTCTCATCCTAGTTCTACATTTTCTTAAGTACATAATTTAGATGTCAATTAACACTTTCCTTATAAAAGATTTAAAATAATCTTCATTGACTTTCACCATGGGATATAGATCCTAATTTCCCTACCAAACATTGGTATGATTGAAAAAAAATTATTGGTTTCATGCAAGTTGGGACCATTATCATGAAAGTTGTCACCAATTAAGAGAATTTGATATGAATTATCTTATTGGACGTAATTTTGATCACAATTCACTCATACATACATGTCAATAATATTATGAAGTATCCCTTAACTAATAACATGTCAAAGTCAATATATTTAACTTCCCACTTTATTATAACATTTTATTTGGTCAAAATTAAACATAGTGCATGAGATTAATAGCCTTGTCAACATGCCAATGTGTTAATTTTCCACATAATGGTGCTATTTACAGGATTCAAGGAGACACCAATCCTTAGAATTTTCAATAATTCTAATAATGAGGTGTTTTAAAATACCTACCCTTGAAACTTTATCTATCATACCATTTCATGAATCATAATGCTTTAATTATCACTTTGACTTTACTATAGGTTACAATGATCACCTTGAATTAATAAAAAACATACTACCTAATATTCTATATTCATATGATCATGAATCAGATGAGATTAATTTTAAAATTAAAACATTCAATCTCTCTCCTCACATAATTGTGCAACTACCTCCTTCTCTATTACCTCGATCTCGTAAAAAACCATTAGATAAAATTTTGGTAACTCTAAAAACAAAATCCATTCACCATACCTCTTTGACCAATAAAATCATTAACACATGTACTCTTGATATTCACACTCATTTTTATGTTTATGCATATTCTTTGGATGACCCCTTTAAATGTAGAGATAATTAGATATCATTCTTCTTTACAACATTCTCTTAGTTATATTCATGTAGTTACATCTCCTTCTATGGAACATATTATTAGTTATTATTTTGATGTTCATAGGTTTGAGATGTATATCACACACACATTACTCCTCTACTCATTTTTCATCCTCTTTGGAGTATGATTCATAATAATTCTATGACAAGGCTTTATCAAATCACTAGATACCATGATCCTTATAACTTATTTCCTATATAGATGTCATCTACACTACATTGACTTGCTTTGAGATCATCCATTAATGCATCCCAACCTTATATTAGTCCTATTCTGAGTTCTCCTCCTCCTAATAATGACATATTACCTTTACCTAATTTTTATTCTCTACCAACACGATGTGAAGATGATCCATATTGTGAGATTCATAGAATTTCTATTCATTAATCTAAATATTGTCAGGCACATCAGTAGAAACAAGCCTCAAGCTCTAATTCTAGTACAAATATTTGATCTTCATATTCTGATTCTAGATTCAATTGTTTCTTTCATGGTACACATAATGATTATTATATTCATTGTCTATAGCTCTGGTAGTACATTAATAAACTTCACCTAGAGAAGGCAAAATTTACAGACAATAGCCTACCTCCTCCTACTATACTTATAGAATACATACATTAATATGGGTTAATATCTTTAGTATTAGTGTAATACATATCATACAAATAGATATAAAGTATTATACTAGCACTTTTGTGTTTTCCCATAGCCTACGCCTTCACTAGCTCAACCACATTCTCTAGGACATTCACAGACAAAGGCCCATCAGTCTCCATAACCCACATTCATTCAAAAATTTGAATATGTTCATAATATTTTGAAATTAGTTCATTGCATTGAGTAACCCTTTTAGGAAATAAACCATGAACATCATTCTTTTTCTAACATACCTACTATTTTAGTAGAGATAGTACATCAAGAAATATTTTGAATTTATAAAAAGATTGATCAAACTTTGATCAAAGTTAGAGCACATTTACAAAAGGATGTATGCAATGTTATGGATGATATTTTCCTTAAAATATATCAATACTTGTGAACACATCATGTTGTTTCAATACATTATTTATTATAGTTTCATATAATTTAGATTTGATTTATGAGCATATATTGATATTATGGTTTACTTATCACTTGGAAATGTTTCATGGATTATTTTCATTTTCATTTATTTTTTCCCCTATTTCTCTTTAGTATGATTTATTTTTATACTTGTTATGTGATTTTTTTCAATAATATAGTATTTTTGTGACATGTTTTTAAATCCACACTCCTTTAAATATCATATCTTTACCATATGATCAGTTAACAAGCATATTCCTCATTATATCACTACATATAGATATCTATTGAATATTAATTTTTCTCATATATTTACTTCATACAAATAGCACATTTGGTTAGTATTGAGGTCACATATTTATGGGCAAGCCTAATTATTTAGTAATATGAAAAAATATTTAGGTATTTTGTATCCTATAACCAAATCTTACAAATTATCTATGTTTATCACTTTTTATCACTCAAGTTTGGTTATTTCAAATACATATAGAGGTAAAATTAAAAAAAACACAATAATTTGAAATCCAAATTAGTTCAAATAAAAGACAATGGTAAAAAGGCAAGAATAAACATTCAAAAGTTAAAATCACACCAAAAGACATGATTCATATCTTAGCACTTCTACTATTTCTAGTCTAAGATCAAATTCCATAGTTGGCCTCACGATAGAACCAAGGTTCATTGGGGTATTATAGGCCAACATACTAGGGTAAGATATATCAAACATTATTTATAAGTGATACCTAATTTCTCATGTAAATACCTCAAATTCATAGTAGATCGATGACTTTGTAAAGGGTCTTGAACAATGGGGAACATGTTGTGGAAGGTAGGACAATTTACATATCCTATACATATAACCTTAATGATATGCTATTAGTAATATATTTATTCACATACAAAGTTTTATCTTTATTATGAACATATATCTTTTGAATTTGGAATCCAAAAAAATATTAGCACCTACCTATTTACTCAGTATGTCTGACACCTACTAAGGTTTATTACAAACACCTATGTCATGTTGTTCCCATTTATTATTCATTATAACATTTCCAATATTCATCCTTGATGAATATTATTTGTTATTTGATCATAACCCTTTTATTCTCCTTTGTGTGAGTTGAAATATAAGACCTTGGATAGGACCAAACCTTCCTCATAAACATTCCATTTAGCATCCATTACTATTTTCCATTATTTGATTTATATTGTAAGACCTTGGATAGGACCAATCTTTACTCACAAATTAAATTCAAGCGTCATAATATGATTTAGTCACAAAATAACTATACTTCTTCTCAAAAAAGTGATTTATAAAAATTTATAGGTCATTCTACTTGCTACTTTGTTGTCACTTATTTTATTTTTTACACGTTTCCCAACATGATTTAATGTGTTTTACTTTTTCATTATTACAATCCATTTATCTATGTTTTACATGCTTCCCAACTTGATTTAGTGTAATTTAATTTTTATTCCATTATTTTCCTTCATTTATGTTGTAAACACATCCTAAATTGATTTATTATGTTTCACATTTCATTATTATAAATTACTTATTTTATGTTTACCATGCTTTTTCAGCTAGATTTATTGTGTTTTACAGTTCATTCCATTTTTTACTTAGTTATGTTTTACACGCTTCCTGACATGATTTAGTGTGTTTTACATTTTATTTTTGTTCACGAGATCTAATATATTTTACTTTTATTCTATCATCCTTTTAAACCATACATTTATTCAAAATTGTTAGAAAAGAATCCAAAATACATCATACATTTTCTGACACCATATATCATAAATTAAACACATGTGTTAGAAAGAAATTACATACATACCTAACATAAAAAACACTCATGAGTCATAAAAAATAATATAGATCTATATATCTGAATGTATCCAATGTTTGATACAATACAAAACCACGGTATGAGCATTATACAATAATAATTCTATAGTTGTGGTCCACCTTGTGTATTATTTAGATGGGACACACTACCAATCAATCCCTAAGATTACCCCCTTCAAATGGTGCGCTATTGTGAATCTGTTTATGTATAAAGGCCCTCAATATGGCCTTGTAAAATTGACAACTAGCGCTATACATGTGCAAACTCTTTAGATATAGCCAAATGAGTAGGTTACTCCTTAGACACTATTTTCCTTGATTGCAACTCTCCATCACTCAATATTAGGGTAACTATAATATATATCCTCATATCTATAGTTTTAACTCTACCTCATTGACCAATAAAAACCAATTAGAAAAATTTGAGGTAAAGGGTAGAATAGGATCAATTATATCAGTCATATCATGATGTGATAAAACATCATTTAAAATATCATGGTGTGCCACATAAAATATTTTAGACCATATAAAATCCTCCTTAGAAGTATGTAAAAAAAAGATGTACATTACATCTCTCTCTCTCTCTCTCTCTCTCTCTCTCTCTCTCTCTCTCTCTCTCTCTCTCTCTCTCCTCTCTCTCTCTCTCTCTCTCTCTCTCTCTCTCTCTCTCTCTCTCTCTCTCTCTCTCTCTCTCTCTCTCTCTCTCTCTCTCTCACACACACACACACACACACACACACACACACACACACACACACACACACACACACACACATGTTTGTATGCATATATGTATCCCAAAACATCTATCTAAACAAATATACATATATCTATGCATTACATTATAATCATCAACTACATATTCAAATACAAATCACTAACCAAAATTAGTATCCTAATCATCACACCTACCAAGTAATTGCATTGTAGTATGACTCTAGGGTTTTATAAAACTAGTGGAAGAACATGAGAATGCAATGGTCTAATACAAATCAATCACTCTATGGACTAGCTATTTGCATGCTGTGCCATATGATCTCCATGATCAATTGTCTCTGCCTATATCTCCTATTCATGCACCTCCACTTGTATCTACTCTTTCATATGTTTTCATTATCATAGTTCTTATGGTGGTAAATATAAATCCTACTATGGTGAAATAATAGCCACATACACATCCTCATCCCCTACCACTATTACTTCATTCTCAATAAGTATTGCCTATGATTTCTTTGGATGAATGACAGGGACATCTCTAGGTACTCCTACACCTCCACTACCTGTATATTACCTAACATGTCATGCTCAATATCTAGGCACTATTATAGGTGTCACTAGAAGTGGCAACCCCAACTAACCAAGTAAGCGTGTAATAGGATGTAGATATACACACCGTGTTTAATGAAAATTGATATGAAAATGTCCCACTCCCTAAAAATAGTTAGCCAAGAAGACCAACTAGTTATAATATTTGTTTAAGATTGACACATAATGTCTCCTCACATAACACTCTATAATGATGAGACATGAGGTAAAGCTCATATCACATAGTCCTCTTTCCATCTAAATATAAAGTGAACTATCATTCATCATATGGGGCAACCTTATAGAATGATATAGAGGAAACCTCTCATAAATTTATCTATTCAACAAAATAATAGGGCCCATATTCATTTGCCCTCATGAAAGAATGTTATAATTGTTTTACACTAACTACACCTTGATAACTGACCCTAGGTCATACATAATCCCTACTCTAAGATTAAATGACATAAGGAAACCACATATAGTGGCACCTTCTCATATGAATTGTGGTAGATCACACAAGTTATCAAAAGACTAATAAAAACCTTTTAGATATCTAGAATGGTTGACACATAAAAATCAAACAAACATACAAATAACCCATCAAAATATTTAGTTGATTCAGTCACCGATAAGGATAAATATCATCTCTCAAGATATAACTAAAGGGTATCACAAATAATAAGATTACCTACAATAGGAAGTCCTAGGATCACTTAGCCATCCTCCACAGTGATACCTACCTCAATGGTATCCCCATCTACCACCCACTTGAAAGTGTTGGTTAGCCACTCCCATGTCTCAAAGAACATGAAACTAAGCCCACACTCAAAATATTTAAATGCATTGGAAAAATACCTCCAAATACCAACATTATCAATCATTCAGATCATCGACTATCAATCTATCCAACAAATATGGTAGCCAAACTAGATCTACCAAGCACTAGAGTCTTTGTCATCTTTGTAAAATATCAAACAACAAAGTACAAATTATCCACCGTTATTATATAATCATTAAATTACATTAAAAAAATAGAAAATACATGTATTTATGTCAAAATTAACTACTTTAGTAACTTATTTTATCATTTCCTTAATATTATATACTACATAATCCACATAACTAACTATGTCAGCTAGAAATAATTTTTATACTAATTTAACCATGTAGCTAAATATGTTTCCCATAGTTAAATTCAGACTGAATCAACCACTTTACATGAAGTTGACCACCTTATGTAACTACATCCACCACTCACTATGACAAAAACTAGATAACCCAACTTCATCATCCACTTCCTATGACATTGGTAATTTATTTAAACTACATCAACTACCTCAACACACTATTGAATCAACCAAGATGTATGAGACCAACCACCCAAACACTATCATACTAGATCATAGCCCATATACATACTTAACCATCTACTGACTAACTATGTCATTTTGATACTATGCAATTAGCCACTATTACTAACCTACAAATTTACAATTGCATTAGCCTTGCCAACATTGTTTAATTATTATGGTGATTTTTCACACATTTGTCATTAATGGCCTAGGAATAAATGACCCTCTTTGACACCTACCCATTATCCATATTAATTCCTAATCCACCCTAAATTTTTTTGGGAAAATTCCACTACATGAATTTACCTCGATAGTTAATTTTTCAAATCTACCTCATTTTCAACTAAAGTCAACAAAAATTTAAAATTAAGTGTATTCCATACCTAGATCACACTAGCCACAATCGCTATGCATCCTCCACTTTGTGCTCATTGCCTCCATGTCATGGTCTATATTTTCACTTGTCTAGGTCATAGAGAGATATGTTTTGTCAAAATGGTAAATTTACAAATGAATAATCAAAATCCTATTTATATTTAAAATTTAATAATTCTTTAGTTATCAGTTATTTACCAAAAAAATCCATGTTTTCCTCATAACTATGTTTATACAAACTCTTTTTCAAAACCTAAAAAAGTCATTTAATCCTAGCAATGTAGATATTTTTTCTATGCTTAACCCATATTTTTCCAAATTTTTGATTTTTAGCTTATTTTAGGTCCACCTAATGTCCCATTACATTGGACAACTCTTTCATCTACATCACTACAAATTCTATAGTAAAGAAAAAGTTAAGTAAAGGTATTTATTTTTCAATTATTTAATTTCATTTATGTTTTTACTTTTTACTACAATTTATTAGCCCAACATTGTGGATTGCTGTGTTTTTTCTTGAAGCACCATCCCATGTTACAACTATGTCACAAATGATGAGCTTCAAGTGGGGCAGATGTATACACACACATATTTTTAATATTTATCATTTAATGATGTTTTATCTCTTACAAGAACCTCTCAATATTAAATCTATCTGAGTGCATGCCTTAAAGACTACACTGGGAAAGGGGTGGGTAAACCTTTGGTGCTTTGCAAGATTGTTGGACCCTATACAATTACCTAAAAACACTACAAATTAATTTTATCAAACTCATTTGAAATCCACCTTTAAAAATAACTCATAACTAAGAATACACCTCTTTATCTTCATATTCTTACTATGTTAGCCTAGCATACCTTATTGGGATTTCAACACATGTTACAAACTCTGTCAATAAAGTTGACCTAGTTCAATGCCTAATGGCTCTTTTTTTGACAAATAAGGTCTATTTATTTGACCTTATCAACTAAATTCTTATGATGTTTTAGGATTAATCATTGGTTATAAATACCCCCTTCAATTCTTTTTTAAAGAGAGGAACATTAATTTTTACATTGCCATAGCTTGCAATTTAGTTATTTATACATTAAAAGAGTCATTGTTTAGGGATTTAACATGGAGGGAAATAAATATTATCTTGTGTAAAATTCTTGGATGCAAAATATGAGTCTTATAACATAGATATTATTTCAATAGTGTGATCCATAAAAATCCACAACAAACTCTTGCAAAGCACCATTAGCTAATAGAGAGATTGAAACACAACAAGTTCAATTCAAGATAAGTATTTATAACTTTTACTCTTTCATTTAGTAGATTAAATATTCTACAAAGTAGTAGGATGAATTTTTTACTCCTTGATTAGTATACCAATACATTGACTTGAGTAAAGTGTTATTTTCATGTTTTATTTTATTTGTTATTAACTATCCATCTTTATACCCCAACCTTTAGGGAGCACTAGATTAGATTTATTTTATGTATTTTAGGCCTATTTAGGGTTATTAAATAACATAATTTTATTAAATGGTTTAGAACCCTCCCTTTAGGTATTATATAGTAAGAAATCCATTATTTAGGTTTAACAGATCTGAATTGGTCATATCTTAATATAAATACATATGCAATGAATTATTTTGGTAATATTACCTCCTTCATGCTTGGAATCCACTAAGGAGGGCAAGTTGTAGATCCATCCTAATTTTTTACATGCACTTTAAACTACCTTCAACCTTTCATCTTCTACCATACTTTGTTTGTTATAATTCTTATGTTTTTGTAGCTCCCTTTGAACACCCAAAATATTTTTAGCATCTTTTTTCTTTGGTAGGTCCTTTAATCTAGATATATTTTCAATCTTAATTGGTCTAGCATCCATGGTTCATCCATCCCTCAATTAACTTCATCCAATATGTATCCCCATGTTTCCTTTCTCGACTAATATTTGTCATCTATAATCAACACTATATACTTTTCCATATATAACATTTTTAAAAAATAAGTGAAGTTTATTTTAAAATTTACATGTGATTAAGATAACAAAAAATTAATATACAATTTTAAATAGAATGTACCCCTACACACAAAAAACTCCACAATCTACCAAACTATTCTAGTATTCACCTAGTGATAAAGCATGTGTGTCTATGTAGTTCCTAGGTTATGAAACCATTTTAATTTTTATTCTCTCTCAAAAAAAGGATCCTTTTTGTAATGTCTAAGGTTTTAATATTCAAGCCTAGCTAGCCATGTTACTAACAACTCAGGTAAATCACAAAATAAAAATTCTTAATTTTTACCATATATGTTATTATAAATAATATATTGGTAATGCACTTTGAGTTTAATAGCTTTCTCTTTGGTGAACTCATGTATCCTCAAATCTATCCAATTCAAATGGTCCCTCTGACTAGACAACTATCATAACATTTTGTGGTCCTGAAAATATAACCATTATTAGAAACAATCCCTAATTTTCCTCATTAAGACATGATAATTGTTGTATTCTTATGTGTTTTAAATAGACTTTGAAGATTTTAAGTTATAAAACTTCATCATAGTAATGATAAAGTGTTAAATATTATCTATAACTTTCTTTAGAATGTATTCTACAATTAACATCACATACATTATAATATTTTGTTAGAATCACACATAGATCAAATGTTGCCTTCTTAATAACTAGTTTGAATTATAATAAATGATATTTTAGTTCACATAAAACACATACTCATGATTGAAGATGAAAGTGGATAGTCAAAAATGAAAGACTGATATTTAAATTTTAAATAATTCAAAATACATAACATATCCCCTTATAAATGATGAGTATATATAGACCTCAAAGAGAAAATGATTGTTCACCTTCATGAGCTTTCGCTTTCTCTTCAATTTAGTATGAAGTAAATGTTAAATCTTCCATTCATTACACACACACACACACACACACACACACACACACACACACACACACACACACACACACACATATTCTTGTGTTAGTGATGTTGACTACTAAGTTCATATACACACACACACACACACACACACACACACACACACACATATATATATACATATATATACATACATATATAAATATATACATATATATACATATATATATATATACATATATATAAATATATATATATACATACATATATATATACATACATACATACATACATACACATACATACATACATACATACATACATACATACACACACACACACATATATATATATATATACACACACACACACACACACACACATATATACATACATACATATATATACATACATACATATATATATATATATATATATATATATATATATATATATATATATATATATATATGTATGTATGTATGTATGTATGTATGTATGTATGTGTGTGTATGTATGTATATATATATATATATATATATATACGTATGTATGTATACACACACACACACACACACACACACACACACACACACACACACACACACACACACACATATATATACATACATGCATACATACATACACACACACACACACACACACACACACACACACACACACACACACACAATGGATATTCAGAGCCCATATTTTATAATTCAAGCAATGATTTTTATAATTACATGTTTATTTCCTTAAATATTTGATATATTTCATAATAATGTAATGAATTGGACTAATATTACATGAAATAAATCCAAATATTAAATTAATGATGATAAATACTTAAATTTTCCTAGTAATACATTTTTAATGCATGTAGAACTAAAAAAATCCTTCAAATGTGACTACTCTTATCCCTTCTAAATGTTGTGATACATATCATCATTGTATTATTTATGTCTATGTTATCACTATACCAAATAATAGGGTTATCCATCCTTTATTACAAAGTGGAGGTCATCAAAAATTTCCTCCTCATCCCTTATCCACCTCCCATCCCTCCTCTTGATAGTGTTTGTATGTATATTCAATTATAAGTGCCT